>CM076416.1:15105438-15648669 GCA_038363315.1 Mugilogobius chulae
CATGTGTCGTTGAACTCACCATTCAGTTTCAATGCTCAAGTCCTACAACAAAAATAGTTACTATATTGATTGATAAGTAAATAACAATTTAACCCATACTTTTGTGTTCTCAATATGTAGGCAGGGGTGTCAAACTCAAATAGAGTTTGAGTCAAATCATTTGGTAAATGGTGTATTTATATTGCACTTTTTTACCTTTCCAGGCACTCAGAGCACTTTACAATCTTTTAATAAATATAGGTCCTTATGGCAGTTGGGCTCAATAAAGCTTAATAAAAAAGCATTTATTGTATGTCCACATTTATATTGTAAAACATGATATTCCGTTGCAGAGAATTCTTTGCAATTTGCTACATTCCAGTGCATTTTAGGTTCACATCTCAGCAAAAACGGGGCCACTATCAATAATAATCAGAAATCATCCTGGGGGCCACATAAAATCATCTTAGGAGGTGCTTTTGGAGCGGTGCCTGAGCTGTTGAGCTGCTGTTAACATTGCAAGTGACTGGTGTTAGCATGCTAGCTCGTCTTGCTCCTAACAGCTGTGAAAAACCCATGATGAACAATACAAAGGCTTAGAATGCATTAAGTAAGTGAGCAATGCATATGACTGATGTAGGAAGCTTAAAATTAATTAGTTTACCTTTAAACATACAAAATGATATGTTAAGCATTGATTTTACAACAATTTACAAGCTTTTCAAACGTGACCTACAAACTTCTTATTTTCAGGTTCCACAAATGCTTCTAAGAACCTTCAGTGTGAGTTGAGTGGGTTAAGAAACTATTCAGTGCGGCACAGAATCAGATTAGCATGCATATAGGGAGTAAAAAAAAATCATATAGGTATTTTCATAGCTCAAAGCCTGAAGCTACATTTGCATTGAAGCTGCTTCTATAGACTCTTCCTATACGACTATAAAGCACAGAAGTCACTCCGCCACCATCACTATATGATGTCTGCGATGCTTGGCAGGCGTCGAAAAAACAAATGACAGTCGAGGCGGCATCTCCGTTTTCAACTAATTTCCTCTTGTAGCGCACGAGGGGGGGAGAGAGAAATGCTATTGAAGTTACCATAGCGATTTAATTTAACCAGCCCTCCCCCACCTCGCCGTCTCTCTTTTCCTTCCCTGGACAAAAAAAGCAAACATTTCATAGAGGAATTCCCTGGGTTGTGCGAGCTGTGCTGAAGACTTCAGAGCGGAGAGGTTTGGGTGAATGCGCTCCCTGTGGGGTTCCCTCCGCGCACATGAATCCTGGAGGAACTGGCTGAGGCAAGAACTTACACAAAACATTGTTAATTTCAGGAATTTAAGGACTTTTTTTTTTTTTTTTTCCTCTCCACAGCTTGCATAAAAAGACTGAGGCGATGAGAGAATGTGCTTGGTTTGTATCTGGAGATTTAGGAATCCCCATGTGCAGAGAGAGATGCTGTATTGTAGCGGCTAAATTGTTGTTTATGCTAATTTTAGTGCTAACATTGATGTGTAGAAATTAGGATTAGAGACGTGTTTTACTCATACAAGAGACGCAGAGAATCATTAGCATATCTGTTAAGGTAAAAGAACCTACATAGATTTTTTGAGGTTGGATGCTGCTCTCTATAAAGTGCGTTTTTACAAAATTCTAATTTTTACAGTTGATTTGGAAGATTAATTAATAAAAAGTCACAGATTTACATGGATCAAAAACAAGTTTGTGAAGAAAAGTTTGAAAATATGTTGGAAACAAGAAACAGAGAAAGCGACAAGGACATTTTTAATTTTCTCTCAAGAAACACAGTTTTGTGAGCTTTTTCACTTTTATGTTAGCGTTAGTGACTAAAAGTAAAACAATGATCACATGCTCTTATATCTAACAAAGCACTCTCAAAAACACAACAACATGATTTGTCTGTTATTCATTTACAGTCCAACAGACCTGTAAATGTCTCCTATTACTTGAGGGACATAACTAAATGTTTCTGACTGAGTTTTTATCTGCCCAAAAATCAGTTTGTTATGGCTCAGTGGAGAGCCTCCTTCTGCTTGTTTCTATAGAAATGTTGTTGCTTTAGCTCTGATATTCTAGCCAGGCATTTTTCAATCAAAGTCGTTTGCCGAAAGTGAAACTGCCAGAAATGACTAAAAATGTTGTCTGTCAGTTGCAGCCTTAGATTGCAGAATACATTAGATAAATAAAATATACTAATTAGGTTTTTACAACATTTATTTTTTGATAAAGTCACAAGAAATATCTTACTTTTTAGTAGTCATAAAAAACACTAACTTTAACACTATAATGTTCTTTACTTTAACCTCAATGTTTCTCTGCGCTGAGCTGTTTGCTTAAGTTTTTTAGTAGTTGACTATCATACTTTCACAAACATTGAGCTCATATTTAACTAAGAAAAAAACATTTAATAAGTAAATGATAAGCATAGCTTATGTTGGTTGTCCTCGTAGGTGTTGCCGTAGTCAAACACTGACATTTATGCACCTGTGCAGAGGCTTCTGGGCATGTGCACATCAACTTTTGACTCAAATTCGCGACTGACTCAAATTGGTGAATGACCACTTCAGTCAGGTATTGCAGAACTGCAGATGATTCCTGAAAACCAAGAAGTATCTGGCCAATCAGAGAGCAGAGAAGAGGCGGTGGGCTGGCCTTCTTTGTCATCATATGTAATTGAAGAAACATATTGATCTCTGACACGTGCTCTACTTCCTGAACTACATTGCATTTAGGTGCAGGGATTGGTTAAAACAAAACAAAACAAACAAACCAAAAAAATACCCACCATGGACCAAATGAATCCCTTTGGTGCAACGGAAGTGAACTGAAACTGACTGATGCATTAGACAAATATTATTTCACAGTATGGCATAAAACTCATATCTCTATGAAGAATGTCCCAAAGTGGTTTAAACTCATTCATTTATTGTAAGTTTAGAAGCTGTAAGTTGAGCCCAATCTCAAAGAAATGCTTATAACACACATGCATCACTGTCATGAATGAGACCTACACTGAAAAAAAGGATTTTTTGAGGGAAGTAATATTTATAAATAAAATAAATAGTTTTTAGTCACTAAAATAGACTCCTGACAAATAAATACAATTGTATTTAAAAGTATTACATTTAATTGTTTTTATTCTTTAAGTTTTTAATTTCTGAATATATTAACATTTATTGTAATATTCCTTTACTTCTAGAGCAAATTGTAAAAAGTGTGAGTAATATACTCCATAAATCACTTAAGCGTTTGAATGGCTAAATGCAGAAGCAATGTAACATTTAATAGATTATTTAGTTTAGCTGTCCTAGATAATGTAAAACGTGTGAGTAATGTTATGTAAAATCACTAAATAGTTTAAATCCTGCACTGCTCAGTAGAGAGCAGGACAGTTAGCAGGAGCTGCTGCACAGACATGTCCAGGATCATCTCCACACACTCGTGAGAGGAAAAGAAGGACTTTTACACTTCAACATCTGCTCAGGTGAGTCTTAAGTCTTCTCTGGTTTACTGTGAGTTACATTTGTCAAGTACTTTTGTGGAAATATGCTCTGTTAGCATACAATGTGCACTGTTAGCATTAGCTTTTACAAACATGATTTTGTTTTTGTTTTTTTAGGTTTTACAATGAAATGTCTTTATTTTAGCCACACACAGTTGCTCATTAGGCTGTGCACTTTGTCCTAGTGTTATTTCAAGTCACAGAAAAATGTAGCTTTGACTCATTGCGCATTGTTGTTGTTATGCTAATTAGCTGCACAATCTAGCAGTGCTAACATGCACACATGTGGACTACATACAGCATGAGAACAGACCACAGTGAGAGCAGGACATCTGTACTCACTGTGGAACATTAGAAAAGTACTTTTTGTTGTCTTAAGACAGAAATCAGCTTCACTCAAACACAAACACAGCAGTGCTAATCACTTAGTACATGAAAACTGTGTTTTTACTCATGTAAACATTGTGTTACACTTGTCTCTTGCAGATGAAATGACCGAAAAATCTTCAAGCAAGTAAATTTGCCCTCAAGTTCTTCTAACATTGTTTAAGTAAGCATTCTTAAATACTATATGGCCAGTTGTCCTGTTTTATTCTTGTTAAAATACTAACTGTGACTGCGTGCGCTTGTGTTTTTCAGATGTGAGAACATGGAGACGTTTGACCGATGTTACATCCCCCAACATTCAGTAAGGTAAATAAATATTTGAAGCTAAAAGCTCAGCTGATGGTGGGAGAGTGAATGAACTGACTATCATCTTTGAGAGCTTTAAAAGAACATAAAGATGAACTGTGTCTTCCTCCACAAGAGCAGGTTGGAGTCAGGACTGTTGCTGTTTGAACAAAGAGAAAAGAGAACAGTAACAGGTAAACACATGACTTCAGTGTTTTTGTGCTTCTTGAGCTTGTTCTCATGGTACACCTTTAGTTTTCTTTGATGGCACTTAGTGTAAAATGTTTCATCTTTCATTTTCTATGTAAAACCCATTAAAACATTATGGAAACATTTTGACCAGGCAGTTTGTTTGAATCCCTTTTTTAACTGTGAAATGACAGTATGTCTGTTGTTCTGTGTGTTCAGGTGCCCTCCAGCTGTCTCCAAGTGTCCTGCTGCTGTGAAGAAACAAATATAAATTCTGAAAAAAACTACATTTACTGTGAGTTGTAATATTCTTTGAAAATGTTTTAATAAAATGATTTTAACATTTCATTTTGTCATTTTTGTGGGAAAACATGGAAAAAAGTAAAAATAAAAAAAAAATATTACTATAAAAAATTAAGTAACTTTTAAACATATATAGTACATACCGACATAAAAAATATGTTAAGAAAATTATTTACATTTTAAACAATATAAATACATAAGTGGTATGTAAAAAATTCAAAACCTTACTTGTTTTTTAACTTTAAATTTTACTTAATTTTTTGGGGTAAAACAATACTAAAATTTACTCAATTAATCAGAATAAATCGTACTCTATAAACATTAACAAAAATTATGTCAACTGTGGTATTAAAACGTAAGGAATAAAAAATATTGCAAATTGTCGCGAGAATTTTTTTAATTAAATCTTAATAGTTGTTTTTTTCAGTGTAAACTTACCCATTTTTATAACTTCAGACCTAAACTTAGCCATTAAACCCAAAGAAAATGTCTCCAAGTGGCTTCAACCAAAACACCTGTGTATAAGACTCTAAGAAAAGCGCTTTGAAAACATGAAAAGCGTCAAATAGAGACAGTATATTAGATAAACAATAAACAAAAAAAGGGTCAGGCTAATTTTATTTCACAGTATGGCATAAAACTCATATCTCTATGAAGAATGTCCCAAAGTGGTTTAAACTCATTCATTTACCATGTATTTATTTATTTATTCATTTATTTATACCTTCAGAAAGTCAGACATTAACACTATAAAACCATGTTGTCGCTTGACCTGAATGAAACCGTGGACCATTCTTTTATCGCAGTCCACACTGTGAAAATCAGCTCAAATAATCTAACCACTGTACAAGTCATTCTAGATGTAAACACGCTCTGCCAATTTCACAAAATCCTTACTTGGCATTTCCCCTTTTGCTTTCACGCTGAGCCTAAATGTCAAGTCCTGTGTTCTTTGTGCTGCAGACAGTCAAAGGTAACTGCTTTGCATATAATTTAGCACCTCACAGTCAAAATGTCACCGGGGTCTCGCTCCTGCCTCCTCCCGCTCCACTCACTCTCTCCACAATGTTTATTTCAAGTTCAAACGGGAAGTCTATATTTATGCGCCTGTCCCCTCCTCCTCCTCAACTTCATCCGCCGAGATTTGATTTCCCTGGCCCAAAAATAGCAGCACAACGCAGCGAATGTTTTGAATTCCCCAAACAAATAAAAGGCAACAAGGCATTTTGTTTCCAGCGATGTTCTAGCGTGTTTTTGCTCTCATTTGTCAGAGTTGCGGATTGCCTCTGGTGATCGACTACCAGCTACAAGACGTTGAGAGCTTGTTTGAACACTGTTTTTATTTTAGTTTTTTTTTTGTTTGTGTGACTTGTGTGAAAAGCAGTGTGCTGTTTCGTCTTGATCTTGCCATGATTGTTTTGTGAAATACAGCAAATGTTGTATATATTGTCTGACTATTTCAGATTAAAGAATGGCTTAAAATGAAAACGGGAATCATTTGTGTGAAAATAACCTGTGAGTTGAGCCAAATCTCAAAGAAATGCTTATATACTGTATAGCACGCAATTTATGTTTTTTCTGCATGTTTATTATATGCATTGCTGTCATAGTTCATTTTTATAATGAATGTGACCTAAACTTACCCATTTTTGTAACTTCAGACATAAACTTAGCCATTAAACCCAAAGTAAATGTTTCTAAGTGGCTTTAACTGAAACACTTGTTTATAAGACACTATGAAAGCGTCAAACAGATATACGTATAATAGACACAAAAAAAGGGGTCAAAACATGGTCGTGAACTCTGTTAACATATATTATAGATGAACATTTTCATGAGAAAGTGTTGGTGAGTAAGCAAACCTAAATGATATTTTTGTAAATAGCAATTTCTTGTTAAATATTGATGAATCTAAATGCAACCTCCTGCAGGTAGGTTTTTGATGAGGAAAAACAACTGAACTTTTTAACAACTGAAAGATAATCATTTGCTCAGTATGCCTCCTTTTCATACGTACAGGTCCAGCATATTAGCTTACTGAACTTACCATCATTTGGTTGTTTATATTTGCCTGGCTTTTGTTGAGATAATACTTGCCAAAATCTGATTCCATCAGATCTCAGGAGAGCATATTGGGCCTGGGCAGTACTTGGATGGGGAGACTGAAGGAACCTAAGGTGCCACAGTGGGGCGAACAGAGGAGAAACTCGTTGTGTCTTTGGGCAAGACACTTCAAACACATTTCCTTATCTGGATGTGGTGTGTGTGTGAATGGTTGGTGGTGCATGGTTGAAGGGGCAGATGACGTAAAATGGCAGCCTCGCTCCTGTCAGTCTGCCCCAGAACATCTGAGGGTACAATAGTAGCTTACCACTACTGAGTATAAATTTTGAAGTGTCTTTGGCTGTCATGAAAAAAGCTATATACATCCAATGCATTATTATTTTAAGTAAGCATTAAGCAATGGGCAGATGTGTGTGACACATCTTGGACGCACAACAATGAGTGCATTAAAAGTGCATTAAAACTACTTAATGCATGGCTTCAAGTTGTTTGCTGCGCTTGTATCGTGGCTACAAATTGAAATGGTTCGCCTATGAATATTAGGTATTTTTCTGCAGAGCAGCTGATCATTTGTTTATCCATTGCTATGATGTCAGTCACAGAGCAGATATTTAAAACGTGATTTAAATGCTTTCATAGCTGTGCATTAAACATTTCTAGGGAGCTAGCAGTTAGCTTTTTGCATTCTCACTGATTGTGTTATAATACAGAATTATATAAGCACAGACAAAACACGTGTAATACTAGATTTTGTCTGAATTTGCGACAAATGGCTGATCAGCTGGAGGTGAGCCCCTGTGGTTGTTGTAGTCCAGTTACACGGCTTAATCAATCCATGATCACAGCGGTCCAAAGCCATGTAGAAACTGCTGCTGTCTGTGATCCAAAGTCCACAGTTGTCCTCTGCCATGTTCAGACACACACACACACACACTTCCTGTTAGGTTTAATCCAGCCTCTTCCTCTCCTCGCCGTCTCACACTCACCATCTGCCATCTTGGAAATATGCCCTGAATTTTTGAGCAAGACCACGAGTTGCTCTACCACCACTCGCCATGTGAAGAAAAAAAAAAAAAAAAAAGTCTTGTTGCTTGGTTGCAAATCAAAATGACAAATAATTAATCACAGAGTTCAAAGTGAAAGTCACCAGTGGAATCTGAGAGAGCTGTTGTACCAGACAATGTCATGTTCATGGATTTCAGCTTCTTATAGACACCATATTGTTGATGATTATGAGAAAATGTTACCTGATGGTAAATGTTACGGGCAACAAAAATAAATAAATACATTTGTCAATAAAAAGCTTTGTGTCCCCAGCCAACTAGGCAGACAGCGCCTCTCTGCAGGATATGCGCAGTGGAGTGATGTAGACCAATAATCCCTCTAAATTAGCAGTAGCTTATTTCTTCTTTTCAGACAACTTTTTAGTGAGGTGTATTTACCTTTTTGAATTGTTTCATCCGTGAGCCACCTTCAGAAGCGTTAGGTCTCCAGTGATGTGTCGTTTATCTGAGAGCTTCCTAGCTCTGGAGAAGGGAATCCCAGGTAAGTAAAAGGAGGAATCACCTTCATTTCTAGATGAAGAAATACGAAAAAGTTAGGCTACTGCTTATATTATTCAGAAATGTTGGATTCCAAAAGTTAAATCAGCTGCATCACAAAGAGCTTCAACAGCTGCAGCAAATGCAAATGCAAAAAAAAAAAAGAAAGAAAAAAAAAGTGGATTGTCACTCTATTGCTTCAAGAAACAGTAAACAACACGTCAGAGGCTTCATGATGATGATAATAATGCAGAGCATATCTGATAATCAAGGTATGATTTTACCAGGCTGGCGCCACCTAGTGCCTCTGCTCAACTTCCTTTCACCCCACCTTCTGGTATCCAACGATTTCCGAAAAACCAGAAAGCAGAATCAGCCAACCAATGAAAAGAGATGACTTTCTTTGAGTTCCTGTCAAACATTGACTTTGCATATGATTTTGTACCTTTATTTGAAACAGCAGCTCTGCTTTCTGGTCTGTGCTGATGTGTTTGAGCACAGCGATTAGTTAAAGCAAATGAAAGCACCTTTTAAACCAGCAAAATTAAACCGGCTGATGAACCAAGGATCAGCAAACAATTGCACAAAGAAAAAAAAAAAAAAAACACTCTAAATGTGTAACTTTTTTTGTTTGTTTTGTTTTTCATGTCTCTGATATTTTGTTCATTTATTACAAACTTGCAATGAAAATGCAGCTGTAAATATATTTCCACAGCAACAAAATTGTAAGCAAATGTGAAAAACTATACAAATTACACAATTAGTTTGACCAACAATACATCTGAGCACTTTAATTTAGTTAAACAATTGTATTTACTGGCACAACAATGTATCTTTTGTGTCAACTGACCCTGTGATTTTGACGTCAAAGATGGAGCAATTCTGTTTTAGACCTCAGCTACTGTTACACAAGATTTTATTTACAATAATACATATTGGAGTTATTATTTTTCCAGTCTCTACAAGTTACAACTGTACATTCTCTCACTGCAACAAAGCCATGTCGTTTTGAGGCATTCATGTTGTAAATCAAAAGTCACAAATAATTAATGACAGAGTCCAGATTGAAGCCATCTGTGAGGCTTTACACTACCATTACCACCTCTAAAGTGCTAAGACAGAGGCTATATAATCCCGTTTTGTGGTTTTCCTGGGTCTGCAGCGCCGGGACGGTAATTGGACCCACCACATGTTTTGGAGAGGGGGGCTTTCTGTCGCTGAGCAGTTGGCGCGAAGTTAAGCTCAAAAGGGGAAAGCCCGAAGTCATGCCAAGGAAAGGTTGACTGCATGGACTCCCGGCCTCACGTGACCTCGCACCGGATCCGTCGGCGTGGGCAGAACAGGGGGACACTTCCTGTTTTGTCCAGCTGCTGCCATGGCGACGGCGTGTTTACAGTACAGACAGTTGGCAGCGGAGGAATAACAGGCAGATGACACGCTCGTATGCTCATGCCTATTTATAAAGTCTGCCAGGAAGAATGTGCTGCTGCTGCTGCTACACTCTAAAACTAGCCTCAAAGTTTGTACATTTTACTAAAACATATTTTCGAAGACTAGCTCACATGTGTTAATATACTCCCAATGTTAGTAAAATGTTATCAATATACTATTTAGAGACGTAATGCGAAAAAAACAAAAGTTTCTATAGAAATAACAACAAATCTGCCATGTGTGTTGCAGGTTTGCTAAACTTTCATGAGAAGACATTTGCCAAAACAAGGCAACAAAAAGTAAACAAAGTGGAACAACCTAATACACAGCTGGGTCAAAATGTATCTAGCACTCTGTAATGTCAGAATCTGATTGAGTTAATTAATATTTTCTGTATTCTATGGTTTAAAATCTTCATCAGTTTGACCTGAATTACTTAAAGGTGATCTATGTAACTGTGTCATGGGCATCCTGTAGTTCTTAGTACTTTTTTTTTTTTTTTTTTGCAGTAGTTCCAGTCCCATAGGCACATTCACACAGAGCAGGAACTGACTGGGGCCACACTGGACTTTTTAAGTTCCTGCTCTGGGGCAGATACTTTCCAGGAACCTTTTGATGACACAAGCACATTGCTAACTTTGTTGGAAACATATTTTATATGCTTTCATATTTAGATAAGCTTCCAGCAGTAAAAACTCTTCATTTAATTTGTAAATAGTAGCCTAGCTATACTAAGAATTACAGTGAATAGTGTTTGATTGTTAACTTCAGTAATGTTTTTAGGGTTTGTAATTCATAGTTTCATGTAGAATGAAAAAGACAGCTTTTTTTTTTTCTAACACCACTTTATTACTTATTTAAATGTTCCAGAAGATGCTAATGCTAAAGCCAGTTAGACCCATTTTCAAGAACTGTTGCTGTGTGAACACAGACATGGGAACAGGGTAGTTCTAAGCAAGGAGTGGAGGAACATAGGGACTAGTTCTTGGTACTTTCATGAGTGAAAATGTCTCATGTCAGTGGTTCCCAAAGTGGTAGCAAAATCTCAAGGTTGCGAGACTATTTCGCCATTTACTTTAGCAAAATATATTATTTTTTTTTTCATTATTTATTTAGTTAAGTCATCATTTAAGTCACCATTTATAACAAACAACAGTATGTTGTAGTAAATTTTACGGCGCTCCATAGTACTCACAAAAAAATAAATATTTATCTCGTAATTACGAGAAAATTATCTCGTAATTTTCTCGTAATTACGAGATAAATATTTATTTTTCGTGAGTACTATGGAGCGTCGTAAAATTTTGATAATGTAGCATAATAAAATACCAAAAAAGCAATTAAAACCGCAGTTGTGAATGGTTTTAGAACATAAAACCATTTAATTTTGCCATAGGGCTTGCGAGTCGCTCACATGGCAATTGTGAGGGTCCAGGTCTAAAACATGTTAGGAACCTCTGTCCTAGGTGATAAATGATTAATTATTTATTGAGATTATTTATTGAGATTCGGAGATCTCTTTTTTTCAAAGGAGTCCTGGCCAAGACACAGAATTTCCCTAACCTAAATATTTATTTTTATTTGTAGGGGGTTGCCCACCACCATCTGGTCTAATATGACATCATCACATTCTAAAATCTGAACTCAACCTATCACATTATACCTATACTGTTCCCAGGTATGGTATGGCATTACATTGTCACTGTAAAGAAAAGCACATGACACAATTAGGCAACAGTTCTTTGAATCCATGAAACAGTTGCACTTTTTATTATAAATGAATTCTTTCTTTCTTTTGTGTTTAGACTTAAATCTTGGGTTTCTGCAATGTACTGTATAAAGGCAACATTTTGCAGACTTTTTGCTGCACTCAAAATTAGTACTGTCTTTTTTTGTCTGTTTCTATGACAACATCCGTGATTGCGAAACCCAGGTAAATGTACGTAAGCATTGTTTAGTTTTGCAGTGTTGTGTATGGGACTGTGACAGAGGTCTAAATGAGTTCTGAGGAAGCTGGTCTCCATGGAAACGGCCCTAAACAGAGATGACTAAATGTCCCCAGTATGGCACATTATGCACTGCTGTATCTTTAAATAGTCACGTCTGAGAAATGCAGATGCTTCTTCAGTCGAACGTTTCCCGGATATTGTGGAGTAATGGCATTAGTAAACAGAGATGTATTTATGCAGGCTTTCGTCACGTGTTTATTTTGAAAATGTCGCGTGTGAGAGTGAGAAGTGGTGGTTAAGTGAGAGCAGAGACCCAGATAGGAAGTCAGGCTTTATCAGTCAGCTTCAGGACAAACATAGCTTCCAAAGAATACTACTTGGAATTGAAAATCTGTAAATACATGCATTGAAAAAAAAAAAAGTGAAAGTAACATAATTATAATGTACAGATTGAAATGGAATGATTAAATGATGATGACATTTGAAGTGTTGCTACATTCATTGTTCTTGGGAAGATGTGTTACTGTACACTTTGGCTTGCAAGTTTACTGTAGGTCAGGGGTCACGCTATTTTGTTGTGGTGTTCAAATATCAAAAAGTAGTGCAGCGTCATGTTTTTAATTAGAAACAACACGACTGAAGTAAAGATGATAAAGAGCAGCTTAAACTCCCTGTTGAGCCGGAGAATAAACAAAACACTCGTAACTGAAAGCCGTTAGCCATAAAGATGCTAATGTTAGCTGCTTACCTTAGTTTGGGCTGTAAAAATGAATTATCCAGTTAATTTGTGGTTAAATGTATTGTCCAAGTTAAACCAGACTTGTATTATGATTAGTAGTCCATAAATATGTGCGTGTCAGAAGGACTGCGTGTCAGTATTTATTACAAAAAATCTTTTTTTTTTGGACTTTTGCCAGCCGGTATTTTAACTCAAGGCGGAGAGTTACGTGACCCATTTCAGCTGAAAGTAGTGCACTTTGTATTTGAAAGTCCAGATGAAAGACTGACTAGTCCTCTGACCAGGGCAGGACTGTATAGTATTTGAGTGGACAGGGAACGATTGTGGACGTTCGGACACAATCAAAGACAATAGATTTCCTTTAAAAGCCTAATTAGCTATAAGCTGTGATAGAAGTAGAAAGAATTTAAACATCAACAACAGCATAGTCTCCTTTTAAATAAACATTTGTTGTAAAATGTAATTGCAAATGATCACTAAGCCCTCGTTTAAAGCAGCATTGGACAAACCTTAATTTTTATTCTTTTGTGTCATTCTGGTTAATCGTCAAAATCTATCATTCTTAAAATGTTATATGATTTGTTTCTAATTTCATGCTTTCTTTCCATCATTGCATGTTGTACCGTCCCTTTCGGCGAGGGCAAAAACAAGACTAATTCTTTCACAATCTCACACACGAGTTAATGGCCTGGTCCGACGATCATGTTGTGCTTATAGGAGCGGCTTTAGATTAAACCCTGTCTGGATGTGAATGGCTGCAATTACATAGCAATTTTCTGCCAACACTCAAAGACTCTTTACATCAAGTATCTAATCACCCAGGAGCCCCTTTTGTACGCTGTAGGCACTAGAAACAACTGCTGACACCTGCTCCTGTCTCTGTCTGTGAAGAAGCAATGTAGGTCAAAGCATAACTATAGGATTTATTAAAAGAGATGTATGTGTTTATGGAGAAATTGTGACTGATTGTAAATCAGTAATTCAAAGTTTGATCATTGTAAAACACTGATCTAAAACAGCTTTGAAATAGAAACAGGTCCATTGACTTCCTGTTCAAATCTGTAGAACTGATAAGTGCCGTCTCTTCATTCATTGTAAGCTTTAAGGCACATGGGTGGGAATAGGTGATAGGTGAAAACGGGGATTATCTGAGCACTGGACATCAGCTGCAGGGCAATATAAGATTATTCAAACATGAGCATGAATCTATCTGGATACAACGTTTAGAAACTATGAAAGAACACTGTTATGTGGTTAAAAACTCCTCTTTAAGATACAAATTATGTAAAAAAATCACTGTTTTGCATATTTTCATTTTGCATTTACACTACTTATTAGTTTGATATCTGGACTTTTTTTTTTTACTTGAATGTGCAAATTAAAAAAAAAAAAAAAAAGAATTCTACACATTTCCAGTGGCACTAGATCTTTTCACTTTTGCTAAATGTTACTGCTCATAATGCATGTACACACTTGTTTTATAGCTCTATACAAATAAGCAACAGACACAAGTTTATTAATAGTATTAGTAAATGTATGTATTTTTTATGAGGTGTCTTAAGGCTCACACACATTTTTATACCGAATCTGCTAAAAGATTACAACAATGTGTATAGAAATTACTTAAGAATATACTTAACCATGCACATCTTTGTCTCGTGGATAAAAGTAAAACTACATTTTGAAACCAACTAACATATAAGTAACACATACAACACACATGTTCCTTTAACACAATTTGTGCTGAATCATTCAATACAACTACAACACTTACACTGCAAAAACATATATCTAGACTTGCTTAAAGTGACTTGGATTAAGAATTTTTATCTGGATTTGAGTCGTTTTAACTGGGTAAGATTGAATTGCTTATGTAGAATAATATACAGGACCGGAAACTCACGTGTTGTACTATTTACATTACGGAGCGCCGTCTGCTGTGTTTACGTGATCATCCGACTCTAAAGGATCGTGTTTCTTTTCAAACGGATTACATGCCACACATCTTGGACTAAAAACATTGTTGAGTAAGTTTAGAGCAGATATTTGATCTTTAAAATGAAGAAAAGACGATCCTACAGGACTAGGACTCTGAGGAGAACGACATATGCAGCGAGTCTCGAGGACGAAAACTAAACTTTCTCTTCTGTGAGCGATCCATAAGTATCAGAGTAAGTCAAACTACTGTATTTGTTCATGTTTGAAGGGTTAAATATAATGTTTCCCCCGTGAAAGAGGCTGAATCTATAGAATCTGTATCAGAAAGTGCTGCTTCCTCCTCGTCTGTAACACAGCTTTTGTTGGTTTAAAGATGAAAAAGACACTCGTCTTCATTGCTTTCATCACGTGAAGCTTGTATTTTTATCCTAAAAACATTATTTAATTGTAGTAGTTCATTTTCTTTCACCAAACAGTAGAACAGACAAAAACAACACTGACATGAAGTTTGATTTAGAAAAAGGGCGTTATCTCAAAAGTTTCTCGTCAAACGCTGAAATCTAATGAAAACAAGGAATTTCAAATGCCTGTAAAAAGAGAACGGAATAATGTAGAATAACAATTATTTTTTTAAATGAAAGTAGACACTTGTAGGTCTCATTTGATGTACAACATGTCATGATTCCAGTTGCACAAGGTTTTTTGTGGAGCCGTGAATATTGCTTAAAATTAGCAAAAAGTCCTGGCAGGGAAGGGGGTCAAAGTGAGAATAGGGCTGGCAGTGAAAGAGTTAACATAAGAACAAAACAAATCCCAATGAAACAAGAATAATTTTCTGAACCCAGTGGCAAATAATATGGCTCGAAATATGAAGCAATGCTTTGAAATTAGATCGAAACTGCTTGAAACTAGAAAAATGATCTATGTTCCTACAATAAACAGATCTTAAATTAGTCAAAATGCTTGATATTAGAATTCAAATCCTAGAATCCAGCAACTTTAGCTTGTCACTTTTTGCAGTGTAAGTGTCAAAAACTTTCACTCTTAAAGCTGTGTTGTCCTTAATAAACCACTTTTTGTGTTGTTTTCAACAAGAGTGCTGCAGCTTAAGGTCACGCAGAATAACAAGGAGCAAACAAACACTATCATGTGATTAACCACTTACAGTTATGCAAATAAGCAATTAGATGTTCCTAAGTGAACCCTTACATTAAGTGTTCCAGTGAAATGAGTCTGATTACAGATGTTTTTTACCTGGTTGTGGTTCATATCACTGAAATGAGTCTATTCACAAGAGACTAGAAGTGGCACAAAGTTCAACAGTCTTCTTTATTAGCATAAGTAAATTAAAACAACAATGGGATTTTTTTTTTTAAACACTTTATTTAACCCCCAAATTGCCATCATAATCTAAATTAACATTAAACCTCAAGATATACAAACCTAACATACAAATACAGTTCAAGATCATAAGTTTGAATATTTCTTTCAAACACAGTGAATCCCCCAGAGTAATAATGAAATCCTGACCTGCATCTGAACTCATGACATTCTAAAATGTGAATGCAGCTGTTTTAATAAGTCCAAGAAAGCACAGTCTCAAATGCACTGCAATAGTTGAAAATGTGACAGTGTCTGAAAGTGTGCTGCCTCCCTCGCTAACCCGGCTTTATTATCTGAACATGAACCCACTTTCCCGTAACCCCCCTCCTTCTCACTTTCTGAATAATTCGCAGAAGTTGATCTTGTTGAGGAACATAAAAGTATATTATGCATGCCTTTTTACAAAATCCAAAATAATGAGAGTTCCCTGGCTCTATAGTGCAAAGGACCACCGCACGGTAAAACCAGGCAGATCTCAATTAGCACTCATCTCTATCACTAACTACAGCCATAAACTATTAATGCTCTCCAGCCATTTCTCACCATAAGGCTTCCCACATTTGAAAAATTCTCATTAGGGGCTAAATTAGGGAACTCTCGTAGATCAAATTTGGTTTTATCTCCTTTTTTACATTCCAAAATAAAGATTTAATGAAAGCTCATGCTGCGTGTTCTGCTCTGTTTCGCCTGTGCAAAGCTGCAGGATGGTACAGTGAGCGCTATCAGGGTAAACAAAGGCCTATAGATTGTGTGAGTACACTGGGTTAGCTGATTACATGTAATCCGCTACAGATGGCTGCGTAGGCCGGCCGCAATCTCTACAAAAGTAATTACTCTCTTCATATTGTGCTGATCATGATTTCTGGGCAATGTTTTTTGACAGTTTTTGTTCAAAAGACTAAGAAAGTAAGGTAAAAAGTTGTGTATTTTAAATGATCTGGATACAAGTTATTCTGTCTAAAGATAAATCGAAATCTGTGGCGGCCATGTCCAGCATCCGACAGTTCCAAACAAATCTGAACTTTCAGCAAGATTCATGGTGCTTCAACCAGTTGAGAGCTTCTTCTACAACAGCAGTCTTTCCTCCAGCAGTGTCCTTGCTCAGGCAGGGAGGTGAAGATTTGAGCCAAATTCATTCCAAGAGATACTGTGACCCTTCGTGTAAACTGTACACAGACTGCGAGGCTGGTTCGGTCCAGGTTTCTTGCAAAGTGCCTGTTACACCGGATGGTAAACTGCAGACCGGTTTCATTCAAAACCACGCAGATTCACGCGAGAACATACGTATGATGACTTGAAAGCCGCATCAGATCGCTGTTGTCTCCGTGAAGGAAATTCTCCTGCACTCGCACTCGGAGATCAATGTACATGGGCACTTTCTAATGCTGCGTTCAGACAGGACAGCGTAGTGAGTCCAAAGCGCATTTTGAGACAAACCGGCGAATTTATGGCACAAATTGGTGTCTAGCATTTTGAAATTTGCTTGTTTGGGTGTCTGCTCATGCCGCGTCTTGCGAAGTAGATGCTCAAACCTGAGGCAGAACGCAAGACGCAAAGAAGCTGGGCGTTAAAAGTGTTTTTGTCCATTGATGCCCCAACAGGTGTTGCAACGTTTAGAGCACCGGTTGAAGCATCAGCTTTGTAAATATTCTGCATCAAAATTTGCTTCAACATGCAAAATTGAATGCTTAAAAGCTGTCTGTAATGAATGCAGCATACATTTTAGTGCACTCAGTGTACATCCAGGGTAAGTGAAGCCAACGCCTGGATTCAAAAACACAAACGTCCAACTGAAGGTGTCTGGTGTGATTTTACTTAATTCATGCATTCTGATTTTCCGAATGATTAACCATGATGTGTTTTAAGCTTTTTTCACATCTCTCTGAGCGAGACGTGTTGGTCCAGAAGTTAGCCACAATGCTAAAAACAGTAACTAGTAAACTTTGTGGAGTTTGGAGAACAAACAAGATGCTTTTAGATGTAGTAGGAAGATTGAAAACTGATTTCCACCTGAATAGATACAGTAACAAGTTATCTTTGCTGGGAGGAAAAAAAAAATTAAACGTGTATATTAAATATGTTTTCAATTTGACAAATGAATCCAGCTTTTATTATGTGCAGGATTTGTACTAAACATGAGTAAATGAAGCAAAAACAGTAAATGATGAAAAAACAATATAACATCAGATAAAATTAGCACAAGATAAGCCCTTTCACCTTTCAAAGCCTGCTAAAATTCTTTAACAATTCCACTTTGATTTTCCTACATCGCCCGATCTGCATCAATCCCATTTTGACCATTCACGGTGACGCCACGCAGACATAGATTTGGCCAAACGCTTTTATACGCCGACAGAGACAGATAAGCTTATGTGCTGTAACGCCAATACTATTCTCCATTTCTTCAAATTACTCCCAAATTGGTCGCTGCAGCTCCATAAACTTAACATGCCATTAAAATTATGAGAGATGACCTTCATAGTTTCCCGCTTTATCACGCTTTATTGGCCCGCGCAGAGCTGGTGGGCATAAACGCGGATGCCTGTGCTGCAGTTACTTGTTAGACTGGGTGTTTCTAAAGATAGCGGCGGTATTGACGTCCCCTCCACCTCCACACGGTGTCCATTGTCGCATCATTTACAGCGGAATACACAAGAAGCTGGCACCCAAACAAACAAGAAAATACTACTTTTAGAGAACGTGGCTTGTTATAGTCGTCGGTGGTGATATAAATTCTTCGATATATTTAGTTTAAATGAGGGAATGGTTCTTTTTCTTTTTTGCAGCAGATTAATTACTTTAACTGTGCACTGTAGAGCTCCTTGTCTTCTTCTTTTGTATCACGGTGTATGTTTTACTGGAAAGACAATACTTACAGAAGATAGATGCTGTATACTTGGTACATTCTGAAGGAGGATTGTGTGCCAAAAGCTGAAAAAAAAGCCAAATATCAGTTCATTTTGTTGCCATACATGTAGTAAAAACACTGTTCTTTATTATTTATTTAGTGTAACAAAGACATTGCTTTTAATCACTTTTGGCTACAAAGTTGAGATTAACATCTGGTGTAAATATTGATACATTACATGAATCAAGATCACGTTTGTGAAGAAATGTTTTAAAATACGTTGGAAACAAACAGGAAGTAGAGTAGAGATGTATACTAATGATATCAAACGAGAGAGACAATAACGGACAATTATAGGATGAAATTAGTAAAATGTTTAGTCCTATCTTAAGCACAATGTAATTAAAGGTGGAGTAACTGATTTTCATAAATATGACATCTTCCGTTTGTAAATCCTTCGACGTGTTCATTTTGGTTGCAATTTTGGTCAATAAACATCTTTTTACAAACAGCAAAGTGAAACTGAGAGGACCACCCAATCACAGCCAATCAGAGTGCAGCGTTTGGGTCCTGATAAGAACTAAAATTCTTTATTATTCAATTAAGACGTGTGGTCTCATTTTTTCAAGTGCAATGCTACATTTATTGCAGCACAAAGGTTACCAATTTACAACTAAAAAGTTAGTTACCCCAAGTTCAGACTTGGACAAACTGCAGCTTGGGGGCCAGGATTGGTTCTCGACTGGCCTTGCGTACACACACTGCGAGGCAAGTTCGAGTGCCCGAGTTGAAGTGCCTTGTACACCAGCCCCAGTCCACTGTGGTCGCAGATTCGCGTGAATTTGCGCGAGAATGCTCATAATATGACTTGAAAGTCGCATCAGACCGCTGAGGATTCTTTACGCACACTTCTTATATGTGATTGACCTAGCAATGGAACATGTTCCTGTACATGTATTCCTAAAGGCATGTGCTTGACAATTTGATACAACAAAGAACCTAGTCCGGCCTTCTGCTGCTAGTTTTGATTTGATTATGGCTCCTGGGGAAAAATAATTGCCCGTCCCTGTTTTAGGGAAATTATAATATTGTCATATATTTTTGTTCTCTAGTCAATACAAGTGAACACAAGCCCTCCAGTTGATGTAAGAACTCTGCTGTTGAGAAGTGAATTGTAACTTGGGTGATTACAATTCAGACTCTCCCAGGCTTATCCAAGCAAATTCACATGCTTACAAACATATGGTGACTATTTGTTACATTCACATACATTCTTCATGTGTCAGAGCCTGGGTCCATGACCGTAAAAATGTGGGATAAACTCCGAGTACTGTAGACTGATGAAATGTTGTATTACTCAAAACATATGCAAACAAACCACAGACAACTCTGGGTTTATGTTGTTGAGAAAAACTGTGCATTTAGCAACACAAATGTAACTGGCTGTCCATTATCCTCATAAAAAATACAAAAATCTTAAACCTAATTTGGTTCATGAAGTCTTTGCGACATCAGTTTACAAACACTAACAGACTCCACGTTGCATCCAAAACATCTTTCTTTACGCTCGCGAAAATCCCTGAATTTTAAACAGCTCTATAGGAATGAAAATGAAAGGCGCATGTAAAAATTAATATTACATTTGCGTGACTTCCTCTGCTGTTTAAAAAGTAATGAGACTGAATAAAAAAGCACTCAACTTAATAGCCTTGAAATATTGTGCCCCTGTCTGCACTTCCAGGAAGCAGACAGTGTTCAAATTGTTGGCAATATAAGCCGTCTTTTACATAATGTTTCTGTCCATTTGATAACTTAATTGTTCCCTGCATTAGGAGGAAGCTTTTACACAAATTTGGGGACGAAAAGATGAAATATAATAGTGGGATGTCTGACAAGTCTCAAGGCAAAGTTGAGAGAAATTTAATATATGCTTTGGTTGTTTACTCCATTACACAAGCCAACATAGCACTCATTTAGAAGACACACAAAGCAAAACATTGTATTCATTAAAAAAGTTATGATCATAAAAATCCAAACTGTAAACATGTCATGGACCTGTTTAAAAAGTTAATTTAGCACCAGTTTGTGTTTAATAAAAAGCAACAAAGTCATGGTGAAAATTAGTGTAATAAAGTTTTAAAGTGTGTTTTTATCCCATTAAGATCAAGGTCATGACAACAGCAGTATGTCTTTTACTTCACAAGAGCCCAAATATAATACTCATACAGAGTGTAAACTATATGTAACACTCAAATGCAATGTCAGCAATTTAGTGGAGCTGTAGGATAACATTTAAATAGTAGTATTTTTAAGACAACTTTTTAAAGGTCCCATTTGGATTTGTCTTTGTCTAAATGGTGCTTGGACTTGTCATGGAGTCTAACACAGAGATCATACTTCACTCTGCTTTACTAAACTTGGAACAGTTCATTAATTCATCATTTTCTTCTGCTTGTTCCTGTGACTGGAGCCTATCCCAGTGATTTTGAGCCATAGGCGATGGAACAACCTGGAAAATTACAGTGATTGTGCCTGGAAAACCCAAAAGATATAAAAATATATTGTCCAGAAACCATGCCCCTCTTTTGAATTTCTGTAGCTGTGATTGACAGAATTATTAGCCAATCAGGGACACTCATTGTCTGCTGTATGAAAGCCAATATGGCTGCTCCTGACAAAAACAATATATGGAAAAAATATCACATGGAACTGAAAAAACATTACAGATTTCTACAGAATCAATGAGCGAAGCAAAAAACTATTTTATGTGAGATTAGTGTAGTTAGATTTTGGTCTAAATGACAGACGACCAATCAGCTTCTTTGTTTCATCTGCGTCACACAAATAAACTAATCTGATTGTCCAGTACGATGTAGATTTGATCTAAAACGCAGGCGGAGGGCGTTGCGACCAGACCCACTCTTCACAGTTTTCTGAAGCGTGGGTTCTGGATCCCAGGAAAACGGTGATCCCCATGTTTTTGGAGATAGGAGAAAGTCATAGAACCTGGAGAAAATTCATACAAAGATGGTGAGATGTTGACTTGACTCGACTCGGGCGTCAAACCCACAATCTCCTTATTTGGGAAGCCAGAGCTCAATCAATTACATGCATGTTAGGGAGCGGTGTTGGGCGGAGGTTGAGGCGCCAGGTGCTGAGTCAAATCAAATCAAATCAATTTATTTTTGTATAGCCCAAAATCACATCAACAGTCGTCTCTGAGGACTTCCCAAGATTATTAATTTTAGCAAGTATGAATAATAGGAAATCAAAATAAAACAATACATATTAAATGAAACAATGCACATTCAATGAAACAAGTGGGGAGGTTACTGTGTGAAGCACTTTGGAAGACATCTGTCTGTGTATTTGTACTATAAAAATAAATCATTAATTCAAATCACTCACTAATTAATCAATGAAGAGGCAGGGCTCAGTCCTATGAAGAAGCAGAGATAAGGCCAGTGCACGCTGATGCTCTTCATTATCATGAAGAGCATCAGCGTCGCGGCATTTGGTGAGTGTTGACGCTTGGGTCTGGCGCGCAGCAAGTGACGTGCCGCTTTATTCTACTTTTTACACGGCAAAACCTATATATACTGTATATCTAGACTTGCTGAAAATTACTTGGAATTAAATTTTTTGCAGGAAGTCAATAGTCCTGTTACTGTTGCTAAGCTGTCTTACATCAATGTTTCAGCTTGCAATTAACAAAAATAATACAATACCTTTTTTGTGTGTGTTGTGCTATTGTTTTAATTGAAAAATAGCATGTGTCATCCTTAAAAAAATGAAACAACAGGTTCTTAATATTACTTGTCTCAACATCCTGTCACTAAATTGTCTTCTACTTTTGTTGCCAAAGCTGTCACATTCTCCTTATTAATCTTTGTTTTATTTCATACATAAGCACAAGAAATCTCAACAAACATGAAACTATTTTAACAAGCCAATAAACTGCTCTACTGTTTCTGTTTAAAATGCAATTCTCAATCCAAGTGTAACAAAAACCTCGTGAATGGCTTTGAATAGTGAGAAAATAGCCTGCTCCAACGCAAACTTGTGGTGTGAACTATGTAGGAGTGTGCTCGCTGGGATATCCCCTTTTACTTCAGCCCAAATCACACCATGGAGACATTTTTGAGCCGCGGAAGAACAGAGCGTCCTGTCTCGTTTGCCGAGCGTACGCCTGGTGAATATTTAAGGTCAGGCTAACCTATGGGGGAGCGGCAGATATGGAATGATTTAAGCTCCATTTGGCCCGGGACGTTTTCCATCTGTTAAATAGCCGGGCCATTTGCTGCAGTGATAGGGGAAATATGTGAAGTATTAGGAGGTGGTTTGAGGATAAAGGGTCGTAGGTTAAGGTTGTTTACCCAAATGCAATCCACGTTTTGGAAAATATTTTGAAAGTGTGAATTAAACAGCAGCATCCAGTGATTTTGGGGAAAAATACATATAGAATACAAGCTTATTTTGACTTTTTCTGACTTCTCAACAGACTAAGCATCTTGCTGACCTGCAATGAAAAAAAAAACATACCATTTAAATGTACAGTATGTAACATTTCTGGTAAAATCTCCACCGCTTGTCTGACTCCATAGTGGTTAATGGTTTGCCTATCAATATCCAATACCCAAAGACCAGCCCCAAAACCATCTTGTACTGGTTTACATATGTGCAGAAATATATGTATATGTTTCTGTTTCTTTTTACATTGAGTTTGTGATTTATGAAAAGACAACTTGACAGAGTCAAACAATTCAATCAGAAAATTCTCGAGGTTTCAGAGATGAGGCAGAAAGACGTCTGTGTCGAGAGAGAAAAGAAATTATACTGTTCGATTTGTTTATACATACACTTTCAGTAAGAATTCTGCATTTTATTCCTCATTCCAACTTTTAGAAATCAGACTTCTGGGTTGTTGCTGGTTTGTACATTGGATTCAGGCTTAGTCTTTGTTCAGAGCTTGTTAGTATAGGCCTCCTCTTTAGTGTGTGTCAGTGAGAAACATGAGTTCAAATGTTGTTGTGTCATGAACCTTTGGCCCAAAGGTCACGACCCTCCGAAAAATATGGCCCTCTCAAAAAAAAACTAAAACTGCTCTGCTTCCTAGCAGATCATTAAACATCTAAACGTACATTTCACGATAGGTGTTCTCATTGATCAAATATACCTTAAAACTTGCTTCATAAGAGTGAGTGAACACACCTCGCTCTAAGGTCACATGCTTATAAAGTACGATTTTTATCAACAACTAAATGCTGACAACAATAATAGTGCAAATGGATTTAAAAGAAAGTTGAAAGGAACACATGTTTTTAAATGTAGACTAGAAGCTAAAACTGTTTCACTCGATAGGTAGTTTGGTAATATTCTTGTGCAGGTGCAAAACTGATTTATTTCGACAACAAAAATTGACCATGCTACATTTTCACTCCCAGTCATTTTATTAATTCAATTATTTTGTTCAAGAGATTTAACGGTTTGGATCATTGATACAATGGTAACTTGTCATGTTTAGATTAAGGTATAAAACATTTATTTAATTTTTTAATGTTCACTTCAGCAAAGTATTAGGTTTTCACAATTGTTTTTTTTCTTTTAATTCAACTGCTATAGATGATAAGGGTACCAATTTATATTAACTACACCTAAATTAGTTTTAGTAAACCCTTAATAAAGCATGAATTACAACTTAATTATTCATGAACAAATGATCAGTTAATAGATGAAAAAGTTTATTAATGCTTGTGACTTACTTATTTAAGCAGACAAGGTTAGGATTTGGGGTTGGGTTTGTGGTACTTAAGGTATTAAGCCTTAATAAACTTTTTGATTCATTAATTTATCATTTGTTCATAATGAATTAATTCTTTATTTATGCTTAATTAATACTTTTTGGGACTAATTAAGATGTTACCGGATTAAGGACTAACCGAAGGTACAGAACTTTACAACAACTGAGACGTGTTTAGCTTATTAGAATTTAGCTTTAACAGCTCAAAATGTAATAACTTTAATCAGTCCTAAACTTGACGTAGAAAGAACCTCCATTTTTTGAACATATTCTGTCTTTATCTATAGCCACCAGGCTATTATCTGTCCTGAAATGGTAAAACATCTCAGTTTCCGCAGCTGAAAAACAAATCCATTGACGATGCAAAGATATGACAAGGATCGGGAGCATTAGAAGGTGTTTCGAGGATAGAGATCGTAGGTTGTGTTTACCAAAATACCACGCTGAGCCACTGAACAGAGTAAAAATATGATTTGAGTGAATAATAGACAATGGCTTTCAGCAAACTAAACCCCTTTTTGGAGGGCAGTCAAAATTGCAGAGGCGGTCAGGGTGTACCGTTACAAAAAGCCAAACACGACTCTATAATTTGGCTTTGCACATAAAGTCTAAACTAATTGCACTCCAGTTAGATTCCAAAGCTGCTTTCTGTCCTCTGCCTCTCACTCCTACACTCACTACACAGCCCACAGTTCAAATTATTGAGTTGCAATAATAAGCTTTTCAACCTTGTTAAATATAGAAAGTCTTGCATGCACGAACAGAAATTGGCTTGGAAGCTACATTACTGACAGTCAAACATTTACTGTGCCATATGAATGAGATTATTCCTGTCTGACTTCAATTTGTGTTATGCAGACAGTCATCTAGGACTTTCTTTTTTTTTTTTTTCAAGCAAAAGATGAGACGAGTGGAGCTGCAAAGCTTCAGGCTGCACTTCCAGTCTTCTTCTTCTTCCTTCTTCTTCTTCTTACTCTTACTCTTACACAATGATGTGATCAGTTAAAGCTGCAGATTAAGGCAGTGGTTCTCAACCTGCAAGTCAGAACCCTCGTGGGGTCACAAAATGATTCCTTGGGTTCCCTCATGATGTGTGGAAATAGGGTTAGGGTTATGCTGTGTTATGTAGATTCCTATTTGGACTATGCCAAATTATGAATGTAGTCTTATTTTTTTTCCACAGTAAAACCAAACATAATACTAAAAACTGCATCATTACTCAACCTAAGTGTGTCAATACCACACAATATGAAACAGCGTGTCATATGAACGCAAATTCTTTTTTTTCTGTTCCAGTTCATTTCTATGGTGAATGTAAAGACGCGTTATTATTCATGAATACTAACACAATCCTAATCCTAACCTTAGCCAACTCCAAAGCCTCAGACCTAAACTTACCCATTTTTGTAACTTTTGCATTACTAGTTTGTGTTCGGGGTCGCAAATGCCTGGTTGTTATTTTCGGGGTCACTACTAAAAAGTTGAGGACCACTGATGTACTGTTTGTGGTAAAATAAAACTACATGTAGAAGAGCTAAGCTGACTTGTTACTTGACCAGTGTCATTTGCTAGCAGTGTATCTGCTTTTGTAAAAGTTACCAAATGAAAGATAAGTGAGGTGTTGCTGATGACAAAGCTCTTCTGTTGCTGCACTGTTTTAAACAAATATCTTAATTTTATTTCAATAATGGCAAATATTGTAGTTACAGTAACAAAAGGTCTCACTCTGCCACAGAAATGTCAAAATATCACTTTGATATCAGTCATCGCTTATCTTTGATCGTACTATGGTTGTCCATGTCTCACTATCAGAGTTACAACCCACAACCAGGAGCTTTGTCACTAAGAATCTTTTCATGCCAAAATTGTGCATTGGACAGCCACTTAAGTGTGTTAATATATCAATGTTTGGGAAAAGAATAGGAAAAAAAACGTCTTATAAAATGAAAAAGATGCAAAATTTCAAGAGTCACTTCAAGAGTGAACTTTGAAAGTTTGGGCTTTTTGAAAACATGTGATTATTAATGTTAAATAGTATTACCATTTCTCATTTTAACAAGGAGTCATGATTTTTTATTTTCTGGTGGACTGGGGTCATTTAATTTTTCCAAAGGCTTTGTCACTTGTTGCTGGTCTGATAATCTGGCAACCCTGCACATGAGGAGAGAGAGTTGAAAGAAACACTAAAGTACCTCTGCGGTTCATAACAGTGCAGTCTCCAGCTCTGCAGACTGATACTGCTGGAGAAGGATTACAACATTACTGTATGCAGCACAAACAAACTGAAAACTGGCTTGGCGTAATTGGGAACATCTGGATCTCATTTCGGGGCTTTCGTGTCCCACAATCACGAGTGCTATAACATCTTATTTGGCCGTTTTGAGCCGTGCGGGGACCGGCTCGCCTAGCGCGTATCCGGCTGTAAACACGGGTTACGCTCGGCTTAAAAGGGGATGACATGCATAACTGAGATTGCAACGGAAACAAAACATGCCCACCAACATGTTTGTCGTGTTCTGTCACGGCGATCAGTCGTGACAATGTGACTTAGGAATGTTATGGTGTGCTACTATGAGCTAAGCGACAAAAGACCAGCACAAGAATGCAATACATGTGACACGGAAAATATACTATGCTCTAACTTGAAGGGAAACTGGATGGTATTTCTTGGGTAAATACACGTTCTACAAGGTTGTTGCAAACTGCATTTTTCTGTCTTTATTTCCTTTTCTGAAATGTTTCACACTATGACATTGTGCTATCCTTTGTGTATGTCTTCATTTAGACTATGCTTTATGTGATGTAAAGCACTAATGTCCTCATATTTGGTCTTAGTTCAGGGATAAATTGTTCACAAATTAAAGTGCTGATACAAAGATACCACTTGAGACAAAACAAAAAAATCACATATCATTACTGAAATTGTCACAAAATGTGATATTCTTTTGAACAGGTTACCCTAGTGCCTCCTCTCAATTCAACCCAGTCTCACAGAAAACCATGCAGTATCTCTCTATACCACGTAATTCCTCCTTTTTTGCATAACACGGATTGGTGCCCCAGTTCAATTAAATTCACCTTTATTGTCATTGTCAACGGAATTTGTTGATGCATTTGTGCTGAAAGCTCCAGTAAAACCTCAAAAACAATCACCCTTGTGAGTTCAGTTCAATAATGGCTGTTTCTCAGTCTGAATGTCCGTGCTTCATTGCACCTATGTCTGCGTCCACATGGCAGCAGAGAGAAAAACTGATGACACGATGGGTCTGGTCCTCCAGGATGGTCTTAGCTCTGCAGAGGCACGGCAACCTGAAGATTTCTTCCAGAGGTGGCAGTGGCCTCCCAGTGTACTTCTGTGAGGTGTTGATGAGTCTCCCTCAGTTTTAATTGGAGAACAGGCAGTTCCTCAAAGGGACTCAAAGTTCATTTTTATGCAAGTAAATTGGTGTTTTCAGAATCCTAATCGTGATCCTAACCAACTTCCAGCCCCAGACCTAAGCTTACACATTTTGTTACTTAAGACCTAAATGTATCTGTTAAACCCAAATAATCCCAATGTTGCTTCAACCAAAACAGGTGTCATATGCTATTAACATGTTGTCGTTTAGATACATATTTCCATGAGACTGTTGCTGAATTTGATTTTACTTCAGCTACTAGGTCAGATATTGCAAAACTGCAAATGGTTCCTGAAAACCATAAAGGACCAAGGGGCTAATCAGCATCCAGAGATGAAGAGGTGTGTTGGTCAAAACAGACTGTTTTAACCCTATGTCAAATATTAATTTAGTTTTAGATTTTATTTTGTACTTTGACACAGTACACCATGTTTTACAGTCTACTTCTTAGACTATAGTGATGTGTTCCAGTGCAATGATTGGTTTGAGTAAAAAAGTATCCTTTTACTGTAGAGCAAATGAATCCCAATGGTGCGATGTTAGATGAAATTAAATAGGCATCAGGTTTTCGGAATGATCGGTACATTGAAAAAATTTTAAAATATGTCATTTCCACTCATGATTCATTTTGTTTCTTTCCTAAAACAGGTATTTCTGAGTAAAAAACAGCAACATCCTGTAAAGCAAAGTTGTTGGGGAAAAGCTTTGTCCATGTATCACCTGCAGGTCCTGAACTCGTGCCACCTTCTCAGGGATTCAATTGCATCTGACAGGTGAAAAGTCCCACTAAGGCAATACAGCAGGGACGGCCAAATGAAAATAAATGAGCTTTTAAAACCTAATGAAGGATTTAACCTAAATCAAGCGCAGGTGGCTGCGAGCAGAAGCTGCAGCACATTCAGAGCACAGACCAGAGTCAGAGCAGAGAGACAAGGCAGAAGGGAAAAGATTGTGTTTATTGAACACAAAGAGAATGTCGCTTTTTGCAATGGGATGCTTCTTATAGGTTCTTATCCTAATGGACAAGACCATGAACGATGACAAATGGAAAGTAGTTGAGGCATATAGTACAACAGACATCAAAGCGTTAACGGGCCAATAGTATTCATTGCAGATGGAGCTAATCTGAATTCAGATGTGTATATGTTTGTTTGTTGTTGCATTTAAAATTAAATTTTTTTGCACTAAACAGTTACAAGGAAATTAAGTGACATTAGCTTAAATATTTGTGTTGATATAACTTGATTATGAAGATTTTCAACTTAGACTTTTAAGTTATAAAAGACATGAGAGAGAGCAAGGGGTGAGAGACAAGAGAGAGGGAGAGAGAGAGAGCAAGAGAGAGGAGAGTTAGAGAGTGACAAACAGAATGGAGAGACGGAGAGGAAGAGAGAGAAGCTACAGAGAGGGGAAAGAGAGAACAAGAGAATGAGAGGAGAGAGTGGGTGAGTGAGGAAGAGGAGAGAGAGAGTGAGCAAGAGAGAGGCAAAAAAAGAAAGAGTCTCATAAAGTGTGGGAAAGAGAGAAATATAGAGAGAAGAGAGAAAGAGAGAGAGAGAGAGACAAAGAAGAGAGAGAGAGAGAAGAAATAGAAAGTCTGTGAGAAAGGACAGAGACAAAATAAAGTTGAAAAGAGAGCAGCACACAACTCACACATGAGTAAAATTTATATATAAAACTTTACAGCATGAATGAATTGTACATTTTTTAAGTTAAACATATTATTATTATTATTATTTAATTTTTATTTTTTTTTTTTGCGGTAACATTACCATCCTGAGCGTTACTTTCTTTCAAGCTTGTGTACAACCTATGGATGCCTGCTGCAGAACCTCTGAGACTGACCCCAAACCCCACTTTGGGAATCACTGGCGTCTCTTATTCCAGCATACTATTCAGCATAAGCTATTAATTTAGTGCAATGCTTTTGCTATGGACATTTTCAATTTACTACACCACATTTTTCTTGTTGTATTTATTTATTTCTGTGGTTATTATCCACTTTCAAATCCACACAACATGAGATTCCTGGAGCACTAGAGTTCACAGTCCATTTGGCTACAATCTGTGTCTTCCTGTTCTGTCATCACACAAACATTCGGGCCGGCGCTCCACCTCTTTCCTTTTCCAGCGTGGCCTTGCCTTTGGTATTTACTCACGCTTTTCCTGGGGTCGCCGTGTCAACCGCCGTAACCGATGGGAACGTGCCGCTTTTCAGTGTTTTGATTGGACGAAGCGAACATGGGAATGAAGGGTCGGGCATCCTCTGGGCTCCCTACCCGAAACACTAGACCCCCCCGCACACACACACTTCCTAAATACTATCTTACACTGTAAAAAAGCAGATACCTATTCAAAATATCTCTGTGATTTGATTAGTTGAGTTGTATTTACATGTTTGTGCCCATAAATAATATGACTTGTTTCACTATCATTTGGATTGCCATAACAGCATTGACTGTAATGTTTCACAATACTGCATAGAATCAAGGTTATTTATCTCCATGGAAACACACAAAAACACAAAAAAGTCATGTTACAGTTCAGTTCTAATGCATGGCTTTGGAGGAGTGTTTTCAAGTCATCAAGTGCAATGTTTTTCAATCTGTGTTTGTGTACTGGGGGTTTCTCTGATGGTACTTTAAGTCTTCTGAAGTGTTACTATTTGTTGAAAATGTTACTGCATAATACATTTGTCTTTATTTATGGCTAGTAATAAGAACAAACTTACACACATTACTTTCATTTGAGAACTTGTTCATCTTAAGTTTAGGACAGATAAAGTTTGGATCTGAGTCTGGTGGAGCTTGGAAAACCAAATACTTAGATGGTAGTTGTGTGGAAAGTTTAAGAACCACTGACCTAGAGCAAAGCAATAACAACACTGACATGTGTTGTAATGTCACAAAAGTAGCATGTTAGCATACCAACACATCATAGACCTCAACACAAGGAAGCTGAACTTTTAAATATCTTTTTTTTTTTTCCCCTTAACTACTTTTAAAAATAAGCATTTTTGGATTTGTGCATGCTTCTGTTCAGCCAAGCTAATGTTAACAAATCTTGAAAAAACATTTTATGAGTTAAATTCTCTATTTTATAAAGGGATTTTTTGTTCATCAGCATGAATTACAATATGGCCTAATGTCTCACAAACTGGCAATTGCAACAGCAATAGGCTCACCCTCTCTCTAGTTATTTTAATAGTTCAATTGGTTATTTTCTCAATTAATATTTCTGATGCTAGCGATCTGGTGAAAGATTCATTAAATAAATATTTCTTTTTTTTTTTTTTTTTTTTTTTTTTTTTTTTGCTTTTGGCACTCTACCAATAAAAAAATAAAAAAAATAATGTTATGTCACACTGAAGACACACCACTGATGAGCTTAACCTAAAACAGCTCAGAACAATCAATAACAATAAAGTAAATAATGTTTGTTGTCAAAGTATATTTATGTTAAAATTAAGTAAGAAACTTTGATTGATAATTGTGGCCAATAATGTCAGAAGAACTCATGTTTAAACTTGTCACTGTAAATAAATCTTGTGTTTTTACAGTGCAGACCCCTTCAGTCCGTCTGTGGTGTTTCCCCTTTAGCTCCAGCAGCACATTACCACAGTTAACCCTCGTGCTCCGGACTGGCAGAGGGAAAAATGATGTCAGACGACTGGATTTGACCTTTTGCGGCTGCGCTTCATGGGAAGAAGTTTAAAACGTGGTGACAGAAGATCCTCCTGGGGACCAAAGGAGCCGCGGATCTGTTACAGTGAACTTCAACCACAGGATGCACCAGCATGAGAGAAGAAAAGGAAAGAATGTGCTCTGGACAATCATACTCTTAAATGACCTGTGGTTGTGTAACATCTTTTTCAGGCTCTAAGGAAAGTTTTTTTGATAAATGTTTTACTTGTTTCAGGAATTTGAATAAAAGATAACAGATAAAAGGCTGAAATAAGTGTGTACATCTAATAGTCTTTCTAGATAACACAAGGAGAGAGAGTCATTTGTTGTATCTGGAAACCTTTGAGTGCATTAAAGCTTCCATGATGTAGGAAGTTTAATTATTTCTGTTGGATACATTTGTAAGGAGTTAGAGTGCAGGTATAGTCCCTTTAATGAACTCAACAAAGTACATTTGACATCATATACGTCCTTTAAGTATGTCTCAGTTAGTGTATGTGCTTGGCAGGATGCATACACTCAAACAAGTTCTATTGTTCACAAATGTAATATCCACATGCTCTTGAGGTTACACTGAAGTATTTCTGTATATCCCTTTGTGAGACAAGATTAATGCTGACACATTACAGGTCAGTACTCCCATGTAAACAAAGGAAACGTTTTACTAAAAAAGGCCTGTGAGGTCATATATACATTCACTCACACTCTACTAATGGACACGTGTGTATAATATCAAGGTTTGGTGTTTAGACTTTAAATCAATATGAATCCATGTCTGTAACCGTAACAATCTCTTCTGACGCTAATTTGTCAGATTAAGAAAAAGTACCAAAGGCTGTGTAAGAAAATGAGTCTTATTCTATGATTAAACAGCTACATGATCAAAATTATCGGCGGATCAAAGCTGCTCCGGAGTTAAAACTGAATACCAAATGACTCGGTGGAATTCATTTATTTTTGTGTGGTGTTACTTGAGCACATTGCAAATTGGCTTACCCCTCCTCTGTCTCTTCTTGACTTTTTATTTATTACGATCCATTTGTAATCAGATAAGCAGTTTCACGTCAAAGCATGGCTCCCTTGTTGATTCAAAGCCTTGGCTGGTTAATCATTCCCACTGTGAGCGCCTGTCAGAGCCGGTTATATAATCGTCATTATGTCCATTTACACCGCCGAAGAAGGAGCTTATGTATTTTTAAAGCAGGCTCCCACAAGGAAACGCATAATGCCTCACTTTGCTGTTCTTTTAGTCAGCTTGTTGTGTTGTCTGTCGTTGTGATGTGTTCAGTCGTGTGAACTTTGGAAATGTCTGGACACAAAATGAGGAAAATGGACAAGTGGGGAGATCACATGCAGAGGGATTATTGGAAAACAGATGAATGTAGCAACCAAAGTCACATTTTGGGGTCATTAGATTATTGAAATGTCATGTAAGCAGTTATGTGCATGATAGGATATAATTCTGATGGATAACACTGTTTTGACATGAAAAACAAAATGCAAAAAAATTACAAAGTTATGGAGCGAAGACAAATTGGAGCTCTATTTAAATGTAGTGCTAAGATAGATTCAATTCAAGACTTGCATCACTCTTTGCAAGCTGCAACTTTACTGATGATAATAAACAAGTAAACAAATAAATAAATAATCGACTACATATTCCAAACAGTATTTTGTCCCGCCCACTTTTCTTGTCAGCACACTTCCTGTTTAGCTCTGTTAAGATTTGTCTCGTGGGGCAATCTCAATCAATATAATGACTGAATTCTCTGGGCTGAACGCAGCCAAGCAGGAATAGCATTGACAAGAAAAGTGTGTGAGGCAGAATAAGGTGAATATGTATGATAAGTGTCAGTGCAGAATGTGAAAAAATATATATCAATAAACTACGACATGTAGATCAGTCATTTACATTTCGTTTATTGTAAGACACAAAATCAGCTAAGACATTATATACAGTGTAGATATAAACTGTATAATAATGTGTCTTCATGAACTCTTTCACTGCCAGCCCTAGTCTGGATTTGACCCTCCTTCCCTGGAGCCTTTTTGCTCCACATGTTGTACATCAAATTAGGACCTACAAGTGTCTATTTTCTGTAAAAAAAAAAAAAAATAAAAAAAATAATAATAATAATAATAATAAAATATTATAGTTATTCTACATTTGTTTTCGTAGGCATTTTAAGTTACTTGTTTTCATTAGATTTCAGAGTTTGACGAGAAACTTTAGTGATAATGTCCTTTTTCTAAAACAAACTTCATGTCAGTGTTATTTTCCTCTGTTCTACTTTCTGGTGAATTAATATGAGCCACTACAATGAAATAATCTCTGCAGAATAAAAAAAAAAAAAAAAGGTTTGCATAACTAAACATTGAAGACAAGTGTTTTTTTTCATCTTAAACCAACAAAAGCTGTGTTACAGACGAGAAGCACAGCAGTTACACATATATTCAGCCTCTCACGGGATAGTTTATTATTACTCCAATTTGGATCGCTCATGGAAGAGGAAGTTTCTAGCTAGTTGCATGTGCTGTTCTCCTCTAGTCCTAGTCCAGTAGGATGCCTTTTCATTATTTTAAAGATCAAATATCTGCTTGAAACTTACTCAACAGTGTTTTTAGTCCAAAATGTTTTGCCTGTTATCCGTTTGAAAAGAAAGGTGATCCTTTAGAAGCAGCTGACTGAACTGCCTAATTTAAACAAAAGAGCACATGTTTCTCTCCCTTGGTCTGTCTCATCCATTATCCCCCTCTGCTGGTAATTTGTGAAACTGCACCATGTATGTGACTGTGCACAAAGTCACACATGCATCAGAGAGACCTTTATTGCGCATATAATCAAGTCCAGTGACAGAAATAGACGTCATTGGCAGAGAAAGACTTAATATAAACATAAAGATAAAATTATAATGAGACGACTCTACTATAAATATTGACACCTTAAAACTTGACAAAGCTGTAATCTCTTCAAAGCCACTCAAAAACTCAATTGTGCATGTCCAGATCTCTCTCCCTTCCATAAACTTCTGACACACTTCTTGACTTATTGCTGGCGCTCTCATGACTGTATGTCGAGAAGGGAGGGATAAACACAAAACCCTCAGACAGAACAAACATTTGAAATCCCAATCCGAAGCACACACCCCTTTAGTGCTCTGGGTGTGGTGCTGTGAACGTCCAGCTGCAGCATATTAGAACAGTGAATAATCAAATAAATGGAGTTTACAGTGGGGATTAGTCAGTGGTGAATCACCCATGGGAGGGGAGGCGGTTATATCTCTGTCCATTCAAGGCGTGTTCAACTAAAAACAGATTTCAGATTTGGCCTGGTCTGGTCTGACTCAGGCAGTTTGTCATTTTTTCAATATTGTTATAGATGCAGTGTAAAAAGGTCTACACAGAGGAATGTTCTAACAGCAAGTGCGCAGACTCTCCAAAGAAAGTAAATGCATGGAACGGTGCAACTTCTGCAAATTCTATAAGGACACTTAAAGAGACTGTATTTATTTGCTCCAAAAAAAAAAAAACAACATTATAATGAAAAAGAGAGAAAAAAAAGAAAAAAATCTACCGTATATCATCAAAACATGGCATTGCCTCAAAGATGCAGAGACAATAAAGGTGCACTGTGTAACTTTTGGATAGACTTGAATAAAAGTAACTTTTTGTATGATCTGTCTTTGCTTTGAGGAGACTTGCATGATCACAATACGAGCTTGGAGTTAGATTGAAATGTGCATAATATTGCAAAATTAATGTTACTTTGGTCAAACAACTGTACAGTTTGTGACTCAGTGTTGTTTATTGTAGGTGAGACACTGCAGGTGAATTGGAAAAAAAATCCTAAATGCATAACTATCGATGTAAAAATTCTGCTGTAGTTTTTTCAAATGAATTTAAGAAGAAAAAAAAAGGAACTTTTTTTTTTTTTTTTAGAAAGAAGCCATTTTATGTATAGAAAATATCAAAAGAAACAGTGCCAAGTTTCAAATTATCATTTGTACATCATGCATTTTTATGACATATGATTTATTTTACAGAGATGATTTTTAATTTATCATTTTAGTTTTATTAAAAAAGCATTCAAATGTTTTTCATAGTTTACACTTAATAAATCAATCTTGGAAAAAGATGTCATCCCTAGTGGGATGACAATAAGCAACATTATTTTTATTTTCATTATTTATTTATACAGTATATATTATACGGACAAAAGAACTGCATTGGACAAACTGCATTGTTTTCAGTGTTATGTATAGCACTAATCTTAGTGTATTTTTATGTATATAGTACACAAAAAACAAAGATTAAATCATGTTGTAATTTCAGCCACAGTTTCAGACATCTATTAAAGATGTTTGGGTCTGTCTAAAGTTTAGTTCTGTGGGGAAACTAGTTTCACAGTCTGGATCTAATGGAAGAGAGACTGTCCAAAAGATGTCCTGGACTTTGGAACTACACAGTCTCCATCACAGGCTCTGGTGTTGGTCTGAGTGAGCCCTGACGTCTGACAGCCAAATCATAAAACAGTGGGGACACATGATTGTTATTATTATTAGTTTTTATATTTTTTGTCTTGTACCATTTCTAAGATTATGATTATTACTGCATACTTCACAAAAATAATGTTATTAGCTAGGTGACCATAAGTAAAAATATGAAAATAACTAACCTCTTTTTTGGAGTATCTATGGGTTAGTTAAAACTATTCAAATCATCTGACTCACAGCCACCGTTTTCACTCTCACTTTCTCTCTCTCTTACTCTCTTTTCTCTCTCTCTCTCCGCTCAGAGCCTGCTCAGGGCAACTTGAACCCAGCAGGTGGCCTGAACTCCCAGCATGCATCCTGGTCACTGGAAGAATATAATGAAGGTTGACCAGGCAAGGACATTAACTACCCATCACGTACACATGCTAGCAGGTCCCTCACAACCAGCTTCACTACAATAACAATATGTTCTACAGCGTGGACACCTTTACAGTCGCTCCGATGAGAATGTTAAGTGATTAAAGAGATTTCAACCAGCGTAATCCTATTGTAAAAGCTGAAAGTTAGTGAAAGCAGAGCAGGGCAACAGCCAAGGACGAGTGAATGACTAAAATATGATCTGCTTTTTGAACAGATGAAATATGAATGTGAAAATGGCAGGTGCGCCGGGTGACTGTTTCTTGCCTCCTGCTTGCATAGTGATCCGCTCGAGAAGTGAGTGGGAGTGAGCAGATTTCAAGTGTCATTGTAAGAACTTTTGATAAATAAATAAAAATCTGTCTTTTTCAAAGGCTCCAGATTTAAATAGCAGTTAGTTTATGAATTCAACCCATTCCATATATTATAAAAAATGCTATGGTATAGTAAGACCATGTGCAAAAACAGAAGGGAAAATTGCTTCTTGATTGGTGATATAACATATTTTTAGCCTTTTCTCTCACAATCTCTATACTAAATCAGGCCAATTCAGCTTACAGTATTTGATCTAACCTTCAAACCAACTTTCAAATATTGCAAATATACAATTTTTTTCTCAATTAGAGAGTTAACTCTTAATCTGCCTTAGATCTGATTTGGTAGTTTCTGTAATTCTGCTTTAGACCTGACCTGGTATCGGCTTAAAGATGGTTGCTCTTGATTTAGACTTCTTTAGTTGTTGTTTAATTCTTGTTCAGTGCTGGTTTGGAAAGAATGTCGTTCATTACAAATCTGAGGCCAAGCAGTAGTTACTATTTTTTGCACAACCCTGGTCAAATGTTGTGCAATTACAGGGGCTATGGTTCTTCAAAAACCCTTGAGAAAATTAAGTTGAATAGCCCTGCTCAACAGTATCAGGATAGATCTTTGTACTTCTTATGGCAAACAGAAAAATAAACTGTGCACACGGTGCGGCCAGTAAAACGTTGGCCAATAGAAAGCCAGTTATCTCCTTGTCTAATAACCTGTTAACCTGTCAATCAAACCCACGATGTTCTTAAGTAACTCATTGGTCCAGCTAACAGTGGAGGGTGTGGCTCGTTCATTTGAAAAACTCCAACAGTTGCTGGAATTGTTTTTCCTTGTGAAATCTTTTAACTGAAGTCAGATTTGAGTCACACTTTTCTGGACTTCAGACGTGACTTTGTGACTTGAACCTTGACTTGGGACAAATGACTTGAAATCACTTGAACTGTGTTTCACAAATGTGCTGCACAAACTCAATGTCACGTTCAACACTTTCACTCATTCATCTGTCTTTGTGTTGGTGGACAATCTGCTTCTGTATTTCGGAATTTTCGGAAGTTTCAGATTTTCTGTTGGTGTTGACCAATGACTGATTTTCTGACAACTCTGTTTGCAAAATACACAATCTTGTAAAGTCCTCAAAAACAACTGCTGCTGTGATTTTGGGCTATGAAAAATAAATTGCATTGACTTTCGTGCTTCCCACACATGCTCACTCAGCTTTGGCATCTGCACAGTATAGATTTCAGATAATTGCACAACTTTCTAGGTTAAAATAATGTAATACTTATATTTCATGTTAAAACATATAGCTTAAAGGCAGCTTGAACATTTTTTACACTGCAAGCAAGATTTGAGTTTTAACTCTGACAACTTCCTTTCTAAATCCTTTCAAACATAATGTAATATAAACATGTAATCTTTTTTGGTTAAATTGTGGTTTGAAAAATATTTCTTAGAAACAGCAAAGTAAAACTGAAGAGGCACAGTCGAACACAGAGCAGCATTCACCTCCTGATGAGAGCAAACAGTCTTTATTATTCAGTTCAGACAGTACACAGTTGTCTCATTTTTCACAAAGTTCTGCACCATTTACTGCTTAGTAGAAAGCACAAAGGTTACTGATTTATAACAAAACAAAAAAAAAGTTACCTCAACTTTCAAGAGCCTAATCAGCAAGAGAAAGTACTGTATTTATTTTAAACCCTTTAAACATAATACAGTTTTGTATCTCGTATTTAATAGGTACAATACTTATTCAAGCATGCAACTAAATCTACTCTGTCACATGTTCCACCCACTCAATCAATCAGTATTTCTTTACTTTGCTGTGATCTCATACGGATCCTTTAGACTTAGCTCAGGCCCACTTCCAGTCACCAGACTCGATGGATGACGCAGACTTGTATGACAGTCTCTGCAGTGACAGTTAAAGAAAGCATGTGGACTTCACCTCCGAGCTGTGTCCCTTTAATCAATGCTGAGAGGAAAGGGCAAGTCTCCAGCCTTCATTACCACAGCGCGGATGAAAGATGCATATTGGACTTACTCCGGCGGACATAATGCATAAACAAGGGCATTGGAGATGTTTATAATAGCGACTGCGTGCCAGGGTCATGGAAGCTATACCCGGGAGTGCTTTACAAAATCATTTATCTTATCATTCGACGCTGGGTAAAGGCTGCTTTGTAAACAAATTGGCATGCAAATTGAGTTTGTTTGCCATCTCCCACTGCTCAAAGCTTTTCAGACAGATTTAAGGAGAGACACAGGTGAATAGAGAAAATCACTAAGCCCAAATTTGAACTGTTTTCTGGAGAGTATTCATGTGTACAAAGGGGGGACTGTATTGTCTTTATATAAAAATATTATGCTATGTGTAAAAATCCGAAAACATAGACAATGGCAGTTTCAAAGTACAGTGAGGTTTTTGGAAATCTTCTCTTGGTAGTTCTGACTCAAAGCAGCTCAAAAATTGCAATTATTTTTGGGCTATGATTAGAGTTAGAGCCATAAAATTAGACATTAACAAAATGTTCTGCATGCTCTGTCAAAATTACTAAAACAAAGACAAACTTAAAAGGGTTAGGCCAAGAGGATGCAAATGACGTAACATCCCATAGTGTTTTTCTGTGTCGTTATTAAGAAACTATGACATTATGCAGATCAACAATTTATACATTGCTCATTGTAAAACACAGAAATGATCAAAAATGACTTAGAAATGGCCACTGGTCTACAGACTTCTCGTTCAAAATGGCAGAACTTATAAGCTCCACCTCTTCATTATAAAATGTAACTTCAATAAACAGCAGTTTTCTTAAAGAGACCATTTTGAACCCTACATGTTTTACTTAGAATCCCATTTTTTGGAGTAATTACACGTACTGTAACTACAGTTCAGTGAGTGAGGATAGTGGTAGTAAATGAAAACAGGGAGCACTCGAGCATGCAAAACAATAACAGATTATTCAAAAAGCACAAATCCACCCAAATACAACTTTGAGTAAACCACTGATGTGTGGACACTGCTGTAACATTTAAAATCTCATATAATTAGATTTTACATTATATGTCCTCTTTAAGTCTTTAATATCATTCATTCATTCAGTGCAGCATTATACATTGTAAAATAGTAACTTTTATTATAGTCTATGTTTCAATGTAAAAGCCTGAAAGCCGTTGAGCAGTCGGAAAGTTCTTGTTCGAAGCTTCTGCTGACTTAGAACGCATGTGCCCAATTCAGGCATGTCCAAACTGCGACCCAGGGGCCAAATGTGGCCCTCAGACTGATTTCTGTTGGCCATCAAATGTCTTGACAAATTGGCTCAAACATAAAAGATCAATTAACACTGAGTTTTAAATGCTGTCTTTTTAAAAGCCAATATCAAGCTTGTCACAATGTATAGTGATTTTCTGTTCTGTATTGAGATTACAGATTCGATTTTTGCTTTGTTTTATCCATTGTTTTCAGTTCAGAGTTCAAATTTTAATTGTATTAAGAAGAAATGACAAAAAGAAATATTAACTAATCAACAAAATAACCACATGTGCGATGTTTTAACACTGATTAATTCTACAAGATTAGCAGTGTTTTTTTTGTTTTGTTTTTTATGCAGAAAGCCACATATTTTGTTATTTGTGATGGATTATATTAAAAAAATATGGAGCTTGATGAAAAACGTTTGGACACCCTTGGTCCAGTCTTTTAAAATCCAGTCCACTCAGCTGTTGACAGAACAAACTGAGCAATAAACAGATTAAATAATTTAAAAGAGCCTTGCCTGTTACGTCTTAAACTGCTTGCACTTTCAATAGTCCCTCACACACACTCACTTGATCAAACATCTTCAGACTCTAACACATTTTGACGCGCTGACCCTCTATTCTTCCTTCTTCCCCCCGTCGGGCCTGGATGTTCTCCTCCTACAGTCTGGCGGTGTGTGTTTGCAAATCAATCCGGGCCCTTCTTCTAATCACTCCCACTTATATCACCCTGCGAATAAATGACAGCGCAGGAGGTGCCGATCAATACGGGATAAGGCAAAGTCTCCTCTTCCTACCCACGGGGCACACACCTCGGCTGGGACTCGGAGAAGGCCAGATGGTGGAGGTGCGGTGGAGGTAGTGGACGGGGGGGAAGGAGAGGCCCAAATAAATGGGTTTGGGCTTTTGTCTGGGACCTAAAGTGAATTCAACCTCAAATGTCACTCAATAACCGCGACGCAGGAGGACATAGTGAACAATGCACAAATAGAGATGAAATAAATGGTTTCATGTTTGTCTATTTTTGGAGATGTAATGTAACAACAGAAAACAGGCTTTGATTTGTGATTATAAAAGAGAAATAGAAGCTACAGAAATGTATTTTTTTTTAAGTCAAGAAAAAGAAGAAGAAATACGAAAGAAGAAATACTTGCAGCCCAGTCTCAGAAGAAAACAGATAGACAACGAAAAGTCAAAAATGTATGATGAGCACATTTTTAATCCTTTCTTGAAAAATGTAAATATGTGCCAAACCGTAAAATCAAAAAGAATTTTGGTTGAAGCCACAAGCCAACATTTTCTTTGGGTTTTAATGGGTAAGTGCTAAGCTAGCCCAAGCCCCAACCAAGAAATAACACAGTAAACCCAAAGAAAAAAAAGTTTATCAAAGAAAGTCTTTAGTGCCTTACGCTAAAACAACAGACACAAATACAATTCTGAAACTATTAAGATAATACCTGTATTACCACTTAATGACATTGCAATGTAATACTGTTTTCTGTTGAAGACACTTGCTTATAATGCAAAATATGCAAGTTAAAACACAAATGAATCTAGCAAAGCACAAGATGATGGATGAGACGAGGGAACAAACATATAACAAGAAGAAATATTTTTTTATCTAAACTGACATTGATCAAGATTAAAACTTTAAGAAATAAATCCAAAGTGTTTTCTTTTAGCCTGTGGAGAATAATTCCTGAGGATTAAAGGGAAAATCTCAGTCTTTTGAGCTCTCTTAAGTGAAGTGAAGTGCTAACAGGCACACATAACCTAAATGACCTTCTGGCTTGGCTAATTACTCTTTAAAAGCAGCCGTCTGATGTCTGAAACTTTCCAATTCAAGAGTCTTGTCAGAAAATACTTGACTTTTAAAGGCTGTTTTATGGACTCTGGGTTAATACAGAACTAAAGAAAAAGAGAAAACTATAAAGATGGACAAACCCAGTGAAAGTCCAACACAACTGTAAATCAGATCTCAGTTGTATTTGTGTTGCACATTCACATCACAATCCAAATAGAATGTACACATTGATCATAATACAGTAAAATACAAATACATTTAAAGACAATGACATAAATAGATAATTAGAAATATAAACCAAAATAAATAGATGCAGATGTAAAAGTCATGGAGCAGCTCAAAGGCCTTAACCTCAGACAGATACTGAACAGTGTCTTTAGTTGAAAATCATGGGGGAAAAAAGGCAACAACATGACAAATATTTTAAGCTTATTTTATTATATTAGTTTAGGCTAGAGAGAGAAATATTTCAGTTTGCAATGTTTCTTGATGGGTTTCAATAATTAAAACTAAATAAATTGTTTGTACTTCTTGCCAAAATAGGCTATTGCACCTTTATTTGTTTGTTCATGCTTGACTTGACTCAAGTGGGAGCATGAGTGCACAAATCTCTTATAAGAATCCATCTAAGTTGACCAAACAACATCCTTTCACGGTGGATCTTGGTAATTTCCTTTACATCAGTTTGTTTCTGCAAGTTTAGGAAGATCCAACTGAGCTGTGTAAGTAGAGGTGTGAAATAAATTGGGCTCGAGTCAGACTTAAGTCACTATTTTGATGACTTGAGACTTGACTTGATAAAATGGACTAAGAATTGAAGAATGATAAGAAGAATGATTTACAAATATCTGTTAAATTGAAACACAAGTTGCCTTCAGTAATTTGATATAAAACTTGATAAAACTTAAAGCTAAAGCTGAGAACTTGGGACTTGACTTAGACCTGTCTCTCTTTGACTTTTGAATTGACTCGGGCTTGTCTCTGTTTGACTTGGAACTTGATTTGGGCTTGTCTCATTTTGACTTTTGACTTGACTTGTCTCTTTTTGACTTGAGATTAGACTTGGACTTGCCTCTCCTTGACTTGGGGCTTGATTCTAACTTGTCTCTCTTTGACGTTTGATTTGACTTAGACTTGTCTCTCTTTGACGTGGGACTTGAGACCATAGACTTGAATATACAATACATCACTGCTACACATCAAGTAGTGATTTTGTCCTTAAAAACCACCATAAGTTAAACATTTCAGTCAAAAATAAGTTACAACAGTGCTTAGACATGTTTAATCATCCTTTTTATTATTTGAAAAGCCTCTCTTCCCTAATCCAGCCCTTCTTTTCATCCAAACCCAGCCCTGTCTACGTCACATGCATAATCCTGTTCATACAATGCGATGACACCACTTAGTCCACGTCCACTCTCTCCAATAAAGCAGCTCGGATACTCGCTAAGAAACCTCGCCTTACAGACTGGTATCAATTGCAATAAAGGCAAGGGTTATATAATTAGCAATTAGCCGCGCATTATTGATTGATGGCCGGAGTGGAGGAGCTGCGGTGGACGTGGGCTGGGAGTGCCGGCCTCTGATTGGCTGCCGAGAGCTCTCCTGATGTGGCTGCATTAGGTTTACAGCTTACGGGATGTAATGCAGTTTGCGAGGTGCGAGTCAGGCGATCCTAGCCGAACATCACTTAGCTAGTTTTGGGATCGAGTTTGATGGAACGTAATGAAAACCCCCAGTGAGAAAGATTGGGATAAGTTGGTCAGAGCTTTTTTACTCGTTGGAAGAAAGAAGAAGAAGAAGACTTATTTGAGGTCTGTTATTGGAAGTAGTTTGAGAAGCACATTTCCAGAAAGAGAAAAATGGTGGAGTTGAAGAACTGTGTTTTTGCTCTTTTGTCGTGTCAGGTTGTCGCAACAAATTGTCGTCCCAGTTTTCATAATTAATCTGCCTGTGTGATGCTCTTTCTGAAGCAAATATGTCTGATTGTGAAAAGCTTTTACCAGGTCAAAACAGCTAGGAATTTTGTTGTAAAACTAAAAAGTTAATCCACAAGTTAATAAAGCAATCAGTATAATTATCCAAAAATATTAGATTTTTGTAGACAAGCATAATCAACTGCAGCACCTGTTGTAGAAACCTACATTTGCTCTAACAATGTACATTCTGTCATTTCAAAACCTCTCTAAGAAATACCTTACAAAGTTGAAATAGCCTTGAAAGTGTTCCAAACAGTGGGAGCAGCATAATGTGAAAAAAAAAAAAAAGAGTCTGTGCCCAATATTGTTCAGTTATTATCTAATGCATTCTGGCACTTATAAATCACGACCACAGTGTCTTGGATTAGCTTTTCACTTTTAAAAGAAGTTGAGTGGTGTTAGCATGGTAACATGAGTTAGCTGAATGCTAACAACGATGGTCTTTCTCAATTTTAGCAACAAAATGCAATAAACGTAAACAAATCTCATTCAAATAGTCATTCATTTTTTACCACTTGATTTGAGCCAGTGACTTTGGGATTTAAGCAAGGAAAGACCCTGGACAGTGGTTAATGACATAACACAACAAAATATCACAAGAAAGCGTACGTTTACCACGACACAAAAATAGTGTATTGAGAGCACAATTTCAGGCCTTTTTGTTACGCCGTACATTTAGCACGATATGAAAAAGTGTAAAAATTACACGAGATTTCAATATAGGAGTTTTGGTTGAAGCCACGCGGGTACATTTTCTTTAGATGGGTAAGTTTAGGTCTGGACTTGGGGTAGGTTAAGATTAGGATTAGGATTTCATTAATATTGATAAATAAGAACACATCTTAACAACCACCATAGAAATAAACTGGGACTGCGACACGTAGCATATTTCCATAAAACAGTCGTGAACTTTGCTAATCATACGTAATTTACATGTTGCGTAATGTCGTGGTAAATGTACGCTTTCTTGTGAAATCGGACTCGAAATGTGTATGTATACCACGACATGTTAATAGCAAATCATGAGCAAATTTCTCCGCCTCCCATACACTGATTGCGAAGCAAGTTTGGTTCGGGACACGTAAGAGTTTCATGCAAAGTGCCTTGTGCACCAGCTCCGGTTCACTGCGGTTTGTATTTGTCCAAAAGGGTGTAGATTCATGTGGATTCCTGTGAGAATGCTTGTATTATCCGACCGCTGACAAAAATAGACTACAGATTCCGTAGACTCTCAGACGTACACTCGCACTGCTCTGAAGTCTGTGTAGAAGAGCACATTGGTTCTAAGCACTTTCTTGCGTGAGCTGCACGAGTCCTGACCCACACTGAAATTCACTTAGTGTACGACGGGGGTTAAAGCATCAAACAGAGACACTATTAGCATCTTAGTGACAGGTGTTTTTGGCTGAAACCACATGGGAACATTTGTCTAAGCTAGGTTAAGATTAAAAATTGTTTAATGTTCATAACACCATCAAAATACCATTTTAACTTTCATCATAGTAATTAATTGGTATACATGGTAGACATACATATGTTTGTGAGCTCGAGTAGCACCACAGAGTGTCAAACCCAGAACCTTTTTGCTAAGACAGTCATTTTGAGATTTCAGTCTTTCAGGCAATTGCGTGTAAAGATCACCTTTATCAAATGTAATGCCTTATTGTGTAACATTCCAGTCTGAGCAACAACATTAAGTCAATGACAAATTTTCTCCAGAAAGGTCATATCGAATTCTTACACACAAGACCATTTACATGCATTAACTCCTACATTTCCTTCATTTGAAATCAACCAATTTGCATTAAAACGGCTGATAAACTGGACACTAATTATGCTTGTTCTGATTCATAACACAGTGCCGGCCCTCCGTTCGCCGCCATTAGAGAGACATATCCTCCTCTCACATCTCTTTAATTAAGCAGGAGTTCATCCCGGAGTCACAACCCATTCACACTAACGATCTGGAGATAGGGCATATATCCCGCAAAACATGGCCCCAATTTCCTTAAAAGCCGGTCTACGTTCTTGTAAACAGCTACTTCACGTGAACAAGAAAAGTCTCCCCTGTCTGTTCAAAGGGCAGCCTCTCTACATTAGTGAACTCTTAATGAAAAACAACCAGGATGGGGGAAACATCGGGGAGGATTTCACCAGCCGCGAGCCAGTAATGTGTCCTGGAAGCTGTAAATATACCACTAAAAAGTCTGTCAAGCCTTATGCCTTAACTCAAATGTGTTTTTCTATGTATTTGTTCTTAATATTTTCTAACCAAGTAGCAAGATCATTATTTTACTAACCATTTGACAAATCTCATTCCAGTCTAATCATTTTTTGGGCTCGTCTTTGTTGCAATTTCTTCTAACTGTCACTTATTCCATGTAAATATGTATGGATGTTTTAGGACCTGGGGCACTTTGCAAACTAAGTCATCTGTGTGTGGCAGGGGAGGACCAACACAAGTGCATATGAACTGGTTTTAAACTAAATTAACTTATTTATTATAAACTACAGCACTTTAAAATCACTGTATGCACATTAACCACATATGCACTTTAGAAATTAGGCACTTTATGTCCTGAGTGCATGTGATTTTGATGACTTGTTGAACTGTTTAACTGTTGTGTTTGTCTTGTACTGTCCTAAATGTTAAGGGACTACGGATGTAAAATTAGCTGTACGCTAACTTCGGCACATTTACACATGTATTTTTGTAGTGACGTTCATTTATGTGCATTGTTCCCTTTAAATAAATCTAGAAATAACAATGAAATAGACACAGTACAGAAGTACCAATGATTACAGATCTGCACATTCAGAACAGTGTTTTCTCAATTGTACATGTGGCCTTTAAATTGCCCTAAACCAAGTCCAAATCTAGAGTAAACCATGGAAAAGAAAGTTATACATGAAAATTAACCCAACGATTGACAATTTCCTGTATGTGTCTGTCTATAAATAAAATTGAAAACAACAGAAACCCAGACAGTGATCAAGGCATTGCTTTTCAGGACAATGTACAATCTGTGGCTCTGGGAGAAAGAGGGGCTTACTTTGGTAGGGGAAACCAGAGCACCCGGAAGAAACCTACGTAGAAAGGCTCCAGGCCGTCCAGAAGTAGAACCCAGGACCTTTTTGCTATGATCTTTTGACTGTTACAATCTTGACTGTTATTTGATCATGTGATGTCCTTTGGGATGACTGTTGTTGTGATTTTGGGCTATACAAAAATAAATTGATTTGAATTGAATGAGGCCAGAATGCGAGCCGCTCCACCACCTACAAACTGGATGGAGAGTAATTTACATTTTGTGAATATAGTATAAACCACAAAATTGAGCTAAAAAGGCTAAAATGACCTAGGCCCAAATATTACTGACTCCTGTTCAAAACTGGTAAGCCTTTTCTCTTCATTGTAAAATTGAACTGATAAGCACAGACTTTAAGCATGTTTTATTGCAAATCTGAAATACAGACAAGTGGGTGTAAATAGGTGGTATGTTAAAACAGGACTTTTCTGATTTTAAGCCATTACAGGATTGCCCAAACAGGCAAAAATCAATCCAAATCAACTTTGAGTAAGCTAATGATGAGAGAACTTGGCAAAAACTCAGAAATGTGCAATTTACTTTCCGTGTCCCCTTTAACCACCTTCTCTTACCCCACACACATCCCTCACAGCTCCAAATGCCACCGTGATATTTCCCCATTGCAAATCTCCCCTTCTGTTATCTGCAATAGAGCTACAGTTTGACCCTGTCTATTGATGGAGCCCACACGCTGCAGGGGAGCAGGCAAAGTCGACTGAATCACCGCTAAATATTCCCTAACAAGCTCCTACGTCTTAAGCCACAGCCTGTCTGCATACCTGAAGGGGTGAAGCGGGTTAAGACGGGGAAAAAAGTGAAGCAAATTGCGAAATAGCTATCATTTTGGGCTAACCTGACAGACGTGAACCCCTTTGGCGAGGTAATTTTGAGGTGTTAAGAAAGAGGAAGGAAGTAGAACGTGCACAGGCAGAGTAAGCAGAGGATTAGGAGTATCGAGTGGCCGGGACACAATGACAATTTGGCACACGGATATCCGCAGGTGAGAGGGACCGGGGCAGAGCAGGTGTGCACAAGGCTTGGCAGGTCACCAGTGCAGAACCTATGGGCTCCAGGGAAGGACTGTGACCACGGAAATGTTCTGGGAAAAGACAAGTGGATTGTCCAAAATGTCATGATGTCTGGCATTAGCATGTTAATTGTGCCAGCAAATGGCAAGAAGTGGATTTGAGTTACAAGTATGGATTTCAGTGGTGGGAATGATAAATGTAAGTCCTTTTTTTTGCACTGTATTAAAGAACTTTTTCGACCTGAACCAAAAAGTAACAATGATCTAAAAAATGTGCATAAGCAGAGTTTGAAGACTGTATGAAAAAAAGTAAAAAGACTAAAGGAGAGAGTGAAAGGAGAGGGTGTGATTGACAGTTGGTAGTCAGAAACATACAGACAATATGGTGATGTCACATCTATAGGGCTACTGCAGTGAGCACAGTGACTATTTTAACCTGAAACTTTGCACACATTTAAATTAATTGACTAAATTGAAACTTAAGTGCCCACAAATATCTCAGATTACTAGCAGGGTGATATTTGTAAAGCAGAACTAAATAACATTTTGATCTTGTTAAATGCCTTTTTAAGTGTCCCTGATTATAATAACGTATTTTGGGGCATTTGAAGCATGTGTTGGCTCTTGTTGTTGTCTCCAGTATGAAATACAGCAGCTCCCTTGCCTCCTTCGATGTACATCCTGACCTGAATGTCTGTCTCAAGAAACCCAGTCTCTTTGATTTGTTTATTTAGCAGTGTACAATGTGTTCAGATGTGTTTCTGATGCCTTATTTCAATATTAAAGTTATGCAAAAATGAGAAAATATACATAACGTTGAGTTACCATTCATTCATTCATTTTTTTTTTTTTCTACCGCTTAATCCCGTTAGGGGTCGCGGGTGACTGGAGCCTATCCCAGTGACTTTGGGCCTTAGGCGGGGAACACCCTGGACAGTGGCCAACTCGTCGCAGGGTTAGACAGACAAACATTCACTCTCTCATTCACTCACTAAGGGAAATTTACAGTGATGCCCAATTAACCTAAACATGCATGTTTTTGGAGGTGGGAGGAAACCGGAGTACCCGGAGAAAACCCACGGTGACACGGGGAGAACATGCAAACTCCACCCAGAGAGATCGTGAGATGTTGATATGGTCCGACCCGGGAGTCGAACCCACGACCTCCTTATTGGGAAGCCAGAGCTCTAACCACTCTGCTACCGTGCACCCCAGTTACCATTCAGTTTAGCTTATTTACACAAGAGAGTAAATCAGTGTTTTTCCACACAGATATATTGTATTGTTAGGGTAGCATAGTAAAACATGATTTGCAGAGTTCTTATGTCTAATAATGTAATGTATGGCTAACTGCCAATAGTATACGGACACAGGCCGCTTCTAAAAGTTGAGAAAAGTGCTTAAAACACATCTCAGAGAATTGCATTCAGTAAATGAGCTAAACAAGTGAAATGATGTGGACAGTTTAAAATACTTACGTTTATTCTGATTGACAGAAAATTGGGCATATACAGAAAGATAGTAAAGTGGATGCTTCTTACTTGTATTTATGTTTTTGTTTTTTTTTTTCCTTGAATGAGAATTAAAATACCTGCTAATACAAATGTACAAAATAATGTGTATTAAAAATGATCATGAAAATAAATAATAATTTCAATCCTATTCTTTTACTCTGACTTTATGTGAAATACTCCTGAGGGTAAATGTTGAAATTGGTGCTTCAATATTACTCTAAGTAGAGTTTTTAAGTGATATTTGTCTAAAGTTCTCATCTTATTGTCAACAAGATAATGAAGGATATATTATCTTCAGTTCCAGAGAATGTGTGCTAATCGGTTTTGATGTGAAAAAGCCGTTTTGTGTGAATGCCTTTCCAAAGCACTCAGCAATGGTATTAAAAGAGGAAACAGTAAGGAAGTGCACTCAGGGCAATTAAATCACAAACATAATGCATGTGGGCTGCTGTGTGCATAAAGCAGGAAGCTCCGCCGAGTGGACTCAAACCAAAGTGTAGAATGTCACTTCTGTAACTTTAGATTCTTGTAGTTTTACAGCTTTTTTCATCTTTCAGAATCAACACTGCACAAGAGGAAACACATTTGAGATTTTAGGTTGAGATTTAGACACAGTTATTCCCACCCAATCCCACAGAACTGAGGATGTTTACCACACAAATTTAAATATGTATGCTGTCATATATGTCATATGTCAAAAGCATGATCCTAATCCTAATCTCAACTTCAAGTCCCACATCTAAACCCGCAGAAAATATCCCCATGTGGCTTCAACCAAAACTTGTGTCTAAGACGCTGCGAGAATAAAAAAGAAGTAGAATGTGCTCATTATATGCTATTAACATGTGGTGCACATTTGCAGTGTGTTTAAACCGCTGTTACCTTTTTATTTCTTGATTTTTCATCAAACGGTGCTAGCTATATATTCCACACTTTAGCATAAAAAAACTTTGTCTATGAAGAATATCCCAGTGATTTTTTTTTTTACTTTAGTACAATAGGATTATGTGGGTGATTGTGATTTTATTTATTTATTTATACCTCCAGAAATTTAACCCGTGTCATTTTAAACTTTTTCTCTTTCCAAACTTCGGGACTTTTGGATCAAAGCTGTCATGGCTATGCAGAGAGTAATAGAACAGCTTCAGTTTTGCTTTTTAAAAAATCTGTTCCATAGCTGTGCAAGGTATGATATGGCATAACATTTTATGACAATGCAAAAGAGAATATTGCAACAACGATAATACTATCCAATATCCAAGGTTGCCCAAACATAACCTGGTTCTACCTGATGGATTCTCACAATATGAAGAATTCATTTGGAGTGACCCTGTTGTACGTTAGACAGCAGCAAACCAATCACAGAGGACCATAGTGATGTGGGGAAGCGCACATTGAACCAAAACAAACATGGCAGCACTGGCAGAATATTTGACTTTAAAATCCTGGACACAGAGGAAACTTGTGCATATTTGCATAGAAAAGGTGATTGTGCTTTTCTCTTGAGAGGAATTAACAACAAACTTGACCTTTCGCATTCTCCCAGTTCAAATACTTTAACCAATCAGATTAAAGTATTGCCATGACGGTCTGTATTTCTCCTCGACGACTTTCAGCGACAGTCTTTCCAGACTGATAATGGAGAACTCAGCTCTTAGTGATACATATCAATCATGTAAACCAAACCTAAACATGGCATTTATAAAATTAGTTTTTGTATATTGACACATTCTCTCTTTTATTACAATTTTTTGCCTTTGTAATCACTCAATTCTAAGCTGTAGATTTATTTGGCCAAAGTATGTTACACGATTAGTTGGCAATTACATCATAATATTCCAAATTTGATACCATCTCAATATTTCTGCCTTGCCCTATATTGCTGCAGAGCAAAAATTCCAGAAATCTGAAAAGCATTGAGGTGCCAAAGGTTTGTGAGAGCAAGAACTACTTAAGAATACTTGTGTTTGAAAATGACGGATAGCATCTTTAAAGCTGACTTAATTGAAATAACATCTTCATAAGACATACATGTAGTAAGTATATTCTGCACCTTTAAGAAGTCCAACAATACTGCAACATACCCCCTTTCATGTGAATTAACAATTATAACTTCTGACTGTTAATTTCACATTCCACCATCAACATGACACTGCAATTACAAGATGAGAAGACGTCTGAAAGAACTTTATCGAGACTTTATAAAATAACCATTCTTCTTCCCATTAGGTCCATTTCCTTTGTGCTCCAATCTTATCCTCCATCTCTGTCCTTCCCCAGCGCGATGTGAGGAAGAGATGCACAAAGAAACAGCCAGAAATATAAAGATGTCCTTTGTTACCGCGGCGACGGGGATGACACAGCACAAGTCCAAAGCACTTCCTGATTAATGAATGAGAGCCATGACCAGCTTTGAAACGTACGCGCCGACAGACACGTTTCCACAGGCGAGAGGATTAATTTAACCAAATGAAATGCTTGTCTGGTGAACATTTGTACGTTTTGTCTGCGGTTATCAAATGTGACAGCTGTAGCGGGAGATGTGTCTAAATAATCAGGAAGCCACAAAAAGCTGAGTTACAGTTAAACAAGGAGAGAATGGATGATAGACAAGTACAGAATCTAAATGAAATATTAGTTCAGTTGAGATTTATTGGTTCTTTTACTGCAACCAATGTATTCATTTCACAGTAATCATTTAGAGATATAGTTGATGTAATCTCGTCTTAGTCCAGGAGTGATCCATAGTAGAAAGGCTTCAAGGCTGACATCTGGAGAGCATTTTCGAAGATGTTTCGACAAGCAGTGGTGTGGCTGTTCCAAGTAGGTTGTATCTTTGAATGGGGGCTAAATATACAGCCTACCAAGAAGAAGAACTCCTACCCTGGGTCTAAAGGGAATGAATTCCAAGATTTTTGGAAGGGTGTCAGCGACCTATTATTGGGACCATGTCTGCCTAAGTTCTCAGGTAGCCAAGACAATTAGCAATGAATGTTATAGAGGGCCCCAGACTAACAAAAAAAGGGAAGCATTGGTCACTATTAGGACCCACCTAACTATTTTAAAAAGTAGGTATAGGTGTAGTCCTTACTCAAGGTTGAGACAAAAATTGAAAATGATTGGTGGAAGAGAATCGAAACGTGTCGATCTTTAAAAACGATGTCCAAGTGACAACTCTGAAGCCTTCTGATATTAAGAGATCTATCATTTTGCTACCTAAAGTTTTATTTGAGCTGGATTAGTTGAGATTTACGGTTGTCTTGGTTTTTGCAAATTGCTGTTGACTGTAGTAAAAATGCTCTTTTTTGTGTTTAGTAATTTATGGTGACAACAAACTAATAAACAAACAAACCAACAAGAAACAAGACAATATAAAATAAAATAAATACACTAAACAAAACAGTAAAAGTGTAGTTATAAAAAGAAAACTGTTCTATGACCTCAGGTAGTAAAAATAAATATTATAATTCGTGAATTTATTCAAAATGTCTTGACAGAAACATTTCAAATTTTACAATTATTTTGATTCTATGGCTAAGCGGAGATGCCACAGATGTATTAACAACTAACTAAAAAAAAAAAGGTCATGGAAACAAACATTTTTTTCTACAAGCAAAAAAATAACCTATTTTTCAAGATAACTTGAAAAAGCTCTACCAGATGGATTCTCATAATATTGTTGATTTTCCCAAAATCCTAATAATCTCCTGCTGTGTGGTAGGAGACCCTGACCAAACACAGCCCACCATTGTGGTTTGGCGGAAGTACATGTTAAAACCAAAACTAACGCGGCATGGTCATACTGGAGAATTATGGGCAATGTGACTTGTAAATTTTTGGATGGAAAAAATTTGCTTTTCTCTCAACCAGCTTAAACAAAAAAAAATGTAATCTCAGCTATTTCTGGATTCAGACATTTTGACCAATCAGATTTAGACTTTCCTTCCCCTTTTATGCCTAAAAGATATAGTGATGACCTTTTTAAATCTCAAAAACACGACTCGTAGAATTGAATAAAATGCAATATGTGCTAGAAATGTCATTCAAAGTGTCAAATTCAAATTTACTACCAACTTTTGTAATGGCTCCATATCGCTTTTCATTTCACATCTATATAAAATTCATTGCCACATCGTTTGGGATTTAACTTCATGTGAAACCCAATGTCTTTGCGTCCTTCAGCATGTTCAGAGAGATGCAGAAAGGATTTATATTTGCAGAAAGAAGAAGAAAGCTGCCGGTTTGGCAAAGCAATTCCTCTCTTCTCCCAGATTCAAGTGTGTTGAATCAATCTTCTAACTTACTTCTAAACACTTACGCTGCATCTTCTGTCCACAATTGATCCGAGTGTCCTTCTCTCTGTAGAGGTCCCTGGTGGTTAAATGCTGTTTTAGTTTCGATAGTTATCTTCCTTTTTGAGTATTTAATTGGCTGTTTATTAGTTTTAGCATTCAAATACATAGTCGACATCTGAGGGGATGCGTTTGTAACTTTTTAGCCAAAACAAACTTAATCAAAACGTTATTTATTAATTGATTTGTATTTACTAAATGATTACAGTAACTAACAATGTGGCCTTAGTTTGAGCAGGCATTGAAAAGGATCTTCATCATCCATTGTTGAACAAATGCTGTAGGGCTTGTAGTATGTAGGTGAGTAAAGTGATCCAACAGCCCAATATTCTCTATTTATCTAAAACAATACAAACGTGACCAGATTAAAAAATAAATAAATAAAAACAAGGACAAACCTGGATGGAGGCTGGAAATAATAGTGATAAGGTTGTATAGAAGGCACTTAATTCATGTGAACATCTCGTTCATGACTAATTTGTGAGTCTGTGGCTTTGTCAAAATGATGATAATTTTAAAAACAAATTGAATAAACATGGAGCTGTCTTAGAATTTATGAGAGTCCACATGATTCAGTGTGGACAGTGAATCATGCGCAGAAAAGTTAATGAATGTAAACAGTAACTGAAACATTCTGAAAGAACAACGTGGATCTAAAACCTACAGAAGAGAAACAGAAAGTGATGTATGCTTCCTATGTCTTTGGAAAATTTTTACAAAACTTCAAGATGGATTTAATAGAGATTGTAGTGGATTTATTATTACTTTTTTTTTGTGTCTTCTGTGGTTTATGGGCCAATGACATGACAGATTTCACAGTTGAGAAAAAACAGTTGAGACACTAAACCGGAGTTTGGAAATCTTTTCACTCTGGGACCTGATTTCAGAAATGTTCCTTTTCAGTGTCCTGAAACTCCTGCTTTATTGTGGATTATGTTATGATCTGTAATTAATTTATCTAATTAATCTATTTAAATCTCACCTAAGAATTGCTAAGAAAGATGTGAAAATAAAATATGTGAAATAAATAGATGTGAAAATAAAAAATGTGAAATATTGATAGCCTATATTGCAAAAACTGAAGACTGTTCTGAAATGCCAGAGGCTTTGGAGGACAGGGTCTGAATGCAATTGTTATTTCTAAAATTTGACCAAAGATACAACATATATTCCAAAATGTATTTTTGAAAATTGTCTAAACTGGGACATATTTGACCCAAACTGATTTTCTAAGACAACTGGCTCAGAAACTTTAATTTTAAAGAAATGTTTGTAAAGACAAACATCTGCTAAAAAAGATTTTCATGTTTAGTCCAGATTAGACTAATACAATTTTGGTTAAGAAAGACATCAAGAGATTAACTGACTGAATACTACCTTTCCAACCTTATTTAATGTTGACTATATCTGCTAGACTCAGTTGAGTATTTTCAGCGTTTGGTCGCTTGGTTAGCAACAAATCTTTTTAGGATATCTGCAAAATATCAATGACAATATTATTTAATTTTAATGTATTGCCCACTTTCACTTACTTTTCTGAAAACCGACACATCAGAAAACTCCATTGAGACTTATTTGTTATTCGACTTGAATCTGATAAGTTTAAAAATGCCAGGGAACATCTGAAAAGAGACACACACAAAAGACCATTCCGCCAAAATATGACTCTTTAATTCTATGTGTAAAGACAGATAGTCCACTTGATGTGAGCACAGTGACCTCTCAAAATATATCACCTGTATCCATGGTAACCTGGCTTTATTACCTTCTTTAAAAAGGCAAGCAGGTCACAAACCAACTTAAAAAACTTACATCGTGAACCTGTATTTACTGCTGCAATTAGCCACATTGATTAAATTTCCTGTTTCTTGCTAGCTACCTTATGCTAATCTCTTGAAAATATATTGTCTGTTTAGCTTACAATACCTTATTTTGGAAGCGAGCCGATCTATTTCCAAATGCTAAAAGGCTGCATTGTCGGAGGAGGATGCAGGTTTAGCAGCGAGCTTGTTCTCATGACTTATTCAGGGCGATGTGGCACGACGACGCGCTAATGGCATCCTGTTTGGAGAGCCGCGAACAAATTGCAATAGGCCTATACAGTGTCCACCCTTTTGTCTGATTTATAAGAGGTGACAATCGATACAGCGCTGACCCCAGCTTCATCTGTACAGGCACCGACACCACTGGGGTTTGTACATAATGGACCATATGTTGTCAAACGGGGCCGTGGAGAGGGCGGAGAGCTTCTCAAGAGGATTTTGTAGGTGTAGACGTAGAGTGAATGATAGAGAGCACAGTGATGTTTGAAAGATTGTACACATTTTATCAAGTCATTATTATTATTGGTCAGAGTATTTTTAGTTTGGCACCCCTTGGTTTAGAACAGGGTTATTCAGGCCCTCTGAACATTTTTCAAACAATAGAAAATTAAATATATTTGTTCTTATTTCCTGGTTTCATTCCAGGTTAGTCTTAGTCTTGTGCTTATAATATATTATGTCTTTTGTATTTTAGCAGTGCTAAAAACCCAAACTTAAAATGGTGGTTCATCGTGCACCTCTTTCCCAGAGGTCAAAATCCACCAAAAAAAAAAAAAAGTCAGAAAAATTAAGTGAATAGCCCTGCTGTTAGGACATTACAAAAGGTATCTACAAAAATCACATGACTGCATATCAGCCAAGAAATTCCTATCTACTGGCTACAGAGAGAACTACACAAAGAGAATAAACTAAAACTACCTTCCCCATGACATGCTGATAACAATATGCATGGCAATGATTCAACTGTGCAAATGTACATAATGTACAACATAATGTGTCAGATTTATAGATTGGAAAACAGAACTCAATGACTCTTCCAGCAATGTTACAACTCTGAAAGTCATTTTTGAGGCTCAGTGACAAGATGACTTTCTATACAAGATTTATCAAACTAACAAAAACTGGGCGTCCGGGATAAAGTTAATAATAATATCAGACACATATATGATATAATTTAAGTAAAATGCCACCGCTGCCCCGGGGATGACTTAACAGAGAAGAAGCCCTCAATCTGCAATGGCTTCCCAATTTTCACTCATCAATCAACCAATCAATCACTAATTCCCTTGTGTTTTTTTTTTCTATAATGGTACAGCATTTTCTTTGGGACTGAAACAATTCCAGCTCAGTAGATATACAACTAAAGGTAAAAAAAAATAAAATAAGAATGATAAGCACATTTTCCTGGTGTTTTACGTCAATATGTTATGAAAAGTCAAAATATAAATAAGCACACATTTTGATGATTTTACATTTTGTGTTTTAAGGGGTAAATCTTAACCTACCCCTAGATCCAGCCCTTTTTTTAGTAACTTTTCTGGTGGTTATCATATTGATGTAAAAACGGCATGAAAACCTGCCCGCAGTTTTGCCAATTGACCCTACATGCACATTTTTGGACCCAGAGAGAATGAAGGGAAACACAGGCAGAACATGCAAACTCCAGAGAGCTCATGAGATGTAGATTTTGGTTTGAGCTGGAATTTGAATCCATAATCTCCTTATCTTGTAGATGGTATGATTTACTCAGTCCCAACAGTGTTTTTTTTATACCTTGAGGTTAAAAAAGAGCGGTTTTATGGTTTTGCTTATTTATTATCCGTCAATGCATCTCAGTACATCTCTGTTTATGTTCTTGGTCTCATTTCCAGAGTAAATCTCACTGTATAAGCCAGACGACGTGTTTTACTTTGGGGGGAGTAGTGTCACCTCTCTCTGGGTTTGACTGCAGTGCTGCCGATGTGAAAAACATGTTTCCGAGGCCCATGTACTTTATTTCTACTTGGCAAACTTCAGTCTCTTAACCGTTCTGACCCCGAAGAAGAGCAAAAAAAAAAACACAGATCCAGTCATTTTTGGTTGTACGCCAAGACACGGAAAATGCATCAATAAAGCTACACAAGCAATACCCAGAGGAGACACTGTACACATCCCTTTAGTTTTTCTATCCTGATACAGACAAGTTGGAGCGACGTGTAAACTAACATTACAGGCGCTGTACGCATTTTTACCGTCTTATATAGGTCAGCTGTTTCATTAAAGTCATTCTTAGAGAAGCTACATGTTCTGTATAGTATTCACAAAGACAAAATTAGAAGCACTTTTCACAACTTTCAGGAGCTGCCAGTGTTATCTAAAAATCTAAACAAGCACATTTTTTGGTTTTGAGAAAACTAAGTAATATATAGTTATGTTGGTGATGAATAGTTTTGAATAATTCTAACTAAAAAGGCTTCTTTGTATTAAGTTATTTTGTATATTGGAAAAATAGGTAATGCAATATGGTTAAATGAAGTGATTTAAGAAAGATCAAAATTTCTAAATGCATACCCAATCTTCTGCAAGTGTAAATGAATATCATCTGATATGGAATTCTCAAGCTTAATGGAGCTAACTAATTTTTAAATAATAATAAAATAAATGAATAAAAAAAATAATTAACATGAAAAGTAAAATGTCCTATTAAAGGTCATTTACTGTTAGTTTATTAGAAAATTATTTGTTTGGAATTATAAACAAACATATTGAAAACAACAAGTAATAAATTAATCTTCTAAAATCATTACTCTCACATCTAGTTTTTTCTTTGGTACATATTTCCGGGTACTTCGGTTTCTCCACCCAAACATGCATTTATTGGCATCATCTTCAGTTTGAAAACCATGGTGAACATGAACTTTTTTTCTCATTCCTGTTGTAGTTTTTTATTGTTAACATTTGGCTGGTAAAAAAAAAAATAAAAATGATAAAGATCAATTAGAATAAAGTAAGTGAGTAAAACAGGGATGACATTAAAAAAATAAAAAAAAAAAAAAAAAAAAATGTTTAGTTTGAGTTTTGCATGTGGAATAAAAAATGGAAAAAAAAAAAAAAAAATTCATATGAAAATATATTTTACAACATTTATAAAAAAAAAAAAAATTTATAACAGAATTGTGATTAAAATTTCATTTCTTTGAAGTGAATAATTGCTGTGAGAATGAGTTTTAAAATGGGAAGTGGAGAGGCAAAATAAATTAGATTTGAAATACAAGTCGAGATTTTAATTTATTTTGGAAATGCTCTGTTTTCCTTGTAAAAATAATAATTGATTTCCTTTTTAAGCTCACACATAAGAGCAAGTGCGTCGTTGAAATCCCAGTGAAGAGAAGGAAACCAATCCTGCTAATCTGTAATGCATTAGCTAGCGCGCTAACTGTATGCTACAGCCCATTAGTGGTTAACAATGATAGCTGATTTTCAGATGGCACACAGATAGCCATTACGGTAATTCGCTGCAGCCTGCGTCAACTCCCCAATGACAGCGCTGTTTCCGGACCAAAGACATTAGATCAATAATGCAAAGGCTCCTTAAAGTTCGGCCTCATGGTCCCATTTAAAAGAGCTTCCTTTCCCTCATAATGATGCAGGTTTGTGGAGCTTGTCATCGTTTGGGACTTTACAAGGGAACCGCAATTACCCGACTAAATACCAAAGAGGTGGGACCGAAGAATCTGAAGCTATCACAGCATCTTACAGGACACAATAATTATTAAAAGTTTACTTTTAGAACAAGGTTCACAAACTTTTTTTTTTTTCTTGGTCAGACAAAATCTTATTTGAAAAGAGATGCTGACAGGGTCTTAAACTCATGGCCCAGGGTCCAAATGCGGCCCAATACAATTTCATGCAGTTTCCAAAATAATTTCTGATTATATATTTTGAGATTGTCAATAAAATCTATAATGTAGAATACAGAAAATAACATACAATTTGTCCAAATATTTTCGGGGGAGGACAGTCTGGCAATGGTTACCAACTTTAATTTTCATTTTGTGATCACTAAATGAATGAAAGTGGAAATATTATGACAAATCTTCATTTAATCTTTAGCTTAATAGCCTTATTTATATCAGACAATGAGGCCTATATTTTAAATGCTGCCCTTAACCAAATCTGATCATATGATCTCCCGCAGCTCTCATCTTCATCACAAAATACGTATAATCATAGAGATAACCTTAACAACTCTCAGCACCCCTCCAAGGGCAAAATTAGATCACCTTGGAGGCCAAGTTTGGGCCGTGAACCCCAGGTTGGGCCACATTGTTTTAGACTAGCTTTTAATCATATTTTTCACATTTGGGTGAAACAGTGGCAGAGTGGTTTGCGCTTTGGCCTCATAGCAAGAAGGTCCTGGGTTCTATTTCCAGTTGAACTGCCCCTTTCTATCTGGAGTTTGCTTGACCTCCCCATGTCTGTTTAGGTTTTCTAAAAATATGCCCAGTAATGTCTCTCCCCTCCCCTCAAACAGGACTCCCCTATACAAGAGATTCTGAATCTCAGTGGGACTTTCCTGGTTAAATAAAGATAATTAAAAAAAATAAAGAAAATTAAAATAATTAAAATAAGCACACATTTTGGTTTCAAGCCATGTGGCGACATTTTCTTTGGGTTTAACGGGTAAGTTTAGGCTTCAAGTTACTAAAATGGGTGGACTGGGGGTTGGGATAGGTTAAGATTAACCCCCAAAAATGTCGCCACATTGCTTGTATATCTACGTTATCTTTGAAGACTTACTGTAAATCATGCTTGATCATCGACACATACTTTGTTCCTATTCTGAGCCTCACAAAAAACGTGGCTTTAAATTTCCCGGATGTGTGACAACATACAATTCTTACACACAGATGAATCGGTCCATAAATAAATGTTTTTCCTAAAATCTAATTCTCAATACAGTTAATCAAATGTGAGCTTGTACATATTATACTTTCTCTCTTGTTTTATGGCTCAAAATATCTCGTATTTGTTTTAAGTAATCTCCACTTAGTCCATTATTATTATTGCCTTGGACTAAGTATTATGTATGAAATGTGCCTCAGTTTTCTCCTTTCTCATTATGAAACCAGATCAGTGCATGACATGGCGGGGCTGATCGTGTTATTATTGATCCGCTGATATTCCCAGGTGTGCAGTGTATCTCCGTGACTTTTGCCTGTCCACTTTATCTGTCCTGGTTAGGGCAGAGATAGGCCAGCGTGGACCCCAAGAGGAAGAGAACAACCTAATTATAAATATGTCGTCCAATCAAAGGTCAGCGGCTAATTTACATCTTCAAGGTGCTTCAGGGATGGCTTTGTTGAATTTTTTCAGCGCTGTTTCGCTGATAAACGTTCAGAAGAAGTAGAATTGTGGCTTACCAAAAGCTTTTATTATTTATACACTTGGTACTTTTATTTGTATATATCTTCTTCTTTAAATGAACCAAATGTTACTCCAACACAAAATAGCCTGATCTAAATGTTATGAATGTTTATTTAGTGAAATATTATTTTTTATTAAAAGTAATGTTTTTCATAAAGCATTTTGTAGTCTCAACATAGTCTCAAACATCTTTGCCCTCTCTGCTTATTTTCCATTGAAAAAAGCCTAATGGAGGACCCAGGGAACGATGGAGGGCCTGGGAATGCCTCACGAAGAACCTGGAAAAAATAGATTAAGTATAAAAAGGAAGTCTGCACAAACTCCAAACAAAAGACAAAATTAAACAACTAAGGCCTACTTGCAACTATTCATACCAAACTATAATATAATAAATGTAAATTATAACATTATGTGACATTTCTTTGTTGTGAATCTCTAACAGCATAAGAACAAATTGAGCTGACTTAGCTTTTGGGACAAAGAAAATTGGAAAATGGCTTAATGTACTTTGTACAGACCTTTTGAGACCTCTATTGGAGGAGAAAGTATTGTTGTTCAGATAGAATTTAAGTACTCAAGTGAAGTACTTTCTCTTCAAGGAACAAAGGTCCTTACTTTGCACATCAGTGTCTGTGTAGTTTTTTATAGCTCAAAATGAAGATCAACTATTGTTATTGTTGAACAACTAGTTTATTTCTTTGTGTTTTTTTCATACAATTTATGTCCTTATCCAAAAGAAAAAAAACATTTATTTCTAAAAAACATCCGCATGAAATTTGCTAAATGATAAGCGTCAAGTTTTTTTTTTTTTTTCCTTGTCTGACAGTTTAGTTTGCTAAATGATAAGCGTCAGTTTTTTTTTTTTTTGTTTGTTTTTTTTCCTTGTCTGACAGTTTAGTGTTGTTGATGATCTATATTTTATGTGGGCTAGTTTTTTTTTTATATATATATATATATATATATATATATATAGGCTATAATCTTTTCCTCTGGTATTTGGTTCATACAAAGAAATTGTTTGATAGTGATTTAAATCTCAAAATATTAAGTCTTCATTATCTTGCAGACTAATAAATTATGCACTCCAATGTTGTTATAATGCTGTTTCATTATTACTAAAAACTGTGATCTGACTTCATTGGACGTCTCACCTCCTTCAGTGGCTCGAATCTGCAGTAAATCTCCTGTTTGTGGCAGCTCTGTCCTTTAAGCTCATTAAAAATTAATTTTAAGAGTCATTTTATTTATGAACATTTACTGTTGATCGTGATTAAACCTGGAGCTTGACAATTCAAATTTATGACAAATCATTTAGTCCTAATGTCATTTAGAAATGCTAATGATGATATAACCTTAATTTTATCTTTGGCCACAGCTGCCCTGAGGCGGATAGTTGGAAATGTCAGTCTCAGACCTCCTTGGTAATCACAACCACCTCACTCATAAACGTACACCAAAGTCCAACTCCATCTCACTGAATTAATCCATATGTACACCACATAATTTGACCTTTTTACACACAACAGACACAAAAATGAGCTAGAAACATGCTGACTGTGTTGCAAGGTCAGTGTAATGTCTTGCCCAAACACACAGCCTATTTTTGATTGAATTTTTATTGATCAAATTCAAATCTTTTCGATGTTCATGGCAGGGCTTTGCCAAAAAAAAAGATTGTTAGATTGCAATTCTATTTTTGCTCAATCTCAGCGATCGACTTGCGCATTTTAATTACTTGTTCATCAGTCAGAGAAACAGCCAGAGTACGAGTAAGAATTAATATTGTAATCCTGATATTCCATTTTACCTGAAGTTAAGGCAGTTAAGCCCTAGTGCAGATATTATTTAATTTCTTGTTTAAAGAGCTCTGGATTGTGAAATTACTCATCAGTATTTTTGTTAATGCAGGCTCTGAAATGCTGAAATCAATGTTATTAAAATCTATTCTGACATTACAGAGTGATGGATGTTAATGACATGTATTTACTTGTTTTTGGAAGGGATGAAGCCAGGATAGGCACAGAAAAAGTAAAAAAAAAACAGTTACCATGGAAATATTGCCAAATCCACCATGTTTTTGGAGGTTTGCTCAATTTTAGTTATTAAAATGTGTATTGATCTAACACAGGGTTTTTCAGTGATCCGGGGGCCTCCAAGCAGTATGTTTTGGCTTAACATGACGACATACAGGACATGGCCAGATTATATTTTGATTGAATGATTGAATGAATGAAGTTATTGACAATATGAGAGAAAAAAACAAAAATAACAATAGTTACAAACAAAAGACACAAATAAACATGCTAGGTATAAGCTGATAGAGTTTGCTAGCTCTGTTTTTCAGATTAAAAATTGCATCATATCATCTAGATTCTGTAATGCCATTTAAATATGACCCCATACATCCTGGTTTAGTGTCAACTCAACAAGGTTTTTAGGTCTATCTTTGTTTAAGATGAGGTTTGCTTCTGATGTAGTCCAAAAATAGACAAGGTTTAGTCTTGGTTTGGAACTTGGTCTAGAACTTGGTCTGAAACTTGTCTGGTCCCACTGCTGCTCTGATTTGCCCTGATTCAATCTGACAATGATTGACACAAGTTTGTTTTAGTGATAGAACAATAGTGCCCTATTTTGTATTTATTGCAATGAAAAAAGTACATTTCTGGGAAATATTACTAATATTCTGTGGATACCTGATGTACAACACATTTGTTGTTCAGTTTTGTAGTTGGCCGCCTAACCATAATCTTGAAAAATGTGTCCCACTGGTAAATACAATTGAATAGCCCTGGTTTAACATGATGCTAAATGAAAAGGCTGCTGATGTGCGAGGTCACTTCTCCAAGCTCTGTATATACTATACACACATCAGTCAGTCACCTATTACATTAAATAAAAACCCAATAATGTACTTCTATTCAACTCAGCATGTAAAGTATTCCCACTAATATCGATCTTGGAAACAGTGCATTCTTATTAATAATCCACCCAGCTAACCTCCATAAGGCATAAAAGCTTTCCAACAGCAACATATTTCCCGTATTTTGTTACGTAGTAAAACTTCCACTCCTTCATTTTTAATAAGTCTTAGTTGAATAGAGTCACTAGTTTAAAAGAGCCTGGAGTAATATCACTTTCACTTCTGCTAAAAATCATTGACTTGGGCCCGTGTTATGGCTGGCAAGTAAAATTTTATGCCCCCACCATCTTTCTCTTCATGTTAACGACCGAATACATAAAGTCCTGCATTAATTTCTTTATTCATGCATTTTTATCTCCCAAATTGCAGCTTTGGTGGGGCTAGACCTCGACACATTTGATTTCTTCATTATAAATGTACTACACGCGCCGTACCAAAGTAAAACGCACGAGCAAAAGAAAGGGCTTTTTGAATGCACTGTTTTGTATTGAACCCATTCACTGTGTGCCACCAGCAAATCCTCATTACCTTCAAACGCCACTTTCAAGCTGCGTTTCGGGAGCCGTGCCAACATTTCTCTTTCTGTTATTCCACTGCGGGAAATTTTCAAAACAATTTGAATTTACCATCTTTATTTTTGTGATTTGACTACTGAATAATTAATGTTGTCTCTGCCTCATCAAGCACAGCACACAGCGCCCCTCCCCCACAGATCTCTTTCTTCTCTCTTTTTAGCAGAATTAAACGTGGAGATAATGTTGGATGGGATATTCAAGGAAACGACTTATTTTGTTCATAATTGACTTGTTTTTTCTGTTGTAATTTCTTAACAATATTCCATACTACTGTATATGTTGACAAAAGTGTATGACTGTACTAGGATTAAGCCTTTTGACTCTGTATGTAGGCTACTGTGTTGTTTTTTTTTTTATAACACTGTCTGTGGTAAATATGCATCACAGTTTAAGGTACACTTTTGTCCATAGGGAAATTTGTCCTCTGCATTTGACCCATGCCTCTGGGCATTCTCAGGAGCAGTGATCGCGGCAGCGCTCGGGGACCATCCAGGTGTTGTTCCGGTGTTGTTGCTAGGCTTGGTCAGGACTACCATAGCTGGAGGATTTACTACATGCATGTTATTGGTTGGTGGGGAAACCGGAGTGGAGAAACCCCCAGACACGGGGAAGAAATGCAAACTCCACAAAAGGCTCGGGTGGGGACGCGACCTTCTGCCTGAGGCAAGAGCGTAACCTCAGCAACGTGCCATTTTACACCAGTTAGTATTGTTTGTAATGAAATATGAGGAAAAAAAAATAAGTAAATGTGTGTTCTAACACAGAAAAGCTATTTGCAAATAATTTATATTGAATTTATATGTGCTATTTGTCAAATAATAGTTGTTTATATTTTTCTAGATTTTACAACATGCTTTTCTTGGAAACAGTTGCAAAAATTACACATTTAATACATTTACCAACAGCTAGAGTCAACCTCTGACATAACACTCACATTTTTCTGAAGAATAACTGCTGTATTGTTGACTTAACAACACGGCAGAAGCGTGCACATTCCCTGTGAGCAGAAAGAGTCACGGTGCCTGACAAAAGCTGTAGCAGCAGCACTAGCCAGCGCTGTTATCATCTAACAACAAAGGTTTTGATAAAGGTAATAGATAGATAGATAGATAGATAGATAGATAGATAGATAGATAGATAGATAGATAGATAGATAGATAGATAGATAGATAGATAGATAGATAGATAGATAGATAGACTAGCTCTCGCTCTATTATGTTGTTTTTATCAAACAGACACAGCAGAGTGAGAGTGACATAAACTGATAAGCCCCCTGTCCTGTTCACTGTTTAACCACTTAAAAAGCAACTGTACTCTTCAGAAGCTAAAATGTGCAAAGCATCTATAGGCCTTAATTTATTCTGCCAAATAAAATATACAGACCCAGAGATGGGGAAAAAATCAAGGCTGCAGTTTGTAAATATATCAAGAAATTGCCAACAGCAGGTGCTAAATGCTGGTGCAGACAGATCTATTTACAGGACAATTGTATATTTTTCTGACATAACAACACAACAACCTTATTTAGACTCAAGTTGTAACTCAAATCCTTGTACTTAAACACATTAAATTGCCAAAAACATTTAAATAGTAGAACCATCATCCAAATCACCAAAAAATGTGACGTGTTTGGTGTCCATGATGAACCTAAAGTACAAATGTCACTAAAAACTGGGGCCATAGGTTTAAAGGTTTATATGCACATTTGCACCAGTCCAAAAAGGCTAGCGTGTTCACTGTTTCTGCAGGTTGTGCTGGTATAGTTGATGTTTAGCATTCCCAAAGCAGCAGCAAACACAAAAGAGCATTCTGCAGAGTTTTTTTTCATAATAAAGCAAAGACTAGTGAGCTTATGTCTCTCAAAGGACCGCAGGATGAAGCTACAGCAGAGACATAAAGGCAAACCTGTTCAAGCAAATACAGCTCAATTTAACTCAAACATCCACCGACAAACAGCCAGATCTGCTCAGGCTGTAAAGGTCAGGATCTGATCATTTTATCAGTATGTTTTAACTGGAATAGACTATACAACTTGCAACAAAAAAAAAAAAAAAAAAAAAATATTTAATACACATAAAAACATTTTGCTATATTTTTTTTCTTTTTTTTTTTTCATTTGAATTACAAAAATGCAAATTGAGTAACTTATACAGTTTGATCTTAAATGTTTTAAGAGAACATGTCAGTTGACGGAATTTCTTTAAATTAATGTCTTATTTTTTATGACCAAACAACTATCATTACATGATGTGCAATGCAACTTACTTACTTTTTTTTTTGTATTTAGCCTTCTGGTACATATCAGTTATGGAGTTCAACAGTGGAAGATCACCATGGGTTTGGAAATACAAACCTCCAATATAAACTCCCATGAGTCATGTGGCAGGCTAATCAGTATATCACACAAATTTAAATCATATACAACATAAATGTCCTTTTACATGTTGCTGCCCGATTCATTTCTATGGTGGGTGAAAAATGTGTTTTTATTTATGGATATTATTGAATAATTCCCAATTCTAATCTTAACCCAGTTCCAGTCCAGTCCCAGACCTAAACTTACAATTTTTTGTAACTTAACACTCCAAAGAAAATGTCCCCAGGGTTCAAACAAAACACCTGTTTATAGCAGTGTTTGTCAGGGGTGATTGGATGATTGCAGATTTAAAAGAAAGGTAAAGTTGCAAGTATTGTTAATGTGACATATTGACCTATAATATATTAAAACTATAAAATCAAAGGGCAATGAAAATGTATGAATAAAAATAAAATACCGGCTAAAAAAAAACTCTGTGTGTGAGATCACAATTAGGGGCGTACTCAAGAACCACTAGTATACGCTTAGAAAGCAGCCATTTGTCACTTTTCACAGTGTCCTGTCTACTTTGTCTAAAAATGTGCCATGTTCACTAAAGTCCATAAAGTTAGTCTGTTATTGTTGTTAGCATTGTGGCTATTGGTCATTAGCATACTGCTACGTCTCACTCGTAACAGCTACACACAAACTCCGAATGCAATAGGTAAGTCAGCAAAACATAACATAAAAATAAACTAATAATAAATAAATAGAATTAGGTCATTCTGTTTGTAAAAATCTGGTACAACATGTTAGTCAAAGCAGTTTATTTGTGTGTAATGTTTTGGTGAAGCAGGTGCAGATCTCTATTGCACGCTGCGCTGGGCTTTGTAACCTGCAGCACTCAGCCGTGTTGGTGATGAGTGATAGACGCCTGCGGGCACGCTCCACACTCCTCGACCTTTGACCTCTCACCTTTAGCATTTTACTGGAAGGACCGCAGCATGCAATACAGGTCATTCTGAGTGTGTTATAGATATTGGCATCATTATAAAGTCTATTGCGCTCATGCATAAGAGCAGGTAGGTCAATATACAGGGTCATGCACAGAGACTGGAAATATCAAAGCAGTCAATATATATGAATTCAGATTTTTACTCATCTTTTTGGATTTTTACAGGTAAATTCACATAATCATGTTCTATATATGTAAAAGGACATATAGTATACTGTATATCAGATTTACAATATCATTTTTACACCAAAAAGGTTTAAGTAGAAGTTAAACATGATGCCAACCTATTTACAAGACATAAATTAAGTCCAAGAAATGTCAACAACTTCAACTTATAAATGTAGACATAATTATAATGTAATGAAATGAAATAAAATAAAATAAACTCACTGCCTTATTCCAGAGCTGCATAACTATCATATTTCAGGTTGATTTTCTGTTTCAAAAGTGTCAGAAGCAATAAAAAAAAGTAATAATGTGTCACAGTATTGTTCAAGTAAATAGAAAAAAAGAGTATCTGAGGCACATCTGATTACTGTAGTTTATTAACAACAGCGCATCGTTACACACAACACTCGGAAACGCACTTCCGGTCAGCTCCTCCCTCGTTCATTTCACTGACGTAACCTGCTGAGAACACTTGGGCAAAACAATATTTCAGTAGAATAATTTTCCCAAATATGCTATGGTCATGTGCACCAAAAAACAAACAATTTTCTCAATATCGCTTCAAAACGATTGTTAAAGTATTTAAATAATCGTTTGCCGGTCGGATCGCTGCGATAAAGTGGTTAGCCTAAGTTTCATTAGCCATAAACAAACATCACATGTTGTAATGATCACACACAGGGAATATACACATGCTGTATCTTGTTTGAAAGCTTAGACCTGTAGAATTCAGTCGCTGTCTTTTAACTGTCAGTGTATGTAATTGAGATTAACCTACAAGATAGCGCTGCTACATCGTTAGCATCCTTCTTATTTATCCCTTTTAACTTGGCTACACTCTTTTACACAGTTTGGGCTTTTTTGTCATCAGCAGTCGGCAATGCACGTCAAATACCTGGGTGTTAAATCACACAAACAGTGCTGGTGTAGTGTTTCAGATGCTCCATAAAAGAGATAAACAAGATGAAGCAGCTTTAATATGAAGTGAGTGAAGTTAGATTTTGGTCTAAATGACAGACGACCAATCAGCTTCTTTGTTTTATTTGTGTCACTCTCATAAACTAATCCGATTACCCTGTACGTTGGGGAGTTGATCAGATACGCAGACAGGGGACGTGGTGTCTAGACCCACTCTTTGCAATTTGCTGAGACTCTGGATCTCAGGAAAACATGGCTTTCAATGGGTTGCGTTCACCTGACATGGCTAACAATATTGAATACAAGATTAAATACAGCTTAGACCAACTTTGCTTAAATTCAGTTAAGGTAAATGGATTTAGTCAAAATTCATTTTTCAGAATTATAAGAAACCACATCAATTCTATAAAATGACAGTATTCCTTACTGTGCATCTACTGCCTGTGATAAGTCAGGCCAGAAAAGCCAAGTGGATTAAAGAGAATCATTTGGTTATTTCAAATCTAACTCAATTTCAACATTTTCAACTTGGTCCTAAACTTGACAATCACATATCGCAAAGCTGCAGGATTCTTATATTATTTCTCACCAGAATTCTCAATCTGAATCTCTGCCAAAAACATAATTCATATTGAATAACTTCTACTGTGAGCCACTGATTCTTTAATGTCTCTCCTTCACATCAATAGTTCAGCTTCTTTTCCTGCAACCAAAAGGAGTTACATCAGCTTTGGGGTAAATTTGAGAAGGTTCAATAAAATTTTGACACAGATTCCGTATAGGTAATGCAATATCCCTTTTATCTTTCGCTAGATTGAATTATTATTGTTTTAGCGAGACAAGGGAGCTTTGATGATTTTCTTTGGCGTTTTACACAGTATTTTCTTCAGATGATAGCTGTGCATTACCTGGTTTTGTTTTTAGTTTACAAATTATAACATTTAATGCCGATATAAAGATTGTTGATCATGAGTGAGAGATGGTTGGAAATACTGCTTATGGCCAGTGTAGATTGGAAACACTTTGAGCACAAAAGTACTGTAGTGTAGGTAGTCAAAATAATATAGAATTCAGTATTGAAACATTTTTTGTTAGTTGTATTGATACTTTAATAAACTGGTCCTCCATGACTGATTGTATTTATTTAGTGCACATTTTATATGAAAAACAACAATGAAGACCAAAACAGATTCATTGAAAATGTTAGGTCCGGAGAATGGTGATTATGTTTCTGGCAATGGGTAAGTTTAGGAAAAGGCTTAGGGTAATGGTTAAGGTAAAAACCCTAATCGAATGTTGTGATAGCTGTTGTGTTGGAACATTCCCTCATGGAAGATAGCTCACATGAAGCCTGGTGCTCTTGCTGTGTTGTTATCACCTTAGACACTTGTAAGACAACACAAGCTGGCTCAGGCCAAATGGATAAGTGCATCACTGTGAGTTGAGTTCTACACATAATGGATCTGGACTGGCTCTCGTCAAAAGGAGTTGGGAAAGGGAGGAACTTCTAGCGGAATACTTTAATCTGATTGGACGTACATAATCGTAAACAAGGCTCCTGTTGAATGCACTTGCGAGAAATGCGTAAACATTTTTCCCATTCACAAATGCACAAAGCGCATTTGTCGGCATTTCAGATAAAACTGATTTAATAGCCTTAGCTACAGCCCCTGGTTTTCTCAGTGTTGTTTTTCTGTGCACTCGTCTAGCACTCGCTGCTGTCGTCACATCTTTAAATCCTGCTTCCAATGTAGCGAAGCCTTCTGACTGGGACGAGCATTCGATACTGGATTTGAACCATTTGGCGGGAGCCCTTCAAGATGGTTTCTTGCAAACCCACTTATACCACGAGAATACAACATGCTGCACAAGTAGGTCACAAATAGGTTTACGCCTCTGTGGTGGTCTGGTGAAAGCTCAGCCCTCAACAAAACAGAAGAAAAAATCCAAAGAACCTTTCAGGCAACACTAGACAGCACAGTGTGCCATCTTGAGCTCCTCTTTCACTTTTAATGATACGGAAAGCCTGCAGTGACTGCACCTTAACTGAACCTCATGCAATCTGACCTCGAAGAAAAGCTATAAATCTGTATTTCATTCAAAGGCTCACCATCTAACTTTTTTTTGCCAATAAATCGACTTGAATAAAAGCATATTTTGTGTTGGGATATTTTGTTGGACCAAGAAGCATTTTCTTTTCTCTAAGTGGGGTTGCATCTTCTCAAAATTGTCTCTTTGGGGTTTAGAGAAGGGCCTCCCACAGCCTGTTTTTATTAAAATGTTGTTCCTTTGGCAGCTGTATTTCACAATATGGCCTAAAACCATGAAGAAAGTTCCAAATTATGATTTTTAACTTTTTGTTTCAGTTGAATATGCAGGTGATTTTGACTTCCTGACCTATTTCACTTTAATTCAGTGAAAGATGACATACAAGGCTTGTTATTTTCCCACGTCGTTGAAGAAAAGATGAAAAACCGATAGAAAACTTGCAATTAAGAAAGGAAAGAGGAAGACCTAGCTGTGGACGTATGAATACATTGAGTTTAACTGGCCCCATGTGTCCAGAGAGGAGGAGACTGAAATACAAGGCAGAACTAGGCCATTTACTGTTGAAAGGAGCTTGACTGACAGCTGCCAACACCTCAGCCTGTAACTCCTCTTCTCGCTGGAAAACCTTGACTTTATTTTCCTCTCACATTCTGAAATTCCCTCTAATTTCTTGTCCAGAGTTCACTCCATTTTCTCCGACCGCCAAATCAGACAGAGCTGTTGCCAGTCAGACACGACATGAACCAAAATAACACAGAAACTCCGACACAGCTTTTGTTCCATAACCTTGTGCTGAGCGTCTCCAGGGGACTGTCTCCACCAGGAAGAGACATTTCCACTCGTCAAATTCTTCTTCTGTGTGGGGTGAATGCGAAAGTCCGGGTCATAAAATCCAATGAGGTGAACATGGCCGCTCCAAAATGACAGTGGGAGCAGTGGATTTGGCAGCTCCACCAGTGTTTGGGAGTCGGAGTAGCCATGATATACTTTAGTCTGTGGAAGCCAGCACTTTGGGTAATGGGGACATGGAGAGGTCACACTGAGCAGATTCTTCCATGCACAGTGGAATATACTGTAGTTAAGTTAAATTATTTGCCTTTTTAGATGGAAGTAAGTGAGTAAGCTTTGTTATTAGTGGACGATCCAACAGATGCATTAGAATAGTCTATAGACAATGAAAAATGTATTATAGTCACATTTGTTTACTACCTTGACAAAAATTGCAAGAAACTGACAATTGGTTCCATCTAGGAGCTGCAGATCAGTAACAAATACTAACTTACCTGCAACATGCTAACATATGAAAAGTCAGTGTTGTTCAGAGCCTATACGTCATTCAAATGGGCAGGAGTTCAATGGAGCCTTGTGCCCCGTTTTTAATTTATTTACAAATGAGTAGGTAGTACTAAAGACACTAAACAGTTAGAAAACTGAACAATACTTCAAACAGGCCTCGACCTCTGCTAATTGTGCTCCATAGGTTTACACCAGCCAATATCGACTGTAGGAAGAATAGGACATGAGAATAAGAAATCGCCAATGCTAACGAGTAACAAAACAAATACAGTGGATCATCCCAGAATGGAAGTACATCATATGCCCAAAGTCCTTCATGCAATAACCTTCTGTAGAAATCAGCACAACATGATAAATAAATTACAAAAATTACACAAAATCTTCATCAATGTCATGGTAACTCAGCTCCTGTACTTTCTGCAAATGACTAGTCATACTCATCAAGGGATCTGTATGCTTGGCGCTTTATTTGTTTACACAAGTTTTTTTCCACCAAATACAAGTAAATATCAGGCCACTGAAGATCGAGACACTTACTAACGTCATGCTCACATTCAGTGGCTGTACATGGATCTGGGAGTTGCTTGCCATTAGTTTAAGTGAGTCTTTTAAAGTGAGTTTCATGATCTTTAACTAACAACAAACAGTAAATGGATCTTATACTGGTAATCATGGACTTGGAGTACATCTTGGAAATGTATTAAACAAACACAAATGTAACTTTTTTTTTTTTTTTTTTTTATGTATTTTAATCAGGGAGCAATGTTTTAATATTGTTAAACATCCAAAAATAATAATACTTAAAAATTGTCAAGCAATTTAGTTTATAATCAACAAATTGTTTATTGCAGTGTTCCAGGCTTATTATCTTTATTATACTCTAACTTACTTAAGCCAGATGCTTTTTCCATTATTAAATATGTGTATGTTCATGATTCAAGCATTTATTTTAAAGTGGAGCTGTATCGACAGAGTTCTAATTCCAATATTGATGATTCGGCTTCAGATATTGGCAGATATCTGATATGCAGGGATGGAAAATAGCTTTGTTGGTCCTTAAAAACAGATGTTTCAAATGAGTGTTGTGTTATGTAACTGCTGCATTATGCAAGCAATGGCTGGAGAACTTTGTGTAATAATATTTCAAAAATCAGCCAGTAAAAGTCTTGCTGTTTCTTATTTTAAAGTTCTCTATCCTGTCAATCTATCCGTCTGGTGTGAAAACAATAAGCTGAACATTTATGTGTCACTCAGGTTGATGTAAAACAAGGTCATAACTGTATTCACGTCTCCAGTCTGTCATTCCCCACTTGTGCTTGACTTGTCACCAGACGCTGTGTCTTTTGTCGGGGCACTTATCTCCTCGTGCCTGCATTCCTTGTCAAGTGCCTGGGGTCAAAGATGTCTGACCCTCTGTCTTCTCAAATGTCCACCTCTGACGGCCCATATCTGCAACATCAACCCTATCTCTGCCTCCTGCCGCTTCTGTCTGCCTCTGACTGAGATGAATGGACCAGGGACACTTCTCCAGGGACCCCGAATCAAAGCTGCACCCCATCACGGACATCCTTTCAGGGGAGGGGGCGACACTGGGGGGGTCTCCTGCAGTGACGGTTCAAAGGCGTCCAGGAGCTGACCGCTGACAACTCCAGTCAAACCAGTAGTCTTTGATAGGCTGCTTGTCTGCCTGTATCTACCAGGGGTTATCCACCTCCACTGACTAAAGGCTCTACAGATTCAATAATCTTTGAACACTCAGGGAAGTGGAGACAACAGCAGTGCTTTGATATACCTTATCTTCGGTTCATCCACAAGATCAAATACAGGAAGTGCTGGTTCTTCTATAGTTTTTATTCCTGATTTTTATCTACGTGTTAGCCTATTGAATTGTTTCAGTTATTTGTTTGAGGTTTGTCTATCAATTAAATCTTGTTGAGTTGTGTATAAAGGGATTATCGGTCAAAGTCACTTTCCGCTCTACTGTGCATGCCCCCAGCAGAAAGAGTCGCTCTTTATCTAGTTGGCCGGGTAAACTTTGTTTGAAACAACAAAATGGGATTGAGCTAGCTGTTTCGATCAGGTATAAACCAGTACGTAGGATGTCTGACTCTCAAAGCTTGAGAATCAAGTGTTTTCACTCACCTGAATGTAGCGTTAAAGGGTCATAGGGTCGAATTGTATTCACAAATGTTGATTTACCAGCATATTTTTTGTTTTTGAACAGTGATTGTTGCTCGCTTGTGTCAATGCGCACATCTCCTTGATAAACAAATGATCCTTCTATTGGTTTTAAACTGGATGTCCATAGACTTAGAGAAATCAATTTGTCTCAACCTTCGGCCACAACAAAAAGCAGATTGTTACAAGAGTTTAAAGGAACAACATTTTAGTCAAGTTTAGCTACAATGCTTGAGGTACTTTGGTTACACATTGTGTTATGTTAAAATATAAATACCAACCCATTACATTTATTTCAAATAACTAATTAAATGATAAAAAGTGACATAACAAAACATTTCCTCATAATATTTCCAGGAGCCATGGAAACTCTTCTACATCACAGTTTCAGTGTAAAGTTTTGATCCTACATGTCAATTTAAATGGAAAATTACTTATTTATAATATGCCCACTTTTCAACATGTGATCAGTCACATTAAACACACAAAAAACAAACAAACAAAAAACAATCTAGGAACAAAAATAACCATTCGACTTTAAAATACGTTTGACTTTGATTTAATTCTTGGAATAGATCTGAACCAATCACCAAACAATATTCTCCACTGCTCACATATTTAAAGACGTGGAAATGTGTTGCCAAAGGACACAACAGCTGTCATCTTGTTGTTGATGTTGTTCACTTGAGAACATTCATATCAAAGTTACAATACTGATAATGACAGAAGGTCAAAGCCAGACACTATTGTTGCTATTTTTTACTCTCCGCCTAAATTCATTCTATCTTTTATGTTCTCAACTATAAAGAAACTATGTGTGCATTGTACTTACCATGTCTCACAATACGCTCAATAAAATGGCCCATTGTGTTTCATGGTGTCCTCCAGCAGCAGAGCTCGTGGTTGACCTCCCAAGTCCTTGCATGCTTTAACAAATTTTGCAGAGAAAAAATGCCGACACAGCTTTTTTCTGCTTCGAGTTTGACGGCGAACGGTGCGAGTAAATCAAGTTAATGTTCAGAGACAGGGATGCCACGCCATTATCACATTGCTGAGTTTTATGCAGTGCGTTCCAAGGATGTAGGATCAGGGTTAGCGCTCCTCATTGGCTTTCCTGTGATGCCCTGGATCGCTTTGAAGATGTCCTCTAGCCTACTCACCTTTTGAATTCTTATCACGGGCCAATAGATCAGTGGCGCAACATAAGGAAAAAAAAAAGTTCATGAATTTTACACAGGAATATATTTCACCAAGGGGAAAGTTTCTCGCGCTTGTAAAAAGCGATGGAATAAGATAGGAGCATTGATATTCTATTCTAACTCACGTCATGTTGCCAGGAATTAACTTCATGTAAGGAATGGTCGGTGCTTATTTCGTATAAAGGTCACCTTTTTATAAGCCCTGATAAAGGTTGAGATCATGTATTCAGCTCGGAATAAAATGATGTATAACACTTTATCAGGGAGGAATCGCGGAGCAAAAACAGATAAGGCTTTGACATGTGGATCTCTGGGGAGTCATTAGTCCGCGGCACACTATGAGGGACCTTGTTATTGCTGAATGCCAAAGCGTGTGTACAGTATGGCTTTAATAACCGTATCAGGCGTGTGCTGGTGTGAGCTGTCAGCTCTACATAAACAAATCATCAGCTTTGAATCTCTCGCTATGTTTTTAATATCTGAGGCTTGGAAAACACAGAGTAGGGCTGCAGTTTAGAAATTGCACAGCTCATTCATAGGCTTCTTCTAGCTTTGGTAAAAAGGTTGTATTCACTTTTATGGATCCTAATAAGTCCTTGCCTTTTGGTTTAGTCTTGACGGATTAAGTCTAACTTGATGGGTTGTGTGATGGCAGATCTGAGTCTGAAATACAACAGCAAATCCAACAATTTCATAAGATGTAAAGAATAGGGAAACTGGACACATACGGTTTGTCAGCTAAATTACATGTCAAATAAACTTCTTGATTGTCTGTTTTGCAAGTGTATAACACGACTTTTGCATGTTGACTTGACAGAAAAAGTAATTTCTGCAATGTTACACTGGTTCCAATGATAATTCTTCTCAGGCGTGCTTCAAAGTCTCACTGTGTAAATTTTAAGCCATAAAATAAATTCTGAAAAAAGCTTTTTTTTTTGGATGTACTGAATGATAGCTTTATGTTTTAATGGGATAAGCTACTGGAGAAAACATAGAAATACAACTAAATGTATATCAAACAAACGTATGATAAACACGTTTTTTTATGTCAATATGTTGCGAAATGTTGACATTTCCTTCGGGTTTAACAGGTGAAGTTAGGACTGGGGCTTGGGGTAGATTTATTCATTAAGCCCAAAGAAGGTAGCTGGCTTCACCCTCAATTTAATTTAACATATCGACGTAAAAAAGGCATGAAATGTGCTTATACAGAATGTTTTCAACATATATTCGTATATCTCTCTTTTTCCAAAACTGGACTGCAAGCAAGAAACCTGGCACCCCGACTTCCAACCACCATTCAGTGTTCCCTAACCTGCACACTAATAATGTCTCACCCCACAACATATATACATACTATTGTCTGACTTTTTGTCTTACTGTACCCTCCTTCATGTATTTCTTTCTATTTGGGTCAGCATGTCCAGTTTGTGTTGTTGATTAGTCCATGAATAGGCTGCCTTTGAATGTGAAATTCTTGTCTTTTCTTTGAACTCTTGTAGAAGTGCTGTTTGAATCATTTCATAAACCAGTGTTTCCAATCCAGGGTATGGGCACCTCTGGAGGTACACCAGCAGTTACCTGATTTCACTTTTCAAAAAAGGTCAAGTTGAAAAAGTATTGAACAGGTTGACAAAAAGATCTTCAGAACAAAAAAGGTTAGGAACTGGAGAAAGTTGAGAACTGTTATAGACTACAAAATAGTCTCCCATCGTCACACCTCTTTTGGTCAACTATTTTTGCACAGGTTGAACAAAATACACTTAGTCAACTCACATCAGTATCTATCTCTTCATTTCTCACAGTGCACCAGCCGCTCCCGTCTGCACAAGGCCGAGCGTGTTTGTGCGGGCTGCTGCTGGTTTCTTATGTTTGTTCCTCTGTTTCTTATAATAACCGCGACAATGTGCAATAAGACGCGATGACTCAGAGCCTCCACCGTCTGCACTTGAAACAATCAAACAGTCTGTCCACTCTCTCCCAGGATCTGCTCGTTACAGCCACCACGCTAACAATGTCTCATAAACAGATGCTACATTTTCATATTTTCTGCTCCTATACCGAACCGATGAATGCAATGCCAGAACGTGACCATGCAAGTGTAATAAGACAGCAAATGCTGATGTAATGCAGTCAAATCAGGTCATGTACTCACGTTCAGAGGTGAAAGCCTGCTCTGTAGTAGACTGATGGAAGAATCTCAGACGATAGTGAAGGTAAAGTATGTGGTTCAAAAACTTTGCCAGACTGTCTATTAGGGATGGGATGAATTCTTCAAGTGAAAATGTAATGACAATAGGCGTTTATTTCCTCTGACTGAGAAATTACCTAATGGCGCGGAAATTACAAATCAGAGCTCCAGAAGGACAGGAGGATTGAACCCAACACCAGAATTAAGTGAAACACAACTATCAAACAACAATTTGGTAGTATAGTAGTAGTGTAGTATGTATAAGTGCCATCAAATCTAATATAAATCAAAATTCAATCATGTCTAAAGTGAAACTAAACAGAGGAAGTTAGCTCTTCAAGGTCCCGTAATTAGCCAAATTTTTTGTAGCTCTTAGCCATTTTTAGAATATTGTTACTTCAAAAAAACATCCCAATTGTTTAGTTTCATTCACGAATGTTGAAATGTTGAAATATAGGACTTTAATAATGACATTAACAGATTTACATATAAATTGAAAACAATATTTTGAATCTGGCAAAAGCTCTGCCTACCACACATATACCACAGTTTGAGAAACAATGTTTTTCATGATTTTAAGTTTAGGTCTGGTGCTTGGAGTTGGTTATGCATAAGGATTTTGTAAATGTTCATACATATAACACTTTTACATCCACCATAGAAATAAACTAGGGCAGCAACCTGTTTTATAAGTAAGCAAAAAAGAAAAAAAGCCTGGTATACAAATGCATTTACATTATGCTGTGTGTTTTACAACATTGCATTATCAGTAATTGTCAATTTATTGCCATTTGTTGTTGCAGTGTTGTCATTTGTCACTGCAACAATAAAACTAATCAACTACAACTTTTCACAGCACATTAGCATGTTATCACTTTACTCACACAAGAAGTCAAGGCAAGGCAAGGCAAACGTTCTTTGTAAAGCACAATTAAAACACAAAGCAACTCAAAGTGCTTCCCAAGGCAGAAAAAATACATCAAATTTACAATACAAAACAAAACTACATTATTTAAACAATATGAATAATCATTATAAAATTTATTTTAAAAGAATACAGTGCAGACAACGTTTTTTCAGTAATATGCACAGACAAACAGAAATGTTTTGAACCTGGATTTAAAACTGAGAAGTTGTTGTCTGTCCAATCCAGTTTTCTTATTGTTTCTTATTGTTTTTTGTTTAAATTGCTTAGTCATCAACAACATGGCATTACAATGGTTTTCAAGGATAATAAAGTTTAGTCTATCCTCTTCTGGTTAATGTAGACTCTTACTCATTCGAGAGTGGTCTATCATTAGCTGCTGGATTGAATCAGCATTTTTCAATTTAAAACATTGTCCAGATGACTAAATTTGAAACATTTTCTGCTTTAAAAATAAACAATGTTTTTTATTCATGACAGATGGGTATGACTACAGGAAATTACATTGGGTTTGATTAGATTAGCCCTAATTGTGGTTTTATGTTGGGCATGTAATGGCCATGGAAAATCAGACTTGTTTTATTTATCCTATCAAGGGCAAACCAGACGATTGGCAGTTCAAGCTCTACAAATGCTACAAAACCAAACTCATGCAAAGGGCAGTTACCACCAAACTTCTATCTATCACAGCATTTCCTATGTGATTATCTATAGTAGCCAGTCTTGATGCTATGTGCACATGTCAAAAGTAGACTGTCCAAACATAAATAAACAAATAAATAAAAATCTCACCATCTCCACTTGCTAGATTTGCTGAAATTCAAATAGGTTAGGGATCGCTTGGTCAAGTCTAGTTTGGGGAACACTGAGCCTTAAGAATAAGACCAGCTGAATACCTGGAATCCTGAAGTCAGTCCGCCAATGGAGTTCTTCTTCTCTTGATGACAAGGAGAGGATTCAGCTCGTTGGTTCAGTCAGTTTAATTTCAAAATGTGTTTTTCTAACCAAAGTTACAATTTAAAGGTACAAAATCCAGTTCATATTGAGAGATTAAACAAAGGTTGATTCTGGCTAACACAATGCTTTATATCTTTTTGCTGATTGTACTTCCAGTTTTTCGGGAATTGTCTTCAGTTTTGCATACCTGACCTAGTACCTGGAGCGTTGTTTTAACACATGGGTTGGAGCTCCAAGGCAAATCTTGGGATCTGTAAGAGAAGGTTTTACACAGTGGTTAGACTCTCAAAACATCAATACAAAATCTTGGTGAAAAATCATTGCAAAACCTAATGGAAATAATTTACAGCAAATGAGTGTTCAATGCAAAAGTAGTCTAAACTATTATTGGGCATTTGTGGCATTGAAACACTCAAAAAGAGAACATAAGGCCTAACCACTGCTCTAGTACCCATTAACTAAGCCACTAAGCCACTATAAAAGCTATATTCGTTGATAAATCTATTTTATTTTTAAGCTTTCTCCTAATTTTGGGTCAAGTGTGGTCAACTTAATCAGTATTTTAAGATGTTAGGACGTGGATTTGGCTCCCAGTTGAATCAAACCAATATTTCTTGATCCTTCTATGAGGAGTTTGCATGTTCTCTGTGTTACCTGCTCCTCACAACTCTAAAACATGCATGTCAACTGAACACACAGTAAATTTGCCTATGGTGGCCGCTGGAATTAGTAGTAGAAAAATGAATGAATGAATGTATTAAAAGTAGGTCTTTATGGGTTTTATTTCACCCTGATTTGAAGATTTACTATACCTTTTAATGTGAATTCTTCTGTAACCACAGAGGACCATTACAATACCAAATCGTTTAAAGCAGTAAGGAATAAAACCCTTGCAATGTGCTTTATTTACTGTCCCCAACTGTGAAATCGGGGGTCACACACCTTGAAGGTTACAAAGCCATCTTGCTTGCTACATCACAGGACAGTATAGCTTAACCCCGTGCTATCCTCTGGGAGACGGCCTACAAGATGGCGGTATAAACAAACATGATTTAGCTGCGTATTATTCTGCAAAGGTCTCCCCGAGCGCGACCGGCTGCTTGTGTCAATTGTCCCCTCAGGTCGTGTGGAACAGGAAAGCAGCTGCGAGCTTATTTACTAAAGGAAAACACGTACAATTTAACATCCTCTTCTCTTATCGGGGTAACATCTGCTTCCTGGAGCGCTACAGACCTTATTGAAGTGAATGGAAGGAGCAAAGTGGATACTGCATGATACAAAAGCTTTCATAACCGCTCATCTTTTCCTCCGCAAAAGTGACTCAGAGCTCCTGTAGTTTATCTGTCTCCACTTGTACTAGTATAAACATTTAGAGGATGTTCGCCGTGTCCTCGATAGCCCATTGTGGACATGCTAACCTGGACGTAGCGCGGATGTGAGATACGCTATTAACCATTCGATGACCACTTCATGAGCACAATGGGTAAAGTGAGTGGGAGTTACTATTTTGTTCCAGGAAGGATGTGTCATTGTTTTGGGGAACTCTAGGAAAAAGTCATTCATAATTTTAACATGGCACAAGTGGGTTTTTATTGCCACTATTTCCTGAAAGTGAATGTAAGTTATTCCAGAAGATTTTCTGTTTGATTGATCTTCATGGTTGCTGGGTAGCATAAAAAAGGAAGAATCACGAATGCAATGTGTAGTTAAAGCCAGAGTGCACAAATGATAGAATAAGAAACAAACCTCTTTATCTTTAGCTGCAAGTCCAGGTAAGTCTACAGTCTTTGCCCATGAGTCGAAGTAAAGTCTCAATTCCTCCTAAATACACATAAATCTATTATGCTTTTTTTTTTTTTTTTGACAAAATATTCTTTTATCTCTCTTTCTTTTTTTCTTCTTTATCCTTCTTTTCCTATACAGATAGGCTTGTCAAAAAATGCCTGTCTCTGTCCTTTTTTAATTTTAACTCACTGTGACTGAGGCTCTAACTTAAAGTTGGTCCATACGTGCTACTGAGTTCTGTCCATCTCACTGTAATAGTTCATTATTATTGATCACTGATGACTTCATAACCCAGAATGTCCGAATGTGAAAGTTGTTGCCCAGCCTAGCTTAAACTCCTTTCTCTTCTCTGTAAACTCTTGGTTTTTGCTTTAGTTAGTTCATTGTCCCATACGGGAAGATCAGTAAAGTAAAGAGCAGTCATTTCTGATATTCATCCCCAGTGTCACATCTTTAGTGGAGGTAGTCAAACTTTTTCTTTCATTGCTTTTGATACAGAATGAAAAGAGAGAACAGAGACAGCCAATCATAGCACGGAAGAGGCAGGACAGGTCTCAGATAAACCAATGAGAGAAGCTTCTGGAGCTGAGCAATGACCAATCACAGTGCTTCAGCTCAAAAGTGCTGCTGCTGCTCTGTTGAAATATGTATGGGTGAAACACTTGTGGTGTTCACGAGTCCCAAATCACTAGTCCGAGTCTTTATGGCTACGAGTCCAAGTCAAGCCTGAACAGGTGCTTAGGTCAGACTTGAGTTCGAGTCTCGAGTCCCCAGCTCTATAGCTTACACTATTGACATGTCAACACTTTCATGCCTGTTTGCGTAAATATGACAAACGTTTCATGCATGTGGCAGCCCCAGTCCCGGGGCTGCCACATGCAACATACAGCCACATTTGCATGTTGCAGATGGGGCTGCATTACTCAAGCAGCTTTACTTGAGTAAAGATTTACGCAGTTTCAGCAGGACTTATACTTTGACCAGAGTAATTTTTATTACACAAGTAACTGTGCTTTTACTTGAGTAGTGACCTATGTACCTTTGCTATCTCTGCCTCTTGGATAGACTGAGCCATTTTGTCTGGATTTTGCATGTTCTTCCTTTGTCTGTGTACATTTTTACCACTAAACATGTGCACATTAGGCTTCGCTATAAGGACTTAGCAGCACATTAAATAAAGATCAATAAAGAGTCAACAATACTTAACTGACTGAAACAATAACAGCATTTCAGCATTTAGTCCCTTCAGATTTGGTTAGAACATTCAGAGACAAACCCAGAATGTCTTTGATGAATAGTTTCGTTTTGCACCCCGCACGTCGTCCCACAGGAGGTAAATGATGTCTTCAGTCACATTAGTAACTATTTTCCTCTCACACATGCACAGCACATACAGATGTTTGGGATCTGTGCAGTGCTTCTCTCCTTGAACTCTGGAGCTGGGGTTAAGTACAGCCACTAGAAACAGCTGAAACACATTACCTCTTCACCTACAAGCCTCTGCCCTCTTCTGTCTGGTCTCACATTAGAATATCACTACATCCTGGTTAAGCAGGTCAAGGGCAAAGGCCAGCTTCTCTTCTGGTTCCAGCTGGTTTATATCGCCATTGATCAAATATCTTACAGGCAGAACTACTGTGGATAATGAGGTTCATATATAGATTATAGATTAGATATAATTTTTTATATAGCTTGTTGATGCTCTGCCTGATGTTTAAGTTCTTTAAAAATGTTTGCACTAGCTACATATCCTGACACCCCCCAAACTTCTAATGAACTTTAAAATTAGCTAGCAGTGCGATTGCTAGATGTGTCAAAGAGTGCAGATCACTGTGGACTGTGGGGTGTACACTGACTGTGAGGTGGGTTTGGAGCAAGTGTGTTTTCTTACAAACTGCTTGTTACACCAACTAAAGTTTTGTCAAAAGTTGGATTCATATGGTTTCGCACAAGAACACTCTTATGAAAGCAAGAAAAAATTGACTTATTGTGGATCTTTTGATAGAGCCGCGCTCATCTCACACCTACGTTCTGAGGTTGTTAAGTCCTGTACTTGTGCAAATCTCAAACCACATCCAACCCGGAGACAGAGTACACCTAGTGTCACTTTAAGAATGGCCAAGCCGCTGGAGCCCACTGGAGCCCCTCTGCGCAAAGTCTGTCCAACACAGCAGCCAGAGCCAGACCAAGTGTAGTCTGAGGTGAGAGATGAGCAGATATCTACGGAATTAAGGAGCTGGTGGTTACTGACTCGTCATGTATGTGTCAAATTGAAAATGTTTGCATACAGTGTGCTGGCTGTTTGACACAGTCTAAGGCAAATTATTTACTATAAAATTTGGCTCAATGGGAGGAAAAAAAGCCATCAACAATCTTACGTCTTGTTGGATTTACGTGGTAAATATGTAGTCAGAAGATCTATAGCTCAAGAGCAAAATTGTTAAACTACTGTATATTCACCACTGTGAATTTGGACACAGCGAGTGTGTGCTCTCCAGTTGGTTGTATCTTTTAAGAGAAAATATTACATTTACATAAAATTTAATCTTCTAGTTTTAGTTCTCTCCATCTGCTCTTACACTTGGCCATGATTTTATCTGTTGGCTCGGCCATGTGCTAATTTTCACTAATTACAGAGCTCAAGATGAGGTGCCAAAAATCAAATTTTTTTAAATTATTAAAACAAACTAGCACAATCCTTAACTTCTCACTATTTTCACATGCAGGAAATCATTAAGTTTCTTGATTAGGCTGAGCAATATAGTGATTTGAATTGAAGCTTATCAGAACTGTGGATCTGTTTGATCAAATCAAGATGAGCCTAAGTTGTTTATAATATTTACCAAAAACAACTGCTTTCTGAAGTGATATTTTTGTTTGAAAGAGAAAAGAAATCTTGAATAAGAACAAGAATAACCATGTAACTAGGGCAATAAAAGACCAATGCTATTTAAACACAATATACACAGTTTAACTTTTTCTCTTCCAATAACATCTATTTCTGTCATAGTCTTTTTATTCTGTGCTGCGATGTCGGGCTGTTTGATGAATGTGCTGACTTTGTCTGCAGTCAAAAACATGATCCAGTTTCACAGATTCACCAGCAGAGGGGTGTTGACTTTTAGGCAGCACAGTCGGCTGTGTTTACGTGAACAGCTGCTCTTGAAGGTTGACTTTCTTTTCAAATGCATTACGGCAAATTCCCGTAATGCACCCCGGGTCGGACCATATCAACATATCAGCCTATCCCAGTTACTGGGAACTATACATGCAAATATTGAGGAGAATAAACTAAACTTTTTCTTCTGTGAGCGATAAGTGGTCAGGGTAAGTAAAAGTAGGCTACTGTATTTCTTCATGTTTGGAAGGTTAAATATAATCTCCGCACCAAAGAATCTGAATCTGTGTAAACTGCACCAGAAAGTAGAAATGTTCTGTGTTGCCTCCCCACCTGTGACAGTTTTCGTTGGTTTTAAATTGAAAAAGACGTTGTCATTGTTTTAAAGATTTAAACCTTGTATTTTTATGTTAAAGACATTATTTTACTGTAGTGGCTCATATTCTTTTACAAAAGTAGAACAGAGTAAAATAACACTGTCATTAAGTTTGATTTAGAAAAAGGTGTTTTTCTCAGAAGTTTTCTGTCAAACTCTGAAATCTAATGAAAACAAGGACTTTCAAATGGCTATAAAAGGGAACGAATTAATGTAGAATATCATTTGACACTTGTCGGTCTCATTTGATGTACAACATGTCATGATTCCAGTTGCACAAAGATTTTTTGTGTATTTGTGACTATTGTTTAAATGAGCAAAAAGGCCTGGCAGGGAGGATGGGTCAAAACGAGAATAAGGCTGGCAGTGAAAGAGTTAATAGCCAATATTTTTTAGCTTCACTTTAAAAATCAAATGTTCACAACAGCCTAAGTTTACAAGAAGCTATCCGGCTCCAAGAAAATCATCTGCTTTTTGCCAATTTCTTAGTCAAAGTTTTTGTACCTATGCTGTTACTTTCACCCAGCTAATAAGTCCCCCTCATTGGCTTTTGTACGCCGCACAATAGTTGTTTTGAAGCACCAACTTTTGCTCTTCTGCCCCCCCCGCAGCGCGCACACATAGAACAAGCCTGACCATAACCCTGAGTTTAGTGACGGGGAAGTGGTTATGAATGAACTCGTCTGTGGAGCAGCGAGAGGAGGGGGTAAACGAGCCATGCAACAATGACACTTAACAAAATGTCGCAGTCAATTCAAAAGCATCTAAATCCTTCCTCTTGGGTAGGCCACTGCTGCGCCATTATCTGCGCTCCACAGAAAATCCCTCTAAATGGGGTCTTTCTGAGTGGCGGCGGAGACATGAAACACGCGGGCTATTCATCGGCCGGCCTGACTGGAGCCTGCTAAAACCACTCCGGGAAATTATTAGTACGATGTGTTAAATCTGTCAGTGTAAACAATGGAGTGGCAGTGAGTGGTGCTGTCAATGAGGCAGAGGTAACAGAGTGGATTTGGATTGAAAAGGACTAAATGTGTTAAATAAAAACAGAAGGTAATTCTTTTTTTTTTCCAAAGAGACAAATCAGGTATGGATTTTTGTCCCAGGTGCTCATCATATAGCTTGTGTTCATATGCTAAGGTTGTAAGACTAGAGTGTGGGTGATTTCCTGAATAATCATCTTAAACCTGGTGTAAAGCTGGTATTGTTTTGTTGAACATTTTTAAACTTTGGGCCCCAATCATCAAGAATTTTCTCATTGCAAAAGAAGTTAGAGGGAGCAACAGACACTAGAAATGTAAAGTTTGAAGTAATGCATAGTGGGTTTGTGTTAGATGTATTAGGTGCCTGAACTGATAAATGAGTTAATGTGTCCCCTTTACCAAAAACTATTAATGCAGCGTTTTCAAGAATTATTACTCTTTATTTTAAATATATTGCCCAAAGCAGTGTTCTGGTTGGATGTGCTTGGGCGATCCACTCCGATATCACTATGCTTTTTGTAAGAAGATGTTCTCAAGTCATAATTGCCTGGGATACGGTCCTGAGCAGTCGAACTGCAGACAACTCTGTTCCCTTACTAACGCCTCCCGTACACTGACTGCGCTGCGATTTCGGTTCGGGACATGTGCGAGTTTCCTGCAAAGTGCCTTATACACCAGCTGCAGTCCACTGCAGTCAGTATTTGCCCAAAGACGTGTGGATTCACGTGGATTCGCCAGAGAATGCTCATATTATTAGTTGAAAGTCGCATCAGACTACTGCGACCTCTGACAAAAATAGACGCTCTATGGAGTCTTTCCGCACACTCACGCAACTCTCGGAGGTCAGTACAAGGCGCATTGTGCACACACCAAGCGCACACCCTCAATACAGCTTTTTATTTTTTCATAATTCTAAAACCACAGTAGTTAGTTGCCTCATAGATTAAATGTGAGGTACTGACAAGCCCGATCTCACAAGAAAGCGTACATTTGCCACGACATTACACAATGTAAATTAGGTATGATTAGCACGAGTTCATGGCCGTCCTGCGTAGTTATAGTACACGTCACAGTCCCCATTCATTTTAATGGTGGTTGTTAGGCCGTCTTTTTATTTATGAATATTAATGAAATCCTGATTCTAATCTTAACCTGCCCCAAGCCCCAGACCTAATCTTTCCAATTTTAGTAACTTTATGCCTGAACTTACCCGCTTCACTTGAAGAAAACATCCCCACATGGCTGCAACCAAAACTCGTCCTATTTTATCGCTGTGAAATCTCGTGTCATTTTTCCGCTTTTCCATATCGTGCTAAATGCACGGCGTAACATAAGTACTAAAAATAGCTGTTAACTCGTGGTCAAAATACGCTGTTTTTGTGTCGTGGTAAAAGTACGCCATCTAGTGAGACTGTGTTGGTCTGACACACATATCATCGAGAACAAGCTGAAAAAAAAAGCACCACAGCGGCCCGTTTAAAAAAGTGTCTGATAGACCAGCCTAATCTCATTCAAATGTGTGTACATACAACGCAATGTAAACATTGTATGATGAGAACAGAAAATTTTACAGAAATGACATGCGTTGCGATGCCATTTAATGACTATGGTGGATGTAAAAACATGGTAATATTTATGATTATAAAGCCTATTTACATATACTAGATATGTATTCTAGTGAGACTGTGTCGAGGAACCAACCAGCCTATCTGCTAATGATGTTTGAAGGAATGTTTGACACTAACCAAAAGGCTAATAATTGAGCAGTTTTCATTCTTTAAAATGCACTTTTATTACAAACCCAGTCTGAAGCATTCTCAGCGTGAGTAACCCAAATCTATTTCTTTAACATCTCAAGTAGTTTGCCTTTTAAACTCATTCCCTCATCGTGACCTTGTTGTAAAAACCTTGTTTTTGCCTGCTCCACATCACTGGCGTTTTTTCAAAGCTTCGCTAACTGCCCAGATGAGTCGATCCTTGAGCAATCTAAGCAAAACCGGCCCGTCTCTGAAGTACCATCAAGAGGCCGCTGAGCATTTGTGAGCATGCCCAAAATGAAAGGCTTTGCCCCCCTCTCCTCTCTGCCCCTCTCCCCTTCTCTCCTCTCTCGGCCCAATCTGTCTGCACAAGCAACAGCGGTCTAGTGAAGGAGAAGAAGATCAATGCTCTGCTCCTGCCAGTTCGTGCTAAGAAATAGGCTTCTTTCAGTGCAATCCGAACAAGTGTTTTGGAGTGATGTACGGCCCTCTCCGCTCCTCTGCAGGTGTTTAAGCATGTGTTTTCCTTTATTTGTTTTCATCCCGTGCTTTTGGCAATTACTGTCTGCCACGGAGGAGAAAATGATCCATTCCCTGCGCTTTAATGCCATACAGAGTGAAGTAGCGACGTCGCCTAGTGTCACTTTTAAGATGTTTGGACCTTGAGCTATGGACCATTCGGCGCAAAAAATCTCCACTGGCTCCACGTGGTAATAAAACCAGAGCAGCAAATTGAACATTAGACGCCGGCTCAGCTGTCACACATCACTGTAGGAACAAGAGCTAACAATTTGGAGCATTCTGCGGCGCACTTACAGCCTGCCAGAAGCACTGCACACTGTGATGGTGCATGGGAAGAGACACAAGCTTTACATGCTGATATATCTAAAAGAATGGATTGAATACATTGATGAACAGTCTTTTTTTTAATTATTATTATTTTCCGTTAAAGGTTCTATTAAGCTAAATTAACTAGAGTGAGCTTTGTGTTACATTTTTTTTTTAAATGCTTCCTCTTAACAGACATTTTAGCCCTAAAGTTGGGATAGATTACATTTAATTTTTTTTTTTTAAATGAGTCAACTAATGTTTTACACTAAAAAGTATATATACAGTAAAAGTCAGCACACTGTAAAAAGTTAGACCACTGAGTGCTGTCTAAACTGAATAATGGAGATTTTTAGTTTTCATCAGGAGCTGAAAGCAGCACTCTGATTGGTAGAGCTTGGGTGGTCCTCTCCAGTTTCACTTTGTTGTTTGTAAAAATAAATTTATAAGGAAAAAATTGCAGTCAAAATGAATACACGTTGAAATTAACAAAGTGTCAAAGGATTTCTAAGAAGAAGTAGACTAAATTTCAACCTAAATTGTGTTTGCTGTGTAAAAATCTGCTTCCCCATCTTTAATTGAAAAAAAAAAATAATAATATACTATAATGCACAAGAATATGATTGTGTGGTTGTCTTTTTGATTTGAATAGTCAGTACTTTTGTTGAGTTGAGAATAATACAAAACGTCTCCAATATTTTCTGTTGAAAAAGCAGTTGACGATAGGGTACTTGACTTTTTAGTTGTAAATGAATAAACTGTCTTTTCTATTAAAAAAGTATATTGCATAAGCAGATTGTGACAAAATCAGATCATCGTGTACTGTCTATATCAAAATAAAAGCCTTTTTTTTTTTTTTTTTCTTAAAGAGCCAAATTCAATGTTCTGATTGGCTGTGCTAGAGTGGTCAAATCCAGTCAAATTTTCTGTCTGTAAAAACATGTTTTTAAAATTGAATTGCAGACAAAAAAAATGATGCAGATGGATAATGCTAGATGCTGAAGGATTTGTGAGAATTATGAACTAATTGGACCTTGCTTCAGATTTTGTAGGATGAAAATCAGCTACTCCACCTTTAAAACGTGACATTAGCTGTAGTAGATTCAAGGCTGAACTGAATCATTTGATTTTAGTAAAAGTGTTTGGAGTTTAAAAGCACAGTGGAGACTTGTAAAGAACACAAGGCATGTCTTTTTGGGTGCTTAGTATTCTGTATTTAATAACATATTCACTAGTCCAGCTCTTCCTCAAAAGGCTTGAAGGTCAATTTAAAGTGACAGAAACATACAGTCAGACACATTGATTGATAATTAAATTTGGTCCCACAACCACATGACTTCCCACCTTAACAGTTTGCTTGTGCTGCATCTGTCTGCTGCAGCACATCACTACAAGGCTGAATGTGAAAATGTAGTTTGTTTAGGTATAACATCATTGAATATTTCATCCCCCAATAGGAAAAACAAAACATTTTCTATTACTTTACTACCCTCCTATCAAGTTCAATAACAATCTTACTGTGAAATGAGTCTTGTGATGATATTCTACAGTGAGATTTGCATGTTGTTACATTCCAAAGCAAAATAAGCAGAAAAAGATCAATGCTGCAACATTAGCATAGCTGCAGACTGGGCACTACTGCAGGTGCCACATACGGTAGAAACTAGCCAACCATTTGGATTTTGCTGCAGCGCTGTTAAAGCCAGCCTGCCAACACGCCACTTCACACGGGCAACTTGATTCCAATACTTGATCTAAACCAAGCAATGGGGCCCTAATATGACAATTACACTCTCTCCCCCTGCCAAAAGCCCTCACAGCTAATGACTAGCGATGGCGGCTAATCACATCCTCATGCAGGGATCAGGGCTGGGCTCAAGGGAGCTGCAGCCTCGCCGTAACCTGCAAGCGCAATTACCTTTCGCAATTACAGACAAGCGTTGTTCAGGACACTCCAGAAGAGAGAGGAAAAAGTGAGGATCAAAACATAGCTGCGGCGCGTGCCATTGAAAATACTGTGGTTTATAGGTCAAACGCGGGACAAGGGATTTGGTTCAACAGTCTTGCTCTAGTATTACATCCGCTCTGAATCCATTTATCACGAGAAACGGTGAAGTGTGCCGGGCTGGTGGAGTGACGAACTGGTTTGACAAAGCTTTCAAGTGGAGGGTTGCACCTCTATTGCAGTGTGAGGTTCTGAATAGGAGCTTTGACGAGGGTGGGGGAGAGCTGTTGTGCCTTTGAGCAATAGAAAAAATGAATTGGCAAGGTGACAGAAGGACTGTGATATTCTGGTGACATTTTAAAGATGAACAGACATTTTTAAATCCATATTTTCCTTCACTCCGCTAAAATTATTAGTAAATATCAAATTTATTTTTATAACAATGGTTTATTATTATAGGTACTGTATGTTTATTTGATTCTTAGAGCTTGTCAATCAAGATTTACAGACACGTTCAAAGTTGCTTTTGCCGATCTCAGTTAACCCCTTAAGAGGGGGGCCATTTTTGTTAAAACGCCTGACTAAAATCGTCTAAAATTCAAATGTAAACTGTTTCTGAACCCTTTGGAGCACAAACAATTGGCTGGACTCTTTGTGAAGCTGAGGCTCTGTAGTTTTAGCCTCTGATGTTTTTGATGATTAAGTAAGAAGCAGTTCTGGACAAAAGACCATCAAGTTTTAAAGTCCGCCTAAAATTTTTTGGGTAAATGTAAGAATCAGTATAGCTGGTGTCACTAGCCTTGGACAGAATGACACTAGATTTGGCATATTTTGGGTTTGGACAATTCCTCTTCAAAAGCTGAAGCTATTTTCACTAAAAAATAGTTTTAGGGACCTGTATTAACTTAAAAAAGTTTAGGCGGAGCTCATTAGAAATTCCTATTAAATTGTGGACAATTTTTGAGGTATTTTTTTTATTTGTAAGTTTAGAGTAAAAACTGATTCTGATCCATCCCAGAATGGTTGATTTGACTGTGAATAAGAGGGTTTCAATTTGATTTTCATCCATAACATGCCAGGGAGCTTGAGAGTTGATTTTTATAACATGGTGGGCAAAAATGATTTAATTAAGAAAAGTGGGCGGGCCCGTGGGCGGGCCCTCCACCTCATCTTTTCACAGACATAACCTCTGACTCCTCCTTTAGCTAGCCAAATGGCACAGTTCCACCAGAAGGTCCTTGGTCTTCCCCAGTGATGTTAGAAAGGCTTCAAACGTATTCAAAGATCAAGACATTTTGACACTCATCTGAAAGTCATTTTCAATCTGATGACTGTATTTAAGTAAGTTTAGTCCTGTCCCTGAAGAGGGGCTACACCCTAGAATCTGTTGTAGTGGGTCTTAGGCTTCCTCTCTATTGTTTGTCTGCTTGCTCTCTATTGTTGTATGCATCCTATCTATTGTTGCCTGTTTCCACTCTATTAATAGTATATTTCTTCTGTATTGTTTGTCTGCTTCCCAATTCTTCCCAACTTGGAGAAGTTCTGTCTCTACTCAGGACAGAACTTGTTTCAACTCTGTGTAACTGTGATCATAATGTCCTTTTGGTCATTATCCACCACAGGTGAGAGTTGAAACACATGATGACTAAAACAAGAGTTTGTTATTTGACTGAGCTCCTTCTTCACCAACCACCACATCACTGCTGACGCCGCACCTATCCGCCTGGCAAGAGATACTTGAATTTGTTTTTCTAGTTGAGATTTTGGAGGTGTTCATCCAAAGCAAACCGTCCTAGTGTATGTTGCAGGTCTTGGTTTGATGATGTGTCAGGCTTTATATATGCAGTGTGACAGATGAACCTAAAAGACATTCACAATCTTACTGCATATTTTATTTGGGCTAAGACTGCACCCAGTCCAGCTCGGCCCTTGTGTTGGCATGGTCTTCTCGTGGTGGATAGCTCACACGGAAGTTGCTGTCACTGCTTTTGATCCTCGCACATGTGATTCATGTTCTCATGATAAATGGTAATTTGTGGAGAAAAAATGGCAGCAGAGGTCTATGGCGGGTTGCTAAAAGATCTCTCACTTTACTACTGATAAAAAAAGCCTGCAGAAACTTTACCTGAGCTGAATTTGAGTAAAGCATACATGAGCCTTAAACTTATATGACACACATCTACGGGTTAAATTCACATTCCCATGGTTGTAGTGAGCGATATGTCCGTTTGGGGGTTTGCTGTATGTGCTGTTTGAGTTGTCTCCATCTGGTCGACAGGGCACATGTTTTTGGGCTGTTCCAGGATCAGCTGTGCTCCGTGTCCAACATCTGTGAGCCTGAAACGCCTCAGGCTTCAGTACAGTGTGTGAGTGATTTACTCCGCTCATACACACGCACACAGTAAGTATCCGTGACCATATGTCCACTCTGCAGCACTCACATTTGCACTTCTAAAAATGTGTTCCTGTTATGTGAACAACATGTTTGAAATGCAAGTTTAATATTCTGTAATGTCAAAAAATACATTAAGAAAAACTATTGATCTAACAGTCTTGCTACTTCAAAGCATGATACATAACTAAGATTACAATCAAGTTTGCCTTAGAGATTTAGAAAAATAAATAAGGACTTAAAGACATAATGAAGTCTAACCAGGCATATACATGGCATTTTTTTTTCATCAGTCTCCGAAGAAAACGTATGTACAACAAATGTCAAAAATGTTATATAAGCACATTTTCAGCACGTTTTTTATGTCAATATGTTAAGAAAAGCCAAAATGCAAAATAACCACACATTTTGGCTGAAGCCACATGGTCACCCCCCCCAAGCCCCATTCTTAAACTTAGAAATTTTAGTAACTTGAAGCCAAAATTCATTGTTTTTTTCATAATATATGTGCTTATCATACGTTTTTGATATTTTGTTGTATATCTATGTTTTCTTCAGTGACTGTGTTGGTTTATTTAACAAATTTAACAAAACAATGTAATAACTCTGTGGTTTAGATAGCGTTAGAAAAGAAGATATTTTATTTAAAAGAGGTATTTATACTCATTACAAATCCCCCAGGAAGCTTTGAAGCATTTACAGTATTTGTTTTACAAAGCATTTAATCATTTTTTTGGAATCTTAGGGAAAATTCAATGTAAATCAGTACTTACAGAATCAAGCAGTGAATGGCAATGTTGAGCTCCATTTAACCAAACTGTAAGAAAATGTAAAGCCAAGAATATCAAATTGGGCTATAATATAGAATTACGTTAACCAATGTGAAAGAAACTGTGTAGAATTAAAAGCAGTGCACAAAGGAATATTGTTATCATAAGTTTCAAACTCCACTTAAGTTTACAAGTGGTTTTCACAACTTTTAAACGCCTCAGAAACGCTAACAACTGGCATGCTAACAATATATTTTCTCAGCCTGTTTTGGTAATTGATTTTATTTTTCCTACTTTATAAGACTTGAATGAGAAAACTGAAAAGCTTAGCCTAACTGTATTATTAAGGACGGTAGCAGCACACTACATGACAAAGTGGTACTGGTTCAAGGCTTGACTAGATCTTGTAGACTGAGGTAAGCACTCAAATGTAAATGAAATCATTGTATTTTGCCGTGATGATTTCCTGCTGTTTTACTTTTTCAATTTGGGAGAAAGCATAAAGGAGGGTTTCATGCTGATATTGGGGGATGAGGCAATTGGGACCAAAAAAACTCAAATCGTGTAGAGTGGCACTTTAAATCTCATTGTGCATCCATAACAGCTTTTACCACAGTTAATTATTTCCAAATCTTAAACAAATACATGCGGTACGAGCTACAATTGGATTTCAAAGTGCAAGTCAGGCCTCTGGAGAGTGCGAGCACCGCTGCTCTGTATCCATTTTTACAGGCTCTAATCAAATGACTGATAATGCTGGCTGTGTGTTCTCTGAGATGAGGGGAAATGCAGCATCTTAGAAAGATAAGAAATCAGTTCCTGCTTTTTTTGATTGGATTACACGTGGGGAGGGTAATCCTTCATAGTGTGCACTCTCCGAGACCAGAAAGTCAATGTGCGAGGGGCAAAAATGTGATTCCCAGGACAAGCGGACGAAATCCAACAGGGGAGTGAATTAGCAATAGTCGAGCCAATGAAGCTGGCTGTTAAATATTACAGCTGGACCAACTTTCCCGAGTCATTTGCATCCGTCTTCATTTGGCACTTCAACATTTTAGCCAACTCAGCTGTTTCAGAAGTCTTTTACTCTTAATACTGCATTTTTAACTTAATGAGAGACCAGATGAAAAAGCACAAGATGTATGTAAAGAAAAAAAAAAAGAAAGAAAAGAAAAGATCACCAAGGAGCTAAAATCATTTGGAATAAAACAGAATTGTATCTCTATGTGACCGTCTGTGTGGCAGTATGCTAAGTGTGTATCCATCCTTTTTTTTTTTTATGTAAATGATTTTTTTCCTATCCCCACACATTTCCCCCGCGTGTGTGTGTGTGTGTGGGGGGGTTAGCGTGTGTCCTTGGTCTTCAACGAGGCCTTCTCCCAGACATGCGACATGCTCAAGACACCTTGGCAGGAATTCTTTGTCCAGGAGCATCCTGAACCATCTCAGCTCCTTTCAATGTAGAGGGCTCTACACCGAGTTCTTATAGTGTACTGTAAGTGAGCTCCTCATGTAGATTCCTTGCGCCAAATGCAGTACCTTGAGCGGTGAGGCTACATGTATAACATACAAGGTAAAATGCTCCTGAAAAAAATTGAAATTTGAATTAATCCAAATACACTGATTTCATTCAATAATGATTTGTCCTGAGCATATCAAAACAAATAAAGTATCAAATACAAATATCCAGACAGTGTTACTACCATTATTTACCATATTTTAAATGGCATTTTATATCAAATCCATTTATTTGTTTCTGAGGACTTCCCAAGATTATTATATTACCAGCTCTTTTGGTAATGTAGGTGATTAGCTGTATCTTTTGAATCAATTGTGTATGGCACAACTTAAAAACCTTAAAACCTTGCTTACAACAAAATAGTTCATTGCTAAAAGTTTGGTTTGCAATACTTTGTCATTCTAAATCAAACTGATTGGACCACAATACAATCAGTCTTTTGTGTTTTTTATTTTCTAGTCCAGTCTCCGGACAAAACAGATATCCAACGAAATGTCAAAAACGTAAGATTATGTCTTTATTTCAGTATGTATTTTTTCTTTGTCAATATGTTACGAAAAGCCAAAAAGTAAACAACCACAAGTTTGGTTAAAGCCATGTGACCACATTTCTTTGGGTTTAATGGCTAAATCTTAACCTACCTCCTAAACTTACCAATTTTAGCAACTTGCAGCCTAATCTTAGCCATTGAACGCAATGAAAATGTCATCACAAGAACATGGCTTCAACCAAAAAAAATGCGCTGATCATATTTTTTTTTACATTTCGCTGTATATTTTGTTTCCTTCGGAGACTGTGTTGTTATTTTCCTGTCTATCCACTTTGCACTCACTTCAGTAACCTACGTAAACCAAAACGCTTTCTCGACAATTGATGACGCACTTTCTGCAAAGGTCAAGTCAAAGGTCAGCACACCTTTAGGCTCTAATTTACAAAACTCAAGGTGCTCATACATCTTTCCCCACTTCTGAAGAAAAAAACAAAAAAATCCCACTTTACCAAACATGTTAAACGCAGGGCCACATGAGCCTGGGAGCGTCAGAGTAATCAGTGGAGAATCAGTGGACAGTCGGCGGCGTGTTGATGCAGGAGAACAGCCTCGGGTTTGATCTTGGGAGATGCATTTGTCTCCTGAAGTGGAGCAGTAGCCTCTGGACCTTCTCTGCTCTGACCCAGACACATGGGAAAGTGCTGACAGAATCCACTTATAAAGGGTTGGATTTCAGTCAAGGTGCAAGTTCAAGAAAGCTCGGAAAAAGGAAAGGAAACATATTACGCAAAATCTGCTTTTTATGAGCTTTTTTGCAGTGTTAGAATATGATCACTTCTTCTTTCCTCATTCGCTTTCTCCGACTTGTATTGTGATTGATGCAAGCCTGAGTAATCATGTATTGTTCTGCATTTTTGAAGGTTGAGTGCTCAGAAATTTTCAGTTTGCACCTACCCCTTATCATTCTCAAAGCTCTGAAAATTCTGATTCTGTCATACATCAACAAAAGTTTTTCCTGCTTTTGTGAAGGTTGTAGAATTGCTTTTTTGGTATTTAATGGGTTACTAACAAGTGCCATCATTATCTTCATTTACACTTCCAATTTGGACAAAAATAGTCTCATTTATCAAACATGCACATACTGACAAAAAAAAAAAAAACAAAACATTTTCTAAATCAAAGCAGAGTTGCTGCAAAACGAATAAGAATAGAAAAGAATAACATTTTTAAATCTTTCCAACTTGTTACCAGCTACTTTGGCTTCAGTCAATACAATATGCATTGCATTTTATGTTGGCTTTTTTGTGAAACTGGAGTGGACTATCCAAGCTCAGCTAATCAGATAGCTGCTTTCGACTAGATATGAGAAATTAAACTCTCTATTATTGTTTTTAGACAGTACACAGAGGTCTGATTTTGTCACATGGTGCTGCATTGACTGCATTTTTTTTTTTTTAAACAAACCTATGTTTTGTTCAATTTTACCAAAGTTTGTCTACATTTTTTGCAATTAATTGAATTCTCAAAGCCACAAGTCTGAAGCTGTCAGAAGGCAAATAGGTGAGAAACATTTGTCTCTTCCAAGGTTCTGCATTTGGTCCATCTATATCCACATTGTCACAGTGCAGCACTCAGGGACCCATCTCTAAATATTCTTGCTAGGTCTGGTCAGGTGGTGGATATTCCCTAACATGAATGTTTGATTGGTGGAGAAACAAGAGTGCCCAGAGGAAACCCAATTGTGCTCTTTGCAAGTTTTAGAAAAGGTATCATCATTGCTAACACATAGGGCACCCATCACGGTCTTCATACATATCACACAATTTACTCATTGAAGCAATGCATAAGCTTTAGCATTTGTTAGCAAGTTGATTTAGACACACTCTAAAAAAAGTTATTACTAAAAGATCTTAGGAAGTCAAAGTCACCTTTCTTGTCTCCTTTGAAGCTCACTTTCACTTCAAAACGCAGACACAACGATCAGACAAAGAGAAAAGCACTGTTTTTGCATTGTTTACTCCTCAATGTCAAGCAATGGCAGCGAGTCAAGCTTAAAACAATGAAATGGAAGATAGAAAGTTATGCCAAGGTTAAAAAATAAAAACATGTCTTCGCCCTTCTTAATCTGCCGTCAAATCAGATTTCTCCTCCACCACAAAGCACCTGGGTTTTCTCCTTCTGTCAGAAAAGGCAGCGTACGTCAACAAGCCGCCTCTTCCCGCTCCAGTCTTTAGATAATAGATAGTGGGGCAGATTTGTAGGAATGGGAGCTTGTTTACATTCTTTGAGACCTGTCACAGAGTCTAACTGCCTGAGGTGAGTCAGTCCTGCAGGGTCAGGTGTGACTTCTGATCATCATCCACTGGAATGTGGCCTGCGTCGACATGTGGACACTAAACTATACCTACTGTCTTTTTCACTTGATTTGTGTGGTTGAACTTATGTTCTTAAAAGTGCATGACTTTTGGTCAGTAGCTAAATAATTTTCCATTTGGTGCATGCTTTAACTTGATGTGGGAAACCAGATAGCCGGAAAAAGGTTCAGGGAGAAATGTTTGAAGAGTGGATGGCTCTTTTGCCACACAGCAAGAAAGTTGTGGGAGTTACATGTTTCTCCCCTGTATGCCTAGATTTCCTCTGCACACTCTTGTTTTTCCCCAACCAACCAAATCTGCTTCACATGTAAAACTCTACAGTCGTTCTGACCACGCCAAGCAGGAGATCTAGTGGGTCCCTGTGCACTGTGCTGTTGTGCTCACAGCTTCTGAGGAGATGCTTCAAGGTGAAGATTAAGATGTACTTTATTGTCCAAGTAAGGAAGTTTGTCCTCTACATTTGAACCATCCTTCAATGCCTCTGGAGCATCTCCTCAGGAGCAGTGAGTGCCACAGTGCAGAGCTCGGAGACCAATTTTTAGATGTTCTTGCTAGGCTTGGTCAGGACTACTGTAGCTGGATATTCCCTAACAAGCATGTTTCGGAGAAAACCAATCCAGACACAGGGAGAAACATGAAAACTCCACATAGAAAGGCTCGGGCCATGTGGAAATCGAACCCACACAGTTTGACTTCAATCCAGAGGCTCTGAAGGATGGATCAAATGCAGAGGACAACATTCATTATAGGGACAATACCTTATGCAAAGTCTACAAACCATAATGTGTTTGTGAGTCAAACCAAGTTCTCAAAAATAAGTTAAAGTGCCCAGGTAGTTTGTAAAATCAATTTTATAATTAAGCCATCAAGATAAAAAAAAAAAAAAAAAGAAAGTAACATTTTAAGGTGCATTGTAGTTTTTTGAAAGGTGAAAGGTCAGTGACACAATTCAGTAGAAAGAGAGAATAAATTCATAAATCTTTTTTTAATAGAAATATACCTCCAGAAAGCCAAACAGTCCATTTTGTGGTCATACAAGTCTACTCAAAGTAAAGATTCAGATTAGAATCAGTAAGAGACTTGCTTTTCTTTGCTCTGAAGACACAAGATTGTGTCAAACACATCTGCCATGCTAAAATAAAGGATTTCCTCTGAAAACAATACACAGAATCAATACACAGAGACAGATCTCTCACTGACTGCTGTCACATTGGCAATTTTTTTCTCCTGTGACGCAGATTATTAGTATTTACTTAGTGGATCGACTACATCTAAATGACAAAAACTTTTATTTCCATCTGTTTTTGTCTAAAAGTTATTCAGTGGACCTTTAAGTAGACAAAGGAGTACTGATAGCAGTAGAACAAGAACACATCTGCAGTACATTACAGTAATTTATTCAGCGGTGACAGTATTTGCAGTGAGTTCTCCTTCCACCTGAGCCTTTGCCATTCCTCCTCTCGTCAAATGAACATCACGCCATATTTCTGCACATCATCATTACAGCGCTAGACAAACATTTAATCCTGGAGCCATACCCCGCTGAGCAAATTATCCTGGGTCTCATTCTATCACAGCCTAAATGAGACGATATTGAATTAGATTATACTGGAAAATGAGGTGTTCACGCCAATTGCAAGTAATCAAAGTGGCTCAATGGAAAGATAATGGATACTTGGACAGCTAATCCCGACCTGCGAGAGGCTTTTTGACTAATAATCCGTGTTTGTCAATGAATAATGATAATACAGCAATGGACAATAAAGTAGAGTTACAAGGTGCTACGCATAAAGGTTAATATGATTTCTACAGAGAGGGCAAAGAGCTATTGACCCTCTGCTTACGCACATGTGTCATGGACGAGACAGAGAGTGACTGCTCCATTGAAACAAATGGCTGTAGCTAATCCAATTGTGTACATGGATTGGTGCCAAGGGTGTGTGACAAGGGTGCAATATTGTAGGTTAAACCAGACGGATAATCAAGACCGTGTTGGGTCAGCGATTCGATGTAAATGGTGGACGTCAAAATGCTGGATGGATAGGCTCATTTTTCTGTTGAACATGGTGATGGAAATGTTATAGCCTTCAGAAACAGTACAAGTCATTAGTTGTGTGTAAAAATATGTGGCAGGGCATTGATATATTAAGAATAAATAACTAAATACTCAAACTGTGTCTTAAAGCCTGTCTATTTCCTTCTATAGACACATCAAGTCAAATCCAACTTCACCATCTTGTACTTAATATTTTGACAGAACGTTTTTTAACAATGAAAGTCCTGAGATTGTAGATTGGGTTTTGAAGAGAAGGAGCAAATGGACATGTTTTAGTGGTAGGAGAAACTGGAAGAATCTTATGCAAAAACTTGTTAAAGATATATGACTTTATTGTACCCAAGGATATTTGTTTTCACAGTAATCATGACAGTAACTTTAACAATCACTGTATACATAGGAAACGATAAACAAAAAAAATATATACAGACAAACACGGTGCAATATCAGCAAGCTAGTGAGATGCTTTATTGAGTTTGAAGATGGCTGCTGGTACAAAGCTTATTGAAGCAAGCCCTTCTCTATGGAAGTGTCTGGAAGAGGATGCGGATTGTCCATAGTGATTCTGTACAGAGAGAACATGCCGCCACATAGAAGAGCCCCAGATAGATCCAAGAATCAAACCAATATGACCACACAGTCTCTAAAAAAACAACAACTAGATATCCAGTATTGGTAAATCACCCACCCCAAGTCCCAGTCCTAAACTTACCCATTTTAGTAACTTGAGGCCTAAACTTTCCTGTTAAATCTAAAGAATACGTCGCCATGTGTCTTCAACCAAAATTACGTTTTGACTTTTTGTACATGTAGACGTAAAAGTGTAAAAAGATGCTTATCGTACGTTTTTCACATTTTGTTGTATACCTACAACTGGCCTGGTATAGTCACCCAAACTTACAGTATTGAAGATTGTGTTGGTATCCACTTAATTCCAAGCTTGGTTTATTCCTGTTTTAAATCTAAACATGGTTATTTTTTAGCATTTTACTTTTCTCAAAATCAGACTAAGATATCAAAGCCGCTGTCTGCATTTTTTATTTATTAAATGTAACTCTATGTCAGAAAAACTCAACAAATATCTTGTCTCATTTCAAGAATGTCCTAACATTTTGCCAATGTCCCACCATGTTTAGGTTTGCCCATGTTCACCAACTTTTTGTGTTTGCATCATTCTTATGAGACAACAAATGTTCCTTTTTCAAGTGATCTTTATTTAACCAAGAGAGTCCCTCTAAGGTCCACATTTCTTTTTCATGCATCTCTATGTTACTTAGCAACCAACACAAACAAGAAGCAAAGTACAGTATATTATTCTAAAATCTAATTATATGACTGCACAACAGTTTCAGAAGTGTCCCTTGCCTATTACCTAATTTGCATTTGGATTGTTACTGGTTGTGTTGAAAAAAACTTTGTGAGCATCTTTGAAAATTCATAGACTTGCAAAATATGGACAGCTGCCAGCACCTTTATTAATCTTAAATATTCTTCATTATCTTTACCTTGTACCTATTATTCTTTGGTTCTAATCTTAATTCATCACAGCTTTCTGAAACTTCATTGCTATGCTTCACTGCTTCTCCTTCTGCTTTTGTCAACACAGACTTCGCATTTAATTCTGGTTTTGTTTAAAATAGTATCTTTTGTTGTCGAGTAAAAGTCACTCCGCTAAAACAAGTAGACAAGTCTATCAAAACATTTCACAATAGACACGGTGTAATTACTCTAATGAAAGCGCTCACATTAAAACTCACATGTGCCTATTGTTATTAAGGGCTCAGTGCTTTTGAACTGACACAGAAGGACATGTGTTATTAGCTGGATTCCTTTAGTGCTTGTAATTTGTCAAATGCTTTTGCCAAATCCTTTGTCAGCTGTTGTGACAGACTGACGTGTTCATTGGCCATAAACAATAGTGTACGCGAGAGGGCGGTTTCTCTTTGATGACACCAACTTGTAAACAGTGTTTTTGTACAAAGTGTGCAGAGGATACAGAGTCTTAAGTAAATAGTCATGGATACTTATCTAAAGAGAAGGAATACAAGAGTCTGGAGAAGTCAACAACAGATCCATAATCCAAACACAGGATTAAATGTATTTACACTGGATTGTTACATGCTCACACAAGACAATGTTTAATTTGTTATCACATGCAGAACTTACCCATATTTATTGTAAAGTTACATTATGTAGCTTTTCTGCATACACTAGTGATGTAGTCTACTCTAGAGCACACTGATCAGGACCCAGGCCTTTCCAAGACCACAGTGTCCAGAGGCTGAAACAAGATCAAAACTTTGATAGGTTCAAGACCAAGACTTCGATATGTTTGAGACCAAATTAAGACCAAATCAAGACCGAGACTTTGATAGGTTAAAGACCAACACTTTAATAGATTCAGGACCAAGACTTTGATAGGTTCGACACCAAGACAAAACCAAGGTTTTGATAGGTTCAAGACCAAATCAAGACCAAGACTTTGATAGGTTCAAGACCAAGACAAGACCAAGACTTTGATAAGTTCAAGACCAAGACTTTTCTAGGTTCGTCACCAACATCAAGACAAAGACGATCAATGTACCCATTTATTAGCGTCAACACTGTCTTATTGTGTATTTCTTGTTGATAAGGGAAATCAGACTAGGTTAAAAAAAACAAAAAAAAAAAACAGACTATTTGATTTTCACCCCAAACCGGTCAGACCAGTTTTGTTCCTGTTTACATGTAAAAGAGTAAACCGATTAACCTGGAAAGACATGGTCCTGATGGGTCAGATTCACTACTGCATGATATTGTTAATACTGTGTTTTACTACTTATCGTTTATAGTATTTTCTGTAAATGACAAACTTGTCTTTTTAGGGCGTGAAAAACTGTATTAAGCATGCAGTTAAGTAATTTATCAGAATTTGAGATATGACTAAAAGAAATATGCTTTATCATACACTTTACATGTGGCATTGCTACGTCACTTTAGAGAGAAGTGCTTTGAACTTGCAGAAATAGCATAAGTTGACCGTGAGTCCATTTGAGCTGCATTAACCACATCAGGAGCATTACATTTTCTCACGTCGCGTTTGGCTCGGAGCTGAACAGACGTGCTAAAAGTCTGTCTTCTCTCCACCGCTGCTGCAGCTCTGTAAATCAGACTGTGAAAGAATGCCGTTCAATACTGTTACATAAGCCTGCTCTCGGCCTGTCAAGACAAACACTATCTCTGCTCTTTTCTTATGGGCCTCTACAGCAAAGACCCATTGACCGATAGTATGTTATAGGAGAGGCAGCTGCTTAATGTCCGCTGTGCTGTCAAACAAACTGCTTCACACCACACGAGAGAAAGAGAGGCTAAATCAAGTTGCAGCAGCACTAACATTTGCTTTCTTAATGTGCATGTGGGATAAGGGGGCAAGTAGGTAGAAGATTTATTGTTGTTGTTGGAAAGTTCATCCATAAACTTGTCAAGAGCAGTGCTGGATAACGTTTCCAAATTGTGAGCTATTGGTCTTAGTATTAGCTGGAATAGTTTGTTTAGAGGGTCTATAACAGATTGGACTATACATTACTTTAAAGATTTTCCGAAACATTGTACAAAAATTGTACAAATGTTGGTAAATGGTGACGTCACACCTATCCATCATGAAATAAATTGAACCAGACTCTTCTTATTACAGACTGTTTTATTGAAACATAATACTAGAATAGAACAAATTCCTTTTTACCAAACTCATGTTTATATGGCCACAAAAATCTGCTTCTTGAAACAGAAAATCTTGTCAGTTTGCATAATCCGTTTAGAACTTTGCTCACAAATTTGTTCTTTATTTATGTAAAGCTATTGTTTATATTTATAGCAAGGATTAGTCTACCAAATTAAGTTCAAATTTGAATGTCCTAAAAACCTGTCATTCGCCCTTAAAGGTAAGGAAGGTAAGGAAAGTTGGTGATCTGTACTGGTGCCAAACAAGTGGTTTTCATGTCACATAATGTTGAAAAGCTATACAGATGTTTAGCACCTAAAGTGAATTTTATTTAAATGTAGCCTTTGATTTAATACAAAAAAGAAAAAAAAAGAATGAATGCTTTATAACTGATAGATGGGGGTATGTCAAAAATGAAGAAAAAAAAAGCTTCCATGGAAATCTGCAATGTATGCAGGAAGTGTGCTACACATTTCCCTGTAATATATTAGTCAGGACAATGTTTAGTAAAAAGAAACGAGAGTCAACATATGTTTAATGAATGCAGATTTCTGTATTAGGATCCAATCTGCATTGGTTTAAAATTTGGTAAACTGAAAATCTATATGTGTGAGATCCTGGACACGAGCAATACAAAAATTCTCAGATTGAAAATATGGTGAAACGTTCATGGTAATATATGAAGTTATTAATCATCCAATATTATGTCATAAACGTCAGCATAACTCATTTTAGTGCTATAATTATGAAGAAGAAATACATTTGTCATGATGTCATATAACCATGTGTGTTCTGATGTAATCAGAGAGGTAAGATTTTTAAAAGCTCCCGAAGGGCAGACGTACTATCCGTGATTGGCACTGGGCCAATCTATATGCATCTTGAAGAGCTATAGAAGGATCACAAACTCTAATTTAGCAATGCTCCAATCCAGGAGTTTTGGCTGGATCAGGTGTCGGTCCAGTCAATACATTTGTGCCCTAGTTGGACAGAAATGAGACTTTGTATTTACACAATGAGGTTGATTAAGAACATCTCGTAACAATGGACATTTCTTTCACATTAAGTTATTTGCCCATTTGACCCATTTTCTACCAAGTTAACTAAGTTTCAAGAAGATCATCCCTACTCTAGACAGACAGACAGATAACTAGATTAACAGTCTATAATCACCACGGTGACAAGCAGCTGTCTAATCCTCTTCTAGAAAAGTCACATAGCGTACCTTTCAGTTTATGTGACAGAGTAAATGTGTCAGTGCTACACCCTTTTTTTTTCTACGGCATTCCTCCCAAACCACAATGTTTACTACTCCCCACCTCAACGTCTCATTTAGTAGACTTGAGTTCGGGCCTCAGTGAGCTCGACCTGCCGCAGCCATCTCAGCCATCCCAGGAATTTACTCCAAATGATTGTTTTGCTTGTGCAGCCCGGTCCATGTGTGTTTGGAGCGTAGGAGTGCCGCTGCTGCTGCTGTGTGGATGGGCGTGTGAGGCTCGGGGCTAGGCAGGACTGTGGAGGGAGTTCCCCAACATCTGTGCACCATAAGAGTCTTGTTGACAACCAGCCCTGCACTCCGCTGTGTCCAATCACACTTTAGTTCACTCCAAGCGCTGGTGTAAGATCTGTTTTATCACATTTTAAAGGTGTTCTTTTATGCTAAACACCAGACTTTGAATGTTTTATGGTCTAGTTTCTTCATTAAAACCACATGACGTTTTTTAAGTTTAGCAAGCTTGAGCAATGCAATACAGTATGTAAAGTTGTTTTACATATTGTAGCAATGCATGAAACTTCTCCATGTTAGTACAGTCTTGTTTAAAGAATCATTGTTTGTTGTCAACTTGTATTAAAGCAGATCTAAGCAACTTCAGCGTGCCTGCCCGTACAGCTCTCCTGTGTAAGTACACAGGTCAACTGAATTGAAACTTAATACTAACTATTTATCTCATTTTTGCATAACTTTAAGATTGAAATATGACAGCAAAAACACAACTAATTACATTTTACACAGCTAAATAAAAAAAATAAATACATAAATATACACGGTTTCTTAAAAGAGAAAGTCAGGTTGGAATGTGTTGGGAAAGGGGCAAAGGACAGTTGTTTCCAACGAGAAACAACTGAGAGAGCCAACACATGCTTCAAACACCTCAAAATATATGTGACCATCATGCAGACTTACAGAGACATTTAAGAAGGCAAAATGTTACTTAATACTGCTTTAACCCAGATGTCCACTGTATACTCTTGGTTTCCTGTGACAAAAGATATGATTGCTGAGAAGACTTGGAAAACAAAGATTAAAGGTACATCATGTAACTTCCATGTAGCTTCCATCTCTCTAAAATCAACTCATCCAAGAGCCGTAGTTTTCAACTAGTGGGGCACAAAATAACTTCTTGTGGTCCCCTGGTGATATGTGAACATGTTAACATTGAAAACAAATCAAATTTTGTCATGTTTTAAATGACATACGTAGATTCCTACTTGCTGATCTACCAGACAAATGTATTTAAGCTTACAGTATGTCTTCAGACTACATTATCCCTTAGCTTACATTTGATGTTTGGGGGCCATGAATATAGTTCTTATTTTAGGGGTTGTGACTGAAAAAAGTTTGAATATCACTGCCCAAGAGAGCATTCTCTTGTTTCTATGGGAATGGTGTTTTTTTAAACCTATAATATCATGAATTAAGATTTATTTATTTTGTCCCTAAGGAAATTTGACTTGGACATACAGGCTGCTACCCACAAGACAAATGTAGAATACGACTGTCAAATAGCACATATACAGAAGCACTCTGCTCTGTGGCTTTATTTTAGGAGGTTCACTGATATTGGGAAGAATTAGTTTTTATACCTGTTTGGTATCGTTTTTGTTTCTTGTTGGAACTTTAGCGGCGTCTGGATGGGATCATTTTTATGACAATGACATATTTCACAAAATGGCATACAAATGACCTATGTTGATAAGAAATGTCCTAAAATCATGCTTTTCCAGCAGCTGGCTTTGTTTAAACAATTATTCAAAACAGAAGTTGAAATTCAAGAATAGATTCTTAACATCTCTGACTCATGTTTAAATCTCGCCAAGTCCTGATTTAGTGTAATTTCTGTACCAAAGAAAATAAAGTAGCTTGGCTTAGTTAAAAGTCCAATATTTCTCTTCTCTCTCAGTGAAATAGTGTGTGAGGACTTTGAATGCCACTGAACTAAAGCACTATTCACTGGTATTTTGGGCTGGTTTTGGCTTCTCCGATGTGGACCATGTTCCCAGGATCTGAGCACTTAACCCTGGTCTAAGTGAACAAGAATGGGATTCTGTTGTGTCCCAAATCCCCGTGGGCTCATTCAGCTCTCTGTGGGTTTGTGGTGATGTTTGGCATCCGAATCAAAAGACCAACCAAGAAGAACATGCCGGGAAAATGTGCTCTGAAAGTCTGTCAAAGTTCGAAATAGCAGCATAAAAGCAGTGCGTTTAAAAAGAATAGTCTGTATATTGTAACGTGCATTTTTGTGGTTGCTAACTTTAAAGGGTCTGCATTCTGTTTGTCTGATTGGAAATTTTATGTTCCCTTGTATTTGTTTTATTACAGATGGTTTTATGACAAAAATAATCTTTCTAAAATTGGTATTCATGCTCACCCGACTTGCCCTGTATCCATGGAGATAGATGTGGTGTAAAACCATACAGTGAAACATTATACACAAAACATCTACATTTGTGGGAGACTAAAGGTGTCAGATTGTCAATCAGAAAAGTTAGCTCAAAAAGAATAATCAGTCAATAACACAACGTAGATGCTGACATATCAACTTGTGTGTTTGTTAAGAGAAGTTGTAAGATACTTTTAACATAAAACTAAAGACAATAAAAACATGTTTGACAATTCTTTATTATGTTTTCATGAATAAATAAAGCTTGAATGTGTTGCATCACGTATCTGAAATATACAGAGTTTGTTGACATATTGGATTCAAAAGATGGGTTAACGCTGAATAAGTTTACTGTATGTACAATTACATTATTACAGTAATTCAAATTAAACTCTTTTGGAGCAGATTATTGATAATGCGAATTACAAAAATGGTAGCTTTTGAGGAGAAAAGAGGGGAAAGAGTGGCATAGACTTAGTGGTTAAATGAAGTTGAGGTTTTTATTCTGAAAGTTTGGCCTTAGATTGTCTCTATACAATGAAAACTAAATTATTCTGGACACCAAACAAAATACACTGTTTCCCAGGTATGTCTTTAAAAGTTGCCCCTTTTCGATGGTGGCCCATATTAGCTTGGCCCTCAGATCTTTGAAGAATTGTCCCTAAACAGTAATAGTAAAACATTTTAAATATAATTTGTTTCGACTCTAAAATCTTATAACATTGCGGTTTTACACTTGAATAAATGCCATGGGGCTCAAATGTTAATCTTTTTAAATACATTTGTTTGGAAATTTCCCTGTATGGAGACTTTTATTTTGGCTCTCCTTTTAGTCTGCGTTTGGCCCTTGATGCAAAAAAGCTCTGGACTCTTTGTGAAGCTGAAGATTTGTAGTTTTGGCCTCTGATGTCTGTGTGACTCTAGTTATAGATGAGAACAAGCTCTGCACACAAGAACATTAGATTTAAAAGTGTGCATAATACAGAACTGAAGGTTTTAGGGACCTGTATTAACTTAAAACAAAAAGGCTTAGACAGAGACTAATAATTATTTTAGTTTAGAATTGTCTTTACTGTACTTTTCAAATCATCTTTAGCATCTCAGGAAGCTCAAAGTGCAATTTTATCAAATAGTGGAGAAACAATGAGTTAAAAAAAAAATGAGGGCTTTCCATCTCTTAAGGGGTTAAGTATTGAATAAAGTGCATTATTAGGGAGGCTCCTTGGCTCCAGACCAACTGTGAACATGAGATCTCAGTTCTTATGTAACGTTACAGTACACTCAGTATTGATGAATGGACAGTGTCAGTTGAACTTCCCTCCTCTGCGTCTCTGTACTTTGTCTTATACAGTTGTGGGTGGTTGGGCCTCTCCAGCTGCTTTGAGAGGGAGTGTTCTGCCCGGATAAGTGCTTCTCAATAGTAGTGCTGAAAGAGACACACAGTGGTAGACAACAGTTCACACATTTGTCCTACACAAGGCATTCATCAAAAACACTTTTTTTTTTTTTTTTTTTTCGACAAGGCATTAACTGTAAACTGACATAAAATGTGTATGTATGTATTTGCTTTTCATAACAAAGCACGTAATTGCACATTTAAAGCCATCTTGAGTTTTAAATGTGGTTTCATTAGCCCAGTGACAGCATGGTTATCTACAGAAATAACTTTATTGAACCTTTAAAACATTACTTTGTCAGTTAAAACCAGGACCTTCTTGCTATGATGCAAGAAAGCAAGCCATATAATACAAAAAGCATTTATGTTTAAAGCAGTGGTTCTCAAAGTGGGGTCCCCAAAAATTTTAATGACATTGATACGTCGATACAATTTCCAAAGATAATCAATCTCACAGACACACTGATGCTTTTGACATGTCTGGCTGTAGACCTCCAAACCTCCACCAAGAAGACCGGAAGTAAAGCAAAACAAACCTAATTTTAAGATTGCGGCCAGACAAGACTTTATTTTTTTTCTTTTGATGGATCAGGTATCAGTTTCCAACCAACAACTTTCACGGGATCTGAAAGTGATGAACTGACAGATAAAAAAACAATATAGACAGAAGGTTTTTATTTACATAACATTAGGCTACAACGTTTATAATAACTGGCCCTGGGACAATCTTGGTAAATGTTGTCAGTCGGGTCTGAAGGGACAGTGATTCAGTTTAGGAGAACAGGTAAGTTTAAGAAAAGGGTTAAGGTAATGGGTAAGGTTAGGAAAAAATGTTTCGAGTAAAGATTAAGTAGCCTATAAAATTCCTTTAGCAACAGCATTGATTCATTACCATGGCAACTTGCTCCCTTCTGGTCCAGCAGGTTGCCAGACATCTTGTACCAAGTTGCTGGCCCAGGTTTAACACCCCCATACCCCCAATAATACATATTATTGATGAACATACTGGCCTAAGGGCGTAGAGGGAGGCAAGACACTTGAGGGGTCTCCTCATGGAGGTCTGCAATCATCATGCTCTTTTGATGTAAACAACCACAAAAACACAGCAACGGCAATGAGAAATTAGGTCAAATTTAGGGAGGTTTAGACATTGTTTCTCTGATCATATATTCCCGTATATTTGAGTAATCTTTATTCTATGGTGCACAAGACACCATTGCTTTGTCAGCACACATTTTATCTGACATCTAATTCTCCACTGCTCATTACTTGCCATGCAATTGTATCAATTACACATGTTTTACAGGTATCACTGTATTAAACTTTACATAGCAAACTAAAAAAAACAACATTATGCATCCTTTCCAAGACTCATAGCACTCCTAATTGTTTAAGCTGCAGCACATAGTCATTAAAACTGAGGTTAAGACATACATTATTATGGTGGTTAAGATAAAAAACCCTCCCAGATACAATAGCTACGTGTTTCTTCTCTGGTCATGATTTATTCCCTTTGAAACAGTTAATATCTATGTAAGTGATATTGTACAGGCTGCTTGAACCATGTGTGCGTATAAAGGCCACTCTCATGATAGAATGGGGTTATCTGGAATTACAGTAAGCCTCCAGTGTTTTCTTGTAGCTGGATTAAAAGCCACCCAAGCCTATAATTGAGAAAATGGCCATTGGAGTTGCATGCGGACTGTCCATTTGTTTTTAAAAGGAAAACGCGATCGATGAGCAGCATTAAGCAGATCTGCGAGAGATCTAAATGGTCTTGCAATCTTTCCTTCCTGCCGCAAAGATACAAGGACGTAAATGATTGGACGGCACCCAGAGATTGAAAACGGAGTCTTAAAGAAGGAGCCAATCAGATACGAGGATTATCACACCACAGGACTGCACGTATTGAGCCAGCTTCTGCTTTCTCTCTGAGGTGTTAAGATCTCCAGTTTAGACCTATTAGCATAAAGTGACTGAGAGACTTTAGTGCATGACTCAGGAGATAGTGGACACATTAAAGCGTCTGTGCATGCAAGTTTAAGACAAGACAATCCTTCTCGACCAGTAGTTGTTGAGACAGCTCCACATCACACACCTTTTGACTAAATTATGGATCAGAGCTGTTTTCTTCTATGCCAGAGCATGGCTAGATAAAGATCCACAGAACATAGAACATCAAACTGGAAAAATAACGTGAACCAAGTCCTGATTTACAAAGTATAAGTTCTCATTCGTTGAGGTTAATTGGTGATCAAAATGTCAATTTCCGTTTTCCTTTAGTGATTTAAAAGAGGATGAATGGTTGTCTGTCTTGATGGTTTGGCCACTGTCCGGCCTAAAACTCAAGTCACAGTGATAGGTTCCTGTCTTTCATGAATGAAGCACTCATGTATTGACTGTATTTGGACCAAATTCCTCAGTTTACAATTTTATAAAATGTGTTGAATTTTCGAACAGAGTCCACTGACCAAATGCAGACAGTATTTAAAGTGTCTGTGCATTTTAAGCAGCTGTTAACAGTAGAACTTTGAAGTAGCTGACATAAAATCCTGCTGATTTTTGTGTAGACCATCCATATTGTTACAGTGCCTTATGTGCAGCAGTCTCGAAGAAAACGTAGATATACAACGAAATGTCAAAAATGTACAATAAGTACATTTTCACACTTTTTTTTTTATGACCATGTGTTACGAAAAGCCAGTATGTAAAATAACCACATATTTTGGTTAAAGTCACATGGCGATATTTTCTTTGAGTTTAATGAGTAAATCTAAACCTAAACTTACCCATTTTAGTAACTTGAAGCCTGAACTTACTTGTTAAACCCAAAGAAAATGTCGCCACCTGACAAAATGTTTGAACATTTTACGCTTTGGCTTTTTGTAACATACTGTATTGACGCTAAAAAAGATGTGAAAACGTGCTTATCATACAAGTTTTGCACAAACACAGCTTAAAGACAGTGAGAGAGAGGTCTGAGGCACTTTTGGAAACATGTTTTTAGTTTACATAGCGTGTCATGTCAACACATTTTCCTTAGTCTCCATATTTACAGCGAGTTTAGGTCTTGGACTTGGGAGTTGGCTAAGATTTGACCAGGAGTTTTTAATATTCATAAATATAACATTCATTTTAGAAATGAACTCGGGCAACAACTACTGTCAAGTAGAAAATTAAAAAATTGTACAAATCACACTATTTACATTGAGTGGTATGGACACTCATTTTTGTGAATTCAGGCTACTTTAAAGGTGAACTGCGACACAGAAAGGTTCTGCATTTAGTGGAATCAGAACGGCCACATAATGACATCAGAAGGTGGACTGATAATATTGAGCCCTCCAACTCATACAAATGTGTGAAAAAAACAAAATACAACTCTGATGAGAAGGCAACATTATAAAACTCACATGAGTAAATTATACATAATGAGACAGACCAGAGTAAACAGCAGCCCATTTTTGAGAAAAAAAGTTACTTATATTTCTTTAATTTACCTAACTATGGAACATCATCTATACTTATATTCTTAATAAACATAAAAAGAAATGGACAAAATAATAGATTAAGCCCATACTTTACAGAAATGTGCTTGTAATAATGAGAATTTGTTACACCAATGATCACAATCCAGACCTAAGCCACTTGTCTGGATTCTAATACGGCCCTCGAGGAAAAATAATTCCACTCCGTTGATATATAATCTTGAAATGTCATTTATATGTTTGCATTGTTATGTTTTCACATCAATCCTGCATCATGAGAGAGCAAATACAAAACTCAGATAGTGTAGCTTCTAAAGAGAAGATACATCTCAAAATCCTATTTTTCTTTCCGAATCTTCTTCCCACCTCCACTTTTAACTTCTCCTTTCTCTCTCTCTCACTCTGCTCTTTCTGCCGCCGAGGCCTTATTGATTTGCCCTGTACATGCTCACTATTGACAGATAATGCTCCCAGACACTTGTAGGTGGTTCCAATAACCGCTTCAACAAACCATGAACAAAATCACACACCGGCGAGCTCACGGATTCTTCTCTTTCCAAGTTGAATTAAGGTAAAATGTACACGACTGTAAACACCAGCTCAAGAGAATATCCCTCAGTTTCTCTTTCTTCTAGTTCAAAGTGTAAATTTTTCCAACAGCTGGTAGACAATAAAAGTGCGAGCTGCAGTCGAGGTAGTTTCCAGAGGTTTTTATGGAAAGGGAAAATCACCGTTTGGTTATGACTACATCCTCTAGTCTGCACATTACGTGATCGGATTTATATTTAGTATCAGCGCAATGTTGTGGTGGAGAAAGCAAATCACTTTTTCCTGATAGTCATACCAGAAATGTTACAATTTTGCGAAATATGAGCCTGTTATTGTCATTCTAGCAGAACCGACGGAGCAGTTTATAAAGCAGGTTTGAGGAATATATTTCCACACAGAGCAAGAGCTGATGGTGAATATAAAACATATGATTTTGTAACCACTACTTTTCTCACTGTTTATAGCAAATAAACCTCTGCTATCAGCTGGAGTGGAGCTCTCATTCTGAGCCTAACTACATATACTGTATATAGCACATTTCACATTTTTTATGTATTTTTTTATCCATAAAATATCCCATATGAACTCTTTCACTGCCACTTCTATTGACCTTCCTTTCCTGCCAGGCCTTTTGGCTAAATGAAACAATATTCACACACCAAAAAATTCAACTGAAATATACATGTTGTACATCAAATAAGTGTCTAGTTTCATAAAACAATGCCTTTTTAGGCTTTTAAATTTCATTGTTTTCATTGCATTCAAGCAATTTTGACCAAACACTGGAGAAAACGCTGGTATGTTAACAGGAGTTAGCCACAATGCTAACAACAATTGACAAAGTTAGTGGAGTTTGGTGAACAAATGGGACATTATTAGACTAATTTTCACTTGAATACTGTAGACACATTAACACAAAATCTGGGCAGGGAGAAATTGATTTTTAGCAATTTTATTGTTAAAAAAACAAGTATTATAAACATTTAAAAAGCCACCATCAAGCAACTGTATAGGGTTTAGTTATGTTGTTATTGGAAATCTTGTAAACAAATTTGACATTTGCCCTTCCCTATGAATATGGTAAATAAAGTGTTTATTTCGATTTAGCTGGGTTCACATGGCATCAGAACATTCACTGGGTAAAAATAAATTGGATATATGTATTTAGATATATGTCTACATTCATTTATTTATTTATTTATTGATTAATTCATGTATTTATTTATTTACTTTTTTGTAGTGCAAAAGCTATTTGGCATATAATTAAAAACATCCAGAGTGACTCTTGCCCATCATCACTACATTCTAAAACTATTCATATCGCTACAATGGGCAGCATTTTGTAGTTTCTATTGCACATAGCAGTATCTCAAAGAGATGAGGTCAAATGTATATTTTACATTCTGTGTTTGCAAAAGCGTAAAGTACAATGTTAATTCTTGAAGACACCAAATATTAAAGGCAATATTTGACCTGATACTGAGCCAAGCACATTGGAGAAAATGAAATCTAATCCGAAATTGCACTGTTACGCAAATTGTCATTACACAACAAAATTTGCCAATTATTATTCATTTTCAGAAAAAAAAAAATAAATGAAAATAATTTCTAGTTTTTATCTTGTTGAATATTAGGACATGTGAACTGTAGAAGAAAAGGAGAACTTGTCCAACACCATTTTTGTCCAGACATGAAGAGTTCACAGAGTTTGTCGTTCTAAACTATCTGAAGTATTTCCTCCAGGGTCCCTCCTCCTGTCACTGTCCCCAGACCGGTCTGCTCCGATTTTACAGCTTTCATACAAAAACAACTATTGTGTTAACCTCATCAGTCTTCAAGTCAGATTTCTTCAAACCGACACATTTGTCAACGACAGGTGAGGACGACAAGCATCTCCACCTTTGTGTAAAGACTGTCAATCAATTAAGCAATCAATCAATCAATCAATTAACAAGAATTTTAATGTTGTTCAACAAAGTTTTTATATTTAGCAGATATTTTGTCAAACTGTCTGACAATTAATTTGCAGAGTCTTGTCTACTTCAAATATCTGTTAATTGTTAGTTTTATTAATTGTTAGCATTTGTTAGCATGCTGACAAGGCTCTGGCTTCTGAATGTTTTGAAAATCAAAGGCATTCTAAAGCCTATTCCAGTGATTTCAGGCCTTATGTGGTTGAACAGCCTGAACAGTGGCCAACATGCTGCAGGTTTAGGACAGGCAAGCCGTTCACTTTCTCATTAATTAATTTGGGGAACTCTACAATGATGCCTAAATCACCTAAACATGCATGTTTTTGGAGATGGTAGGAAGGTGGAGTACCCAAAGAGAACCCACAGTGACACAGAGAGAACATGCAAACTCCACCCATAGAGATTGTGAGAGGCTTGGCTTGTTCAATCAGACCCACAATCTGCTTTTTCTCTAACCACTCTGCTACTGTGCCACAAAATTAAATATTAATGTCTGTTAATTAATGTCTGCAACATTTGGGTACAGAGGCCACACATTTTAATTTAGTTTTGATTTAAAAAAAAAAAACAAAAAAAAAACAAAAACGTTTTAGTTTTTTTGTTTGGGCACACTTTTAGCAGTGATGAAATGTTCATTTATTTTATGTATTATTATTATTTTTTGTCATTCAGTTTAATTATTTACACAGTGGTATGTTGTACGAGAGAGACCTTTCTGTTGGGTTATGCAATTCTGATATACTTTGTTAAGCTTTGAATTTGCGAAATAAAACATAGTTTTGTTTCTTTTATTATAAATATAATTTTTTTGTTGTAGCCTACAATAAATTAGGTATTATTGTGGATAACATCTGGAGACACATGAAACATTAAACCAAAAGCATCTCAGTCAGGCTTGTACTCATTTTTATAAAACAATAGGTAGACAAAACTGACTTCTTTAAGAAGAAAGGCAGAATTAACTGCACCAAAATGACATCACAAAAACATGAATAGACAGAAGAGGACAAAACCAGAACAACACCAGAACTGAATAGAACCACCAATGTTAAACAATTCAATGCTATTTTGAGAGCTGTCTTATTCCTATATAGTGTATCAGTTTAATGTCGTGTTGCTTGCCATTACTTAGTATCAGACTAAAACACCACACTCACTGGACAATTCACATTCCAGCTCACTGTTTTTCACAATTAAAAAAAAACCCTTATAAACCAGGACTCTCATCTTCGTTTTGCACAGTTTTCCCCCATTTTCCTTCTGAATCCCATCTACCTTGTTGAATCCTGACCCGAGTGGAATATTCAGCCCCTGCCTGTGGGTCCGCTTCAGTGTTAAGAATCACAGCTGGACGTCTGGACCAAAAATCCCCCAAACTCTCTCTCTCTTTTTTGTCAAAGCGATGTTCCGCGTGCTGCCAACATCATTTCAAATTTATGTAGCGTTCAGTGGGATTCCTCCTGGATGTGGATCTACATGGCGCATATGGAAGCCTTTTCACTATTCATGGCCCTTTTTGGTATTCAGCCTCGTGGCCATCCCTTGTCTAAAGATGCTCCTCTATCCCAGTCTCTTTGTTCTTTTTAACAGTTCCTTTCTCCTCTTTCTTGCTTACTAGCTCATATATTCTCTCTCTTCTTCTTTTCTATTCTTCTCTTCCTTCTCCATCTCCATTTAAGTGTTTTCAAACGTTTTCTCATCTTTCTCCTTCCTCCCCCTCTTCTCTCCTGCTTTGCTGTTTCCTCAATTTTCTATTGTTTCTTTGTCATCTTTAACTCTCTCTTCTTTTAAGGGTTTTCTCATCTCCCCATCTCTCCTTTTCTCTCTCGCATTCGTTCAGTCCTTTTCTATCCCTCTCCGTCATTTCTCATCATCTCTTCTCCACTTTACTTCTTTCTCTCACTCATGCCTATTTTTCTCTTCCCATTCCTCTCTCTCTCTTTCTCAATCTCTGTTTCCATCTGCCTCTCTCTCCTCTCTCTCTCTCTCTCTCTCTCTCTCTCTCTCTCTCTCTCTCTCCGGTGCTTACTTGTCTCTCACTTCTCGCCCTTTGTATCTTTCTACTTCTTCCCTGTCTCTCTTTAAATCTTTCCTCTCCTGTCTCTCCTTCTCTTTCCCTGCTCCCTGATTCTCCCTCACCCTCTTCTCTCTCTCCTTCTACCTCACCCTTCTCTCCCTGTTCCTCTCTCTCCTCCTGTGATTCTCTCACCTTCTCTTTCTCTGCTAGAACATGACCATCTCACTCTATCTTCTTTCTCTCTCCTCCTCTCTCTCCTTTCACTCTTTCTCTCTCTCCCTGTCTCTCCTCTTCTACTTGCTGTCCTCCTCTCTTTTCTTCTCTCTCTTCCTGTTTTTTCTGTCTATCTTTTCCCTTACCTAAACCTCATGCTCTCTCCTCCTCTCTCTCCATCCTCTCACTCTTTTATCTCTTTATCTGTCTTTCCCTCTCTCTCTCTCTCCTCCCCTCTCCCCCACCCTTCTCTCTCTCTCTCTCTCTCTCTCTCTCTCCCTCTCTTTCTTTCCTTACCCACTGGTTTTCCCCCAACCCTCTTTCTCTCTCCTTCTCCCTCTTCCCATTTCTCCCTGTTCCTCTCTCACCTTCTCTTTCTCTGCTCAAACTTCACTATCCCCCACCTTCCTTCTCTCTCCTTGTCCTCTATCTCCCTCCCCTCACTCTTTCCCTCTCCATTCCCTCTATTTCTTTCTTTTCCTCTCTTTCTCACTCTTTCCTCCCTCTCTCTGTCTCTCTCCTTTTGCCCAAAGCTCCCTGTCGCGTTCTCTCTCCTCCTCCCTCTCCTTCCTCTCACTGTGTCCCTCTCTCTCTTTTTCTCCTCTTCCCTCCACCACCTCCCCTCTCTCTCCTCTCTTCCCCCCTTCTCCCTCTCTCTCTCTCTCTGCCACCACCACCAGCACCATCACCACCGTCTGGTCTTTGAAGTGCGACTCTTGGCTTCTCACCTGTCAGCTCGGCGGCTCCCTGAAGGTTGACTTTGAGTCCGTGTCTGTTAAATTGGGATTGATCGCAACAACAGGCTGTGCTGGTTCCTACACAGCACTCCAGGGGCCGAGTGGTGCGCTTCTCTGACAGATGAACCCCGTTTGGTGCTACCAGCTCTTTCTCACACGTCACAATCGGGCTCCCGCTTCGTTTGGCCGCATCACAAGATATTTGTTTCAGTTTTGGAAGTGTGGAAAGATGTCAGAATTGTCATGGTCAATCAAGAGAGAAGCAAGTTTGGGTCGGATTTGGGAAAACATTGGAAGTAATTGTCACGACTTTGCCCCTCGGCTGTCTCCATTACGATGCATGCTTTTCAAATTTCAGAATTGTAGCTGAGAGAAGTTGAAAAAGACACAAAGTGACAGTGATGGGTTTATTATAAGAAAACATTATTTATACTATAGCCTATAAAATTACATAGAAAAGATTCATAAAAATGTATTAGTCTGTCAATAATTTGTGCAGATAATGGTCCATTTTCAAAGTCATTGTTTTCCAAGTCTCAAGTAAGGCTCAAGTTTTTGGCCTTAAATCCATGTAAAGGCTCAAATCAAAGAAAGGGAAGTCAAAGTCAAGTTCCAGGTCGGTGCCTGATACGTAATCTGGAGTTAGTCCACCAGAAATCCAAGTCGAGTCCAAGTTGTCTGACTTTAGATTAGTTCTTTTCAAGTCTTAACCAAATGCATCTTATATTTCTACAATTGCATGTTTTTCAATTACATTTCCCAATTAAAATGCATTTCTAGATACAAATGTACAATGTTTATTATTTGAGAAGAACCAAGTTTATAGTCACAAAAGTCCAAGTCAAATCACTGACCTTCAAGTCCAATTCCAGTGCCAAGTCTTTAGTCCAATTTATCAAGTCAAGTCTCAAGTCATCAAAATAGCGATTTAAGTCTGACTCAAGTCCATGCCACAACTTGAAAGTCCATTTAAAACATCGATGAGCTTACTCTGTTAACTCAAGATTGATCCTAGCAATGAGGACTCACACGGATAATGAAAAAATGGGAAAAAGTAGACTCCTTGCAGATTTTTTCTTCAGACCCAAGCGCCAAGATCATTGTAAAAAGTTTGGTTTTAAGCACTTTGTAAGTTCTGCAAGACAAAACAATTGATAAAGCATTTTGATATTTCTTATTCACACTGTGGTAAAGATTATATATTTTGAGACATTTAAAATCCAAACAAACATCAACAGACAATGAAAAACCCATGTTGGATAGTCTGTCATTTCCAAATATACCAAATATACAGTATAAAAAAACAATTATTTACATTATTTCCTTTTCAGATTTGCACATGTTCATGATGCCAACATGGTCTAACAGAAATGCGTATTGATACTTGACATGTTAATTGTGCATCACAAGCTAGTTTCTAACCCTTTTTTGTATGTCTGTTTTTGACTAATACAGGTCTATTTTGCCCTTTGTCTTAGCCTTGGTCTTAATTATTCCTCTGTTGGCCACTAGTGGCTCTCTCCAGGCGCTATACTCTGTCAGTGTAGAAGGTGTGGCTTCAGCCAGATGTGGGGGTGCAATTTCCTTCAGTGAACCTTATGTAAAAGAAAAGACACATTTTTAGACAAAGTTGTTAAAGTCTGTCATATGAATAGACTTTCACCAACTAGATTTCTATTATTACACTTTTTTTCCCAAACTGCGCTGCTGCTACAGTTCACTTTTGCCTGTGATCTTAATGCAGCTGCCCACTTGTCACATGCGTGACATCTCTGGTTCACTGAAGGAAATTGCACCCTCACATCTGGCTGAAGCTGCACCTTCTACACTGACAGTGTATAGCGCCTGGAGAGAGCCACTAGTGGCCAACAGAGGAATAATTAAGACCAAGGCTAAGACAAAGGGCAAAATAGACCTGTTAGTCTCTATTCAAAGAGACACTATATTTATACTGTTCTTGTCCCTATGTGTGGTTGAAGCCACATGGGGACATTTTATTTGGATTTGACAGATACGTTAACAGAACCAAGGACGACACGATGGGCTCATCGCAAAAAGGTCCTGGATTCAATTTCCAGGCGATCCAGGGCCTTTCTGAGTGGAGTTTGCATGTTCTGCCTGGGTCTGTGTAGGTTTTCTCTGGGTTCTCCATATCCCCTACCACTACAAACATGTTCATTATTGCCTCCCTTTTCCCCTCCCCCATTCTTAATCTCATTTGAACTTCCATGGTCAATTAAAGGTAAATAAATACAAAAAAACTGTGTCTGCTGTTACAAAAATGGCCAAATTGAGGTCTAGGGCTTGGAGTAGGCTTACAATGTATTTTATTAATATTAATAAATCATAACACATCCTATCATCCAACATAGAAATTACCGTACATACACAAAAAAAGGAGAAATTACATGGTACATTTCCAAAGAAATTGTATCTGTTTTGCTTGGAATATTCCACTAAATATCACACAAAGTCTATTGACAGAACATGGAGGCACACTACCAGACCAAGTTACATATCAGATCCATAAGCAAACATGCTAACAATAGGAATCTAAGTTATCCAAAGTCCTGTTTAAATCCAAGAAAGATACAGTAGCTTGGTTCAGCTCTGTGGACCATCCAAAGCATCAAACCTCCCTAAGAAATCTTTCACAGAGCACATTTAAGCGTCTGTAAGTTCAACAGCGCAGCCTAAATCCTCTTTATAGCGGTGTATAGATGTGTTGACATGGACTGGCTGTTAAATTGTGTCTGAAAACGATGCTCTACTTCCCGACACTTGCACCAGGTTTGCTGTGAGCTGAAAACTTGCAGTTTTTCAGCCCTTGTGCTTTATTGCGACCACAGAACCCATTTGTTTTGCAGTTTCATTTTTCTGGTGGCGTAGTGGGTTGTCAGAAGTGCTGCGGTGAATGCCTAATGCCTGGATCAGTTGTGGAGAGACTTATTGGGGAGAGAGTGGTGTGTTCCTCTGCTCCTCTCACGTTCGGATGGAGCCGATACTCCAACAGAATGATAATACTCCACCAAAGCGTCTCCAAGTACCAGTTGTTTGGACTGAAATGATTCTAAATTGAGCCTGAAATGAGGCTGCATTATACTAAAAACCTTATCCATATTTAGCAGAAGTGGGAGTAAAGCTCAAAAGAAAGATCATTTGTATGTTGTCTGTGTTTCAGTTTTACTCAAAAATGTCTATGTCAGTGTTTCTCAAAAAGGGGTATGGGGACCTCTGGGTGTGCATGGACTTGGGATGAGTTCAGCATTCAAAAGAAGATGACATTAAGTATGATTTGAAACTAAGAATGTTATTTGTGGACCATTTTGAGTCAGTTTGAAGACTATTATTAATAAAGCAAGACAATATGGTGGTAACATCTGACAATATACCACTATGAAGCTCATTTATTTACTCAAAACTGCAAGATAGGATGTACTTTGTGGGCGAGACAGAGGTTAGGGGTACTTGAGAACCCCTGGTCTATGTTTGTAAAAATGTTTGTAAATTTTACCGACTGTAATTTTCCCAACTCAGATTTCCACATTCTTGTCCTGTTCAGATACTCATGTTTACTCATTTACATTTTTCTTAATCCTAAATTATACCCAAATTATCTTATTATACCCATACTAAAACTGTATTGTATTTTCTGTTTCACCATGGAGTTCTTCATCTTCTCATTGTCGTATGAACTAAAACATTGCATTTCATATTTTAGTGTTCAAGTATGGAAAAAGTATGGGAGGAGGTGCTTAATAAGCATCAGTGAATAAAAGAGAAAAGCTACAACTGTTTCAGAAGAACTTTTGCCTCTTAAACCTCCACAGCTCAGGTAGTTCACACTAAGACAAACTTAATCCCACATGAGGTGGTAGGCCTCATGGACCCTCACACTTTTTATTATTTAAATCATTTTTGGTCACCTTCTAATAAAAAAACAAATCAAGTATCAAGCTTCCTGGCAAGAATCGTCTAATTTACCGTCAAATCAATCATTCTTGGATGGATAAGTATCGGTTTTGAATCTAAATACTTCAAAATGTCCTGAATATTTATCAGGACTTTGAGTTGAGTTATTTCGAAAAAGTCTTTTTTTTTTTTTACTCTGAAAATAGTTTCAGCCTTAGAAGAGGAATTATCCAAAACCCTCAAAAAGTGACATTCTGACCCCGACTGGTGACAGGAGCTTTACTATTTCTTATATTTACCAAAGATATTGTAGGCAGACTAGAGCTATACTTCTGACTTAAAAGTCACTCAAACACAAGAGGCTAAAGCTATAAAGCCTCAGCTTCACAAAGAATCCAGCAAATTGTTTGTGCTCCAAAGGGTTAAAACAGAAGAAATGCTACCATTGTGATTCACTTAATTATTGTTAGATTCCAATAGTGCATCTTATATTCAGGTAGCGCAAGCATTACGATAATTAAATCACAATTCATAGTGCAGGTCAGCAGGTTTTAAGGCTTTAAGTCAAATCACAATGGGTATTTTTAAAGAACATATTTCCCAAAAATGCTTTACTAAACCAACATGCTTGACTAAATCAGAATACAACTTATAACATAGCTAAAAAACTCAGCAAAGTGGCTTGTACATAATGTTTAATACAGCTAGTTTAACTTAATGAGAAATTGAACAGCGTCAGCCCCATGTGTTTGCATCCAGACTTGGCTCTCTGGCTGCGCTGCTCCTCTCTGTAATCTTGGCTCCCCTCTTTGGCTGCTCCCGCTCCACAACACATCGGCAGAATACCAATTGTCAAACTCCGTGCTGCAACAGGGCCCCGCATGGAAATTTCAAAGGCCCTATTCATTTTGCATGGGAGCACTTCGTGAGGCGGAGACGTGTGTTGTGGGGAATGTCGTCAAGGTTGTAGTTTGGTTTGCTGATGGTTTTGGGGGAGAAAACAATGCACAAAGGTGAACGAGGCGAGCTGATTGGTCCACAGCGTGAGGCGACGAGGGTTCACAACAGCTCCTATAATTATGGGGTGTACAAAAACAAAATATGACACATAAGCTAGGAATGTTTTTAAGCAGAGTGGTGCTGGGGAGGTCGTCAAGAGGGTGAAAATACTGTGTAGTTGTGATTGGGAGCAAAATATTGGGTGCAAGCACATTTTATTGTGAGTGCTTGTTAGCGCACAGAGTAAAATGTCAGACGTCAAAAGAAGTGACACAAAGTATTGTAGAGAAATATATTTTAGAGTCATGTTGTAGCATCAAACACCCACAAAAATGTGGCTTTATGGCATCTTCTGCTGTTACCTCCATTTATACAAAATTTTAAACTCTAAATCATGACAAGTCAAAGCAAAAAATGTGTAATTGTGTGCGCTAAGAACCCCCTAGTACACCCTAAGATTTGTTTTTCACTACAATGACCCCAAACGTGGATATGAAGAAAATAAATCTGTTTACTTTAGTAATATACTATCAATAAATACTTATGTGGTCTTTTGTTTTGATTATGTTGATGTCCAAAATGCTACAAGTCATGCTTAAGAATGCACAATTTAATGTAAAGCACATTGTAATTTAAATATTGTCTAGTTTCACCTGAAAATCATTCAAAGTACCCCAGAGTAACTGCTCATGTACCCCCAGAGGCCCACACCCCTGGTTGGGAAACAGTGCTATAAGAGACTATTCAGTACAAATTATACATCTTTGCACTATGGAAATGAGTTAGAGCATTACTTTGCCTATTCACCTTATTCTGCCCTGACCAATTTTCTTGGAAGTGCACTTTCTGTTTAGCTGCAACTGCGTTAAGCCTGTAGAATTCAGTTGCTGGGTTTCTTTTAACGTTATATGCATTTAATATGAAATATCCCACAAGACTGATAAGCTCTGTTAAAGCAGCTAACATTTTAGCTTAATAGAGGTTATGCAGGTGACATCACAGCATTCTAACTGTGAGTGCTGAGGCAAATGCATGAGAGTCAATGGAGAGAAGCACATTTTCTCTGTAAGAGTTCAATAAACAGCTAAAACAGGAAAAATAAACTACAGTTTGATAACAAATTCAACCACCACAAGTCTACAAGCATTGGATTTGTAACTGACATGTAAACAGAGAAAATCAAGTCAACAGTTGTAGCAAAGTAGATAAACTTAGCTTCTCACATTTATAGACATTGAAATCACACACAGTTGACTTATTACCTTTTTCTTCTTAAAAAAATATGTTTTTGAGTCCGTTGTTGCAGTTAAATGTCCTAAATCATCATCTGTTGTAACAAACATGCTTGTAGTCAACAAGCCGTTGCACGACAACAAAGAAATACATTGAAGAAATGCCACTCATTCTAAATGTTGCTAAGCAAATGATGTCAGTGCAAACTTATAGGAAGTGTTGCCAAGAAAAGTAGGCAAAAAGAATGAATAGTATGGTCTAAACTTAAACATCTCCATGGAAACGAACATGAGTTGCAAGTTAAAAATGCAACATGTGACACAACAAAAAAAAAAAAAAAGAGAGAGAGAAAGATGTGCCTGCTCAATAAATATATATTATATATATATTATATATATATATATATATATATATATATATATATATATATATATATATTTTTTTTTTTTTTTTAGAAAGAAAAAAAAAGAAAAAAGGGTCTACAATCTGCCCATCAGTAAACAGAAATGGTGTAATTGCAAAAACAAACCTGAGTTGAGATAGCAGATTGTATAGGCTCTGTGCAGTTGGCTTGTTTTTGTCAAAATAGTACATCCTGTACATACAGCCATATCCTGTTCAGTTCATTTCTATGAGGTTTTTACTAGTTTAAAACAAATAAATACTCTTTAGATCAGACAGTTGTGAATGTTACAGGAAACATGTTAAAGACTTTACATATTAGAGGAATATTTCACCAGAGGACACTTAAAAAGAGACATGATTGCGTCTAAATGCTAACGCTAACAGGAAATGGTAAAGTTAGCTATTTTGAACGTACACAAGCCAAATGAAGTTCAACTGAATGATATTTTACCTTTTGATTCGTAAGTTTACCTGTATTACAAACGACCAAACCATGGAGCAAACAAACTTCAATGGTGCGATGTCAGCGGCTCAGTCTTCGAAGAAAATGTAGATATCTTAACCAACCCCAAGACCCAGGCCTAAAATTACACGCTAAACCCAAAGAAATATCACCACATGGCTTCAACCAAAATTGTGGTATTTGACGTTTTGATTTTTCGTAACATATTGATGTAAAAAGTTCATTTTGTTGTATATCTACATTTTCTTTGACAACTGTGTTGGATGTCTGAGGTTTCATGAAGAGAACTAATCCATCAAGCTAGTACTAGGAAACATTCTAGGCAAAGGAATAACTACAAAAAGCCCAAGACAGAGGTGGAAGACAAGGGCAAACTTTGGGCCTATTTTTTTACAGGCTAAACGACACAAAATGTATAGATTATATAACGCCAGATGCTAGAACGAGAGCTGAACGTGCTTATATAAACATCAAACTTTCGAGGGAGAGAGAGAGAGAGAGAGAGAGAGAGAGAAGAGAGAGAGAGAAGGAGGGGAAGGATTCAGGGGTCGCCTCTGAAACCATCACTGATCGAGGGAATTTCTCCGGCTGAGGAATCTTAAATAAAGTCTCCTTATCTCTGCCTAGTGATAGATGTGAGAGTGCCGGAGAACAGAGGAGAGGTGGAAGAGGAGAGAGAGAGAGGGGGGGGGGTAAGAGAGAGGGGGGGTAAAGATGGGATGAAAGTCAGAGAGAAAAAAGAGAGCAAAAGGGTAAAAAAGAAGGGATTTGTGAGAGAGGGAACGTTAAAAAAGTAGGGGAGTGAGGCAAGAGAAAAATAAGGGTGTATGTTAGAGAGTGTATGGAAAGGTTGAAAGTCTAAAATGGAGAGAATTTCGGGAAAGAGAGAAAGGGGTAGAAGGGAATGGGAGAGAGGAAAGCAGAGAGTGAGAGGAGAAGTTGGGGAGAGACGGAAGGAAAGGAAGACATGGAGAGAGAGATGAGATAAGAGAGGAAGAGGAAAAGAAGAGACTGATAAATGTTGAAGGGGAGATAGAAAGTGAAGGAAGAAAGGGAGTGATAGACAAGATAAGCAGAAGAAAAAAGGGAAAAGTGGAAGAGGAGAGGGGTGAAAGTAAGACAAGAAGAAATAGGTAATTGGAGAAGGATAATGTAGAAAAGATGGAGAGAGAGTGAGGGAAGAAGGAGAGATGAAGGAAACAGAAAGGAGAAAACTGACAAACAGAAATTAAGTAAAGTTGAGAGGAAAGAGAGAGAACAGAAAATGAGAAAGATAGAGATAGAAAGGGAAGAGAAGGAGAGAGAAAGAAAATGAGAAAGTTAGAAAGAAAGAGAGAGAGATGGGGGCAGAGATGAAAGTTAGCGAGACAGATTGGTGAGAGCAAACAGAAAAATAGGGAATTTGAGGGATGCAAAGTGTGTGGAGAGGATATGTCAGAAAGGAAATGTAGAGAGAGAGAAGATGGAGGAAAAAAGAGGCAGATAAAGAGGCAAAGAAGAGAGAGAGAGAGCTGGGAGGGAGGGAGAGCACGATAGAAAGAGAGGCCATTATGAGCAGTGGAGAGCCCCCGCGGATGCTCCTGTCAGCTGTGGGAACGCAGATGAAAGTGCTGCAGCAGATACCAGCGCTCTTTGATGGAGCCTTTGTGTGATTCCCATCTCTGTATTCCAGCCCAGCCGACCCAAACACGTCCAAATCCAGCCGATTCCGAGTCCTGAACCGGGCCGACGCGGAGGTGACCGGCACTGAGCGCATCCCAGACCCGTCCCAACACAGCAAGCGACGGATACAGATTTGTCGTTTTTGTGTGTGGGGTTTCTGTATTTGAAAATGCCCCTCACCCCACACTCTTTTTTTTTCCTTTTAAGTTGAGAGACTTGTTAACAATGTATTCTCCTGTGTCGCAGATTGGTACAAAAGCACAGTATGGCACGTTTCCTTTGACATCACAGAGATTTGTTTTTCATTGACAATTTCAGATTAAAAATGTGGATGAAAGGTGCGATTAATTGGGATCAAAATGTTATATCATCACATAATAGTGAACATCATAGTGGCAAAAGATACAGTATAGGTTGCCTACTGACTGACTAAGTTCTGTCAGATACTAGTCTTTCTCTCCTGAGCCTCAGAAAACATTTCAAAACATCACATTCTCAGATTTGGATGTCATAAGTGAGTTCCCAGATATTCTTTGATTATATACTACAATAAACTATTTTTTCAGCCTGGATACAGCATGATGATAATACAGGATACAGTATTATGTTATGGATTGAGATGTGCCCCTGCTACACTAATCAAGATGAGGGGGCTTTCTACTTTATTCTTGGGATGCTGTTCCAAAAGAAGTCAGACTACAGGCGCTGTTGTTCTTCTTACCTAGAAAGAAAATGGTGCCAAAAATTGTGAAATCAGTTGACAAGACACGTCACAGTAACATCATGTGCTCCTCTCAAGATGGCCGCAGACAAGCATTGAAACATTTAAGGTGTGACAAATAAACAACTGGTCTTAGTAAATTGAAATATAGCCTGGAGATTAAGTCTCTTCCTTATCACTTCTTAATTTTTATACATACAGTAAGATGCCACTGTAACGTTTCCCAGGAGCATGTGCTTAAAAGACAAAAACAATAAAATGTAATGCATCCTCTTTGGGTTTTAACCTTTTTGACCATGAGCACCTGGGCCTAATCTAATTTTAAACATATTGAGTTTTGCTCATTGTGTGGCTCCGGGGAGGTGCGGCAACTTTGGGCTCGGCTCTAATGAAGAATCACTGTTATAAAACATTAACATTGTCTGTTGTTTTGGCACCTCATGCTTTAGAACTTACAAATGGAAAGCATGTATTGGTTTTCTAACTGTGACGTTCCCTCAACAGCAGTAGTATTAGAATTTTACTGGGAGAAAATGCCCCAAAATGTGTAAACACAGGACATTAAGAACATATCTAGTGATGATTTTTGTACTTATTTTTTGAGGGTCAGCAGTGCAAATGAACCTAAATAAAACTCTACGCTACACTTTGGATGAAGGAACAATGGTATCAGAATCAGAAAAGTGTATTGGTCCCCAAAGGGTAAATCAGCAGCCACCTGATTAAAACACTCACATAGAAAGTACAGTTTATGCAAGAGCTTTCACATGGATTTGGGATAAAAAGCTGACAATAAACAGTATAAAAAACTTCACATCTCGAGCAGCATCAAAGAATCTAATCGCAGAAGGAATAAAAGACATGGAGTTCTGGAGGCATCTTATATCGCCGACCAGATCGTATAAAGGCAAAACCTGAAGATAAAATGTGAAGATTACCTTAACCTATCATGGATAAAAAGCATTTTGTGCAAGCATTTGTGAAACAGTCACCTCTTAAACTTAAGATCTAAGAAAATGTTTAAGATTCTCTACCTTTATGCCTCTTATTGCCTTTCTGTTCACACAATGGAACATGCATTCATTCAAATATACTATTGATAAATGTCCACTCTTTGGGAGTTCATCTGTCCATTGATCTGACCAATAACTTAAGCTTGGTGTGGTATCTGTACATGCAAGTTTAATGATTTAGTGTGGAACATAGGCCAAGCTAGAACATCTCCATGGAGACCAGCAGGTGGATCAATGGTTGCATGCATCAGTGGATCTTTAACATGTGCATTTCTGTTGTACATTTTCTCACAGCCTGCTTGGAGAGAGATGGCTTGCTGATCTTGGATGCAGTTTTTGGCCAACAGTTTGGATTTTGCTTCGCCGCAGAGACTCCTGCACTTTCTCCCTGCCTTGTTCATTCTCAGCCCTTCACCCCTTTTTTCTCAAGTCCAAATTGAGATTCCTTTTAAAGATGCATCCCTCCTCTTATAGCATCTGCTCCTGGCGCGGCACGGGAGTCCTATTTGAACCAATAATCATCAACTTTTCCAAATTACAAGCGCGCAGGAATAGCTAGTGTGCCCTGGTTCTTTATATATTTTACTTTTTTGCCTTGTCTTCTTGTAATAGTAATACAGCTGTTGAATATTTCATGCAAGTTTTCAGTGTTAGGTGTCACAGGGGAGGCATAAGAGAACCCGGCTCGCTCTGGCTAGATAAATCCTTCCTTTTTTACTTTCTTATTTTGTTGCACAAACCGAGTGAAGACTACACGCTTCTTCAAGGCGGCGGGGGCTTTCTTGCTTGAGATGTGCCTACTGTAACAAAACCACATGGTGATTTGGATTCAGTGAAAAGGAGGAACAGGATTACTCTTTCGCTTCACAGTTCGACAGAGCGAAAAATGCCGTATACAGTATAGTGTGTGTGCAATGGAGGAGGAGAACGGATCCCATAAGCCAAAGGGAGAAAAAGAGAGAGAGAGGAGAAGAGATAGGAAAGAACGCCATGCTTATGTGGGAAGTAGTTTTGGCAGGGTTCGAAATTAATGATCTCAACATGTGCTGCCGGAGTTGGGGATAGGCAGAAAGAAATGTGCCGACAAAAGCAGTTCAAGCCAGGCATGAGGCCACAGATGGAGAGGGGAAAACCGCAAGAGAGACTGAGACAGAAGCGTAGGAGAAGTTCAGCTGAAAAAAAAAAAATCATGTTCTTTTAATACAAAACGTCAACTTTAAGGCTGTAAAAGTCTTGATGTCTTGTCGAGAAGCAGGTTGGAAGACAAGTCCGGTTATTTAACAGCGGGGAGTTCATTTTGAGAGCTCCAGTCGTGCCAATCAGACCGTTCACGACAGATCTTGGCCCAAGGCACGACCCAATTTTACTTTGGCTGTCCCAGGTCCTGTAAGGGGAAATATATAAGCTTTAGTGTTGGTTATAGACACCTGTGCATTGTTAAAAATGTATAACTTGACTGATAAAAAATCTTCTGGTCTAGTATATGTCGACATTAATAGTTTTTTGACACATGAATGAAAGGCATTAAGCATATTTTAATGAAAACTTTGCCTAACAGTAGTACAGATGTATAGAAACATTACTGATTATATATAGCTAGAACAGTAGCCTATAGTTTGATTAATAAAGACATAATAGGCAGATCAAAAAAGTCTGTGCATTCCATTTTTTATTTTTGAACAAACTTTTTTTTTTTTTTTAACTTTACAGGATTTTCACTACATCCATCTTAAGTTTATAGATACTATAAGATCAGGCAATTAACAGTGAGTTTTCTGTGTTTTTCTATGACAACTTGCTAAAGACTTTACTAATCAGGAGCATGCTTCACAAAAGGATACTGGTGTGGTTAGAAAGTGATGTGTTGGTCCTTTATTATATTGGTTGTGACCAAAACTAACCAACCTTAGTGAACTTGTACCAACCTAGAGCAAAACTGTGCATGTTTGGTGCATCTAGGAGCTAACTAACGATACGTGCCAATGAGTGCTACCACTGTCATAAAGCTATGTTTCTTCATGGAGGCTTGTTTACAGAGGATTTTGGGTCTGATTTTAACCTGACTTGCTACTCCAGAACTTCAGGAGGCCTGGCCCCAACCTGTGTAACGTGTCATGTTTGTATGACTCTGTTATCACTAAATCGTAATTTTAACACAGTCAATAAGAGCAGTCAGACAGTGCCAAGCTCCACTGGCAGTTGATCATCTTAGAAAAGTGGATAACACAGCGGATTTAATATTCTAAACCAGCGATCCTCAACCTTTTTTTGTTTCTTATAAGAACTTCAAATGATCGATCGAGGTTGGGTAACAACAATAACAACAACATATAATTCATACAACTATTGTTGTCTCTTATTTCTTGAATTTGTTGTTTGTTGGATTAAGAGCTTCTATATTCCCACAGTAAAGCACAAGAAACTATAAAATAAAAATGTAATACATTTTAAAAGATCTTCTGGTGCTGGGGGCAGATGGCCCATGGTTTAAACTTTCTATAACAAAGGACTGGCTTATATATTTGAGAATATTTTATAGAAGACTACAAAACTATTAAAAATGCAGCAAATAGTATACAGTGTGTTCAAAATGTTTTGGAAGGACAGTCTACTCTCTACAATAGTTTTATTATGTTAAGCTTTATATAGTCAAATTGCCATATTTGAGAATAAGACAGGCAGACCCACTCTGACTGTGATCCATTCAGCCCTACATTTAGGTCTACATGCTTTAAAACCCTGTAACAGGAGACTAAAAGGTTCTATGCCTGATTGTGACTTTCATTTTAAAACTTTTGCTTCCGTCTTGCGAGACTGTGACTATGCTAATGACTGTGACAATGCTTAATTGTCAAAATGCAATATTAATGGATAAACTTTGTGGATTTTAGTTGACAAGTGGTACATTATTAGACAGGACGCTGGACACCTGAATAGTTACTTAAGCAAGATATGTCGTGGAGAGAAATTGATGTTACTAAAAAGATATGTCTTTAAGTTCATTCATTTGTATTTTTTTAAGTAATAATTAGACTGTAATGTCCACAATATCCTCAATACCAAGACATAACTGATTCATGACAAACCCACATTTTAACAGAGTATGGTTAGCCTTAATGAGTTATGTCTTCATGTGTTCTGCGTGGTCACTCAGCAGAAGAGCAGAGTTCATTGTGGAGCTGGTGTCAGTCAGACCATTACTTGGCAGCGTGTCGGGCCTAAGTGAGAGAGATGGACTCAGCCTTCACACTGCAGCAGTATAAAGTCTATGTGTTGCATATTTGACACAGATGGTGGGTTTTTAAATATGCCGTCCAGAGTTCATGATGCGTGGTGCTGTGGTTTTAAATGAGTCCCAGAGATGTTTCATGCAAAATGTTATGGCTCCGCAGGATGGAACAATGCACAGATGGAGGAGGGGAATTTGGAAAGAGGAATTTGAACACAGATGCATAAATACAACTTACATTGCTTAGCAAAGCAGCATAATAGAAGAGCTATGGACATTTGTCATGATACATACATGTAATTCTGTCTTTTTACTTTCTGTATGCATTGACCAACCAATACTTTACCTATAGAAATGTATAGGCTAATAGATATACTATACAAAAATAAAATGTAATGTTATAGTTCAATCAGTATTATGAGGTCACAATTTGCCCAGGTGAATTAATAAAAAATTGGCTACAGATAAAGTTGATAAAAGGGTGCCTGCTGTTGATTTGAAAATGATCCAGTAAATTTAGACACTTTAGTTTGGACAATCCAAACTGATATCTCTCATTATTGTTTTATACATGAGTTGAGTCTGGAAATTATGTATCTGGAATGACTTGGTGCAAAATATTGGCATTTGGTTATGGTTAAATTTACAGAAATTGTTTGTAAAATTCAGTTAAATTTGACCCAAAACCACAACATTAGCTCGAAGAAGAAAGGCTAGAAAATCAGACCAAATGTGATCCAAATGCAGGAGCAGAATTGTCAAACAGTACAGCTGGAAAAGGATAATTGTCAAGTAAAAGTCAGTCTACACTTTTGTTGATTCATTTGTCACTCTCATTTTACTTTCTCAAGCATTTATTAAAGTGAAACTAAACACTACAACAACAACTTGTGACAGTTATGTTGTGTTTATGGTGTTTAAATATAGATCCAGAACCCACGCTTCAGCAAATTGAGAGTGGGTCTGGTCACCACAATCAATACCACAACGTACCTGACAATCAGATTAATAATTTTTATGTGACGCAGATGAACCAAAGGAGCTGATTGGTAGACCAAAATCTGACTTCACTCATCTCACATTAAAATCATAAAATCATTTTTTGCTTTGCTCATTGATTCTGCAAAATTCTGCCATGTTTTCAGTTCAACATGATATTTTTTCCTACTTTTCGAAGTAAGTAGCCATGTCTGTATTCATACGGAAGATCATGCGAGTCCCTGATTGGCTAATTACTCTGCCAGTCACACCCACTGAAACTTGAAAGTGGGACACAGTGACTAGACAATATATATTTTTTTTTGTTTATATATATATATATTGTCTGTTTTTTCCCAGGCATGTTTAAGTTTAAATTGCATTGAGTAATTGTTTTAGGCAATCACAACCCTACTGTTAAACCAATCACACTGCTTGTCTCCACCTTCAGCGCCTCCTTTCACCTTGTACTCATACTTTTCTAGCAGAATTCAATAGTATTCAAAATAGACACACTATAATCAGGGACAGAGAAATATCCTTTATTGGCTTTACTTGCAAACCTAGAAAAGAATCAAAAACTGATGAAACAACTTCATCTGTGTAAAATAAAACCTTGTTAGTGCAATTTCCACATTTCCAAATCTGCTAAGAGATTCTCCGCGCTGTTTCAACCGTCTTTAAGCAACACCACGACTTGTGAGTTTTGTGGGGCAGCCTGACTTTTATTTGACATTTGCACATTCGAGTGAAACACAGCGGCGAATAATAATAATAATATGCTTAAAAACTGCGACGGCGGCTGCTGCGCGCTCTCCCCCGGATCACAGATGGTCTCAATTAGATATTAGTCATTTTACTGATAAATGCCACAGATGTCAGCGGAACACAAACCTTATAGAAGTGTATGCAGAAATAACACTCTACAGCCCTTTGAACCACAAGAGGAAGGCTCCACACGCGGCTGGAAAAGGCATAAACACAGAATAATTTGCTATAATTGGCTAAACTAAAACAGTCTCTCCAACCTTAGCCCTGTGACTGTTCAAATCTAAGTTATGGAAATGAATGAGGTGAGTAACACTGTGGAGAAGACTTGCATGGTGGAAAAACAACAGAAGGTTTCCAGATTTTGGGAGAAATTTGGTTAAGATCTTATGTGTCACCGGTTGAAGTATTTCAATTACTAACATCTGTCTAACGTCGGGAACAGGCTTTTCAAAGGCTGCAGCTAACGAGAAATTATTTATGTCCTTGTTGCTAACTGGTGTTTTTGAGATTACAGCTTGTTTTTTACCTGTTTTTCTCTTAGATGTTGAACAAGAGTCTAAATGGATTTATATGTTATTTTTCATCTTGATTTATACAAAAAATGTGGAAGAAATATCTAAAATATAACTACACAATTGCTGAAGCCTGTCATAATTTGTTTGGAATTAGCTCCACAGACTTGTCATTATTTACTCCAAGTCCTGCCACAGAAGTCTAACTCCTAACCTTGGCCTCTTAAGTACGTCAAAGGCCCTATTAAAGTGTAACTAAACACCAAACTCACTTTTTTAGGTTATAAACTGTGTAATTGGGTCTTTTATAATCCTAGCTTCACAACCCTGGCATTATTTTGACATTTTAGTGCAAACTAGTTACAAATCAGACTTTGGTAGCAAAAATGTTGCCTTCACTTCTGCTCTTTTTGTATAAATATTGATATGAAATGTGATTTTTTTTTTTTCTGTTGGAGCTCCGTTTTCAAATTGCCGTGGATGACGTTGCAGCGTGGAGCAGCGTGGAGCAGGGGGCTGCACGTGAAACACATCCACAGGTCTAACAACCACGCCCACCATCCCTTGTCTTCTGAGTCCTCCAGGCACTGCCCACTTTGGGCCCATTTTTCAGATTTTGCTAGTGGACGGAGTTAGGCTTTGGGAGATTGTTCAGCCACACTTGAAAGGATAAAATTACTTAAAACAATGAAAAAAAAAAAAAAAAAAAGCTGTGAAAAGCACATAAAACCCATCATGGTGAACTTTTCGGAGACTCAAAATGTTGTTACGTGAGCAAAACATGTTACTTAATAGATGTAGTAAGTTTGAAATTAATTATTTGTGTTTACATTTTTAAGGAAGAATAAAATAGCATCCTTAAAGGTGCATTGTTCAAGTTTCTGGAGGTGAAAAGTCAACTACACAATTTTGTGAAAGTAAGATGGTAAAACCATGGGACATTCTGGCTGAGGATGCAATAATTTACGCAATAATTTGAAAAAGCTTTACAGTGGAAACATGCCGGAGAAAGGCCTCCTCTAAGCCAAAACTAGGTCACTTTTGTGGTCTTAAGCTTGTATTGCTTTAACTCAGTAAATAAAGAAAAATTACAAAAACATCTTTATTCAAATTTATTTTTGGTCAAAAGTGCACCTTTTAGTTTACATAAACGTGTTCAATCCAAAGCATTGCCATGTGTTTAAGATGGTTTAAGTAAGTATTCATATGGTTATTAATTAAGGAGTTATTTTATAAAGTGGGATCCATATCTATATTGACTCAGTGCCATTGTGTTTTTCTCAGACCTGAGATGATTTACTATGTAAACTTGTCAGTCATTCCCATGATTAATATGAAAGTGAATCGTTAGTGAAAAAGTGGTACATACGTATGTGTCTCTTCTGCCAGTAACAGGTAATTATCTGAGGCTCACACTTCTCTCAGAGCTCCTCAGGGGCAAGGTTACTGTTTGCCCTCAAGCAAAACTGAAAGAAGTCAAAATCTGGGTCAAGTATTTAGCTAAGTACTGCTTCTTCTGTCTTTGTGAGAGTCTGTCTTTTGATTAAGCTATGTTTATATACTGTTACTGTAGATATTTTTTCTTACTTTGTTATTATTTTGTTTTTTTTCATGTTCAAGTCTGACACCTGTGCATCATTATGTTAAGCTTTGGACATTGTAAATTGCAATGTTGAGCAAAAACAACTTAATTAAGATAAAGAAAAAAAAACAACTTAATTAATAATTATATTATTTTTAGGTCATTACGGATTTGCTACAAAGCTCTTTCCGATTTACAAACATAAAATAAAATATCAGAATGAATTAGGAAAAAAACAATGGGCGTGTATCGATGGGAAATGATGCAATGACACGGAGCAATGGCATCTTGTCCACCAGAGGATAAAGATTACTAAAATATGCATGAATCAGTCAAACCACCACTCTAACTTCAGAAGGGAAAACAACAGTGTGGCTAACAGCTCCCAAAAGTTATTTTAATACCATAAATCCACAAAAATCTAACGATTTCTGAAGTACAAAAACATCCAAATCAAATCTATGTTATACTGTACTAGGTCATTTACTTTTCTCTTCTACATCCATGCATTGTTCTTTTTTAGCTTCTTACTTTATGCAGCACAACTAAACTCTGCAGAGACTTGCAGCTTTAACTGTCTCTGTCATGAGAACTTTTGACAGTGTGGGTGTGCCTGGTTCTCTGTGTAACTATTGGTTGGTACTTATCCAAGACATAATCCAAGCAATTGTCCTTAAATTACCTGAAATTAATATCTATAACAACAAAAAACTTAAAACAACCAAAACTGATAATAGGGATGACAAATTGTGCCTTTGGACAGTTATTATGGTATGTCTTTTGTGAGTAAGCGACGCACACATTTCAGATAGTTAACTTTGTCTGAACTTGCACAGAGGTTTTCTTAAGTCAACAGCACATTCATTTTAGTGCTACCTATTTTTACAGGTTACATAGTAGCACTGGAGCCAATCCAAGCACAGCATTCTGGACAAGAGCCAGGTGATTGCAACACTTGAGACACTGACAGACAACTATTCACTGTCATGTTCATTCACTGTAGGACAGTGGTTCTCAAACTGAGGTGAGAGGTCCACCGGTGACAGAGGGTTGTCAATCTATAACCCTGTGTCACTTACATACAGTATTTAGCAATCTACTTACCTACCTTTCTTTCTTTACTTTAAAGTCATACTTGCAGAGCTATGCATTTTTTGTCCATTGTAACAAATTTTAAATTAAAAATTAAAAAATATTTTTATTCTCAATTACGTGAAATAATAAGTAAGGCTGCAATAAAATAATGTCATTAGGTTCTTAAAACATAGTGTACATGTTCAAAAAAGGTTAGCAAACACTGTAACAGACAAGAGGCACTACATCAGCTCTTCCTTATGATGCAAGAATTATGTTCAAAAATAAAATAAAGAGTCATTTACTAAATCTGATGTAGCTACTACAGCACCAATCATGCACCAAGTGAAAGGATTCATTTGAAAATAAAGTGGCCTTTAGACGGATCTGCCTAGTCTCCATCATCCATGCTCTGCTGTCACCTGCTGTTGGGTGTGTTATCCAAAACAAGCCTGAGGTGTGACTCTCAGTGTCCTACTTTATGTTCATTCATCTAAAACTGTTTCTGTGTGCTAGAGCTCCCCCTATTCTTCAACAATAACCCTTAAGACGCACTTCATGTTCTTCTTGTTACAGTCTAGCATTATAACACAATAATTACTGTTACGTAATGCAGCCTATGAGTCAGTAATGTTTATCTAATCTAACCTAAATTAATCCGTGTTATCATACTTCAGTCCTGAACTAAAAACTTTGGTTTGGTCTACCTAATAGTACAGCCAATGAGATAAAGGGAGCGCCAAATCAGACTCAGGTGTGGCGCTGCAAACAGTTTTGACCGTGCAACAATATATTTGCTATCTTTATCATGTCAGGTATTTTTCACTTTTTGTTCAATAAATGGATTGACATATGCTACCGAACTCCTACCTGGTTTTCATTTTTTACTATAGCACACAATCAAAACAGCATGCGTTCTACTAGTCCTTCAGACTTTGCTGATTGATTGTGGTTTGGATCTGGCTTATGCAGTTCAACACAGTCTTTGGAAGAAACATAGATATACAAAATGTCAAAAATGTATGAAAGCCGTTTTCATGCCTTTTTAAGTCAATATGTTGCGAAAAGCCAAATTGTAAAATGACAATGAATTTTGGTTGAAGGTACATGACTACATTTTCTTTGGGTTTAATGGGTAAGTTTAGGCGTAAAGTTACTAGAATGGGTAAGTTTAAGGCCTCGAGGTTGGGATAAGCAAACGAAAATGTTGCCATGTGGCTTCAAACAAAATTTGTGGTTATTTTTTGTTATGGCTTTTTCTATCATATTGGCTTTAAAAAAAAGTGCTTATTGTACATTATTGACATTTCGTAGTATATCTGTGAGACTAGGCTATGCTCAGTATATGCATGTTGCTTCAGGCTTCAAAAGAGAGCTGGTTTAACTGCATTTTTACACACATTATAGAGTCCCAGAGTTCAAACTTACACTGTCATTTCAAAGCTGCTATAAACCAGACTACAGCTGTCAGACAGTTGAAAACCTTATCCTGCTCCTGTTGACACATCTTCGCACAACTGTTTTGCTTTTAAGATTCATAAAACCACCCATGCAGTCACTTCCCCGGCTCAGTGCTTAGCTCCGGTCTGAATAAGTGCGACCAAAGAACAATATCGTAAACAATGAGTGAGATATCAGCGCCTCAAAGTGTGACGTGAGGTTGTCAGGGCCTGTGAAGCGTATCCAGCATTGTCATTGGGCTGCGGGGCTGTCAGGGAAGAGGTGAGCTGTAGCCCCTCTGCGTGGCATCAGTTTTGGATCACTAGTCTCAATCAAAGCTAGGAGAGGTGGAGACGAGGGTTCGGCATAATGTGACACTGCCTGTCTACGCCGTTTGAAGCCTGGGGAAAAAGCTGAAGCAACCCAGCCCCTGTCAGAGCTTTGCCCGCAGGTCTAGACGCTCGCAGAGGGAAGGGGAAGGTGTGATAAACAGGCAACAGGGAGAAATGTACAGGCAGAAACTAAGAGAGAGGATAAAAAGTGTGGATGTGATCAGGCAGGAGGGGAATGAGGTCAGGTGTTGGGTTGTTTGGAGGGTTCACGATAGTTTGAGTTTTGCATATTTCATTTTGATGTCTGTGGAACGCTCTCATTCATCTAATTTTTTACTGCTTGCTACTGTTCATTGACTGGTGCCTAACCAAGTGACATTGGGCCTTAGGTGGGGGACAGCCTGGACAGAGCATCAGACTTAAAGCATAGAGACAGATACAGACAGACCATCATTTAGTCACATGTCTGTTTTTGGAGGTGGAAGGAAGCACCTAACACAAAGAGGACATGCAAACTCCATGATAGGTTGATTTTGGATTTGATTTTGAAACCCACAATCAACTTATCGAAAGGCCAGAACTCTAACTATGTGTGTATTCAGAATGGAACAGGGCAAAGAGCAAAATAATTCATTGAAATACGAAATTTAGTCTTATTTAAAGAATTTGTCCTAGTAAGCAAACGTTTATTCATTGACTTTTTGGACCAGTTTTCTTCTCCAAACCAGATACTTTTACCAACACAGTCTCCAAAGAAAATGTGAATATACAATGAAACATCTAAAATGTACGATGAGCATATTTTCACAGCTTTTTCATGTAAATACAAAAAGCCAAAACGTAAAATAGTGGCAACATTTTCTTTGAGTTTAGGTAAGTTTAGGCATTAAGTTAGTAAATTGGGTAAGTTTAGGTCTGGGGTTTGAGGTAGGTTAAGGTTTACCTGTTAAACCCAAATAAAATATTGCCACGTGGCATTTTGTTTTTTTGTAACATATTTATGCTAAAAAGGTGTGAAAACGTGCTCATCATACATTTTGTTGTATATCCACGTTTTCGGAGACGGAGCTGACTTTTATCACCAGTGTAGCTGACACCTGACCCATACTGAACCACATAAATCTTCACTATGGTGAGCTTAGAAGCTGTTTGTACAACTTTCTGGAGCCAGTGCGAGTTGAGCCACATGCTAAAAAAAACATAGATAAGTCTGTTCAAGTGTATTGGACATTTTAATTCCACTAGAACAAAAGTTGAAGAGATGGGTTAATCCTCATTTGATCTGGAACAAGAGAAATTACAGTAATGGAAGAGGCAACTTTATGAATGTATACAGCAGATGGTGCTCTTAAAACAAATAAAAGAACTCAATAAATTACTCTAAAAGGAAAGGCCTCTTCAGTCGCAGAATCTAACCAAATCCTTTTAAAGCGATAGTGCCACTTTGTCAAAATCAAGTGCAACATGATGCTGAGCAGAAACAGCTGTTACTGATCTCATGTTTTTTTCCTGTAATACGACCACTCACCAGAGGAAGACATGCTTCATTTCAATCAATCAGAAGGTTCGGCCAATCACAAGTGCTTTTCAAAACAAGCCCACCAAGATTCATTGCGCATCTTAGATTTTTGGTCTCAATTTGACCTAGAAAGGGCACAATTGTTGGTGTTCTATTGCTTTGCTTGGAATGTTCGAATTATCTTAGTATGTGTCTATTTTAGATGGTAGACTTTGTATTGCCAAAAGAAGCTGGATTTGGCAGAGTCTATCATGCTTTGTCTGAAAAAGCTATTTTTCAAAACCACCTGAATACCCCCCAAAAAATCATTTTTTCATCAAAAATACTTTTAAAACTAAATAGTAGGATTGAGCGATCTGGATAACTTTTACTCCAAACGACTTGAACAGTGTCTGTAGAACCTTCAATTCAAAATGCACAACCAAATAATAAATCTTTTTTTTTTTTTTTTTTTTTTTTTTTTTTATGAACTGATCTTGTCTCCCAATCTTTTGCCATATTAGGTTAAGAGACCAACATTGTGAGATTAAGTTTTGACGCAAATTCAGTACTGACTCATCTCCTGCTCGTCTCCATGGAGTTTTATGCCAGTTTTAGAAAGATTCAGGCAAAACTACAACATCTCCATGAAGAACAGATGGTTTCGGATAGAACTGGGCAATATTGTGATAAAAATTGAATTGTGAGTTCATCTCTTTGACATTGATGAAATCGTCATATGTGATCACCTATGCCTTTATTTAATGCACCTGTTTTTTCAAACTATTTACTAATCTACTTCTATAGCCTCATCCACGTCTTTGTAGCAACTTGGGCATCTTCTGTTCAAGAATTTTGAAGGTGCGTTTTGGGGGCTGCAATTTTAAGTCATAAAAGAGTGATTTTAAGCATTTCCTTATGCATGATATACAAAAAATATATCCAATTATGACTGAAACATACCTTTTTATCAGATTTTTATGTCTAAAAGTCACTATCAATTTTAAAAATACAATTTAAGCATGCCACATTTATAAACAATTGTTTTGCGGCAATACACAATGTTCTAAGTAATTGATTATTGTAACAAGTTTTCAAGAACAAGCTGAGGTTGCTTGTTTCTCTCTAAAGATCTGCCAACACTGGTCAGATTGCGTCCTGTCCCGAATGAGTGACAGATGGATTTAACCAATCAGAGTGAAGTAGTATCTTTATGAAAAAGATTTTTACCTCAAAGAGAAAAAAAAAAGACAGTGGCATGAATCATGATAAAATGAAATCGTGATCTGGCTTCAAGAAAATGTGATCTGGACTCTGACTCTCCAAATTTACACTTGTACCCTCATAACCCTCATCCCAATCCAAAACCAACAACTTTAACTACAGTCCAAACTCTCAAAAATCCCCTTTACACCAATACTATTACAGCGATCAGCCTGCACTTTTCATTAAACGCCCTCAGAGGAGCAGCTAAATGTATTTGCAAATAATGGCAGTCAGATTTAACGACATTATGAGCCATTAAAAAGGGAAGAAAAGCATGATTGATCTTATCTTCTCCCTGTTACACATTGATTGCTGTATCTGATATCTTGTTTGGAATCTTTGGCCCATCTAATGCAGTCACAGCTGTGGGAACGAGAGCCGGCAAAGCATTGTTAACCGTGTTTATTGTGGCTGTGTAATTACAAACTGTATTATGCACAATCTAATTTATTAGATTAGTGAAAGCAGCATTGTAAATTAGTAATTGGGAGATGCTCGGGGTGGTTCGTGGTGATGCTGTGAACAGTGACATCTAGTGCGCGGGCTGGGCACTGCAGTGCTGGGGTAAAGAGAAGAGAGAGGCTGCACTGTAAAAAGGAATACGGCAGTTTAAGTTAATGTAAGTGCAATTTCTTCTCTCTCTCCCTCTTTTTCTTTCTTCTCACTGTCTCTTTCTCCTATCACTTTCTCCTCATTGGCTCTTTTTTTTTCTCTCGTTCTCCCCTCTCTTGCTCTCTCTCTCTCTCTTTGTGTCTTTATTTTTCTTCTGTGTCTCTCCCCCACTTTTCTCTCTCTAACTCTCCCTCTCTTGCACACACACTCTCTTCATCTCTCTCCCTCTCTTTTATCCTCTCTCTTTCTTTTGTCTATTTTTCCTCATCTGTCTCTCTCTCTCCTCTCTCTTTCTCCTCACTTGCTCTCTCTTCTTTCTCTCACTCTCCCCTCTTTTGCTCTCTCTCTCTGTCTTTATTTTTCTTCTCTCTCTTTCCTCTCAGTCTTTTGTCTCTGACTCTCCTCTTTCTTGTTCACACGCTCTCTTCATCTCTCCCCCTCCTTCCTTCTTTCTCTTTTTCCTCATCTCTCTTGCTCTTTCTCTCTCTCTTTTTGTTCCCTCTTTTTCTTCTCTTTTTCCCGCTTTTCTCCTCTCTTTTTTTTGCTTTCCTCTCTCATCTCTGTCTCTGTCTTTCCTTTCTCTGTCTCTCTTTCTAGCTTTCCCGTGTCTGCCTCTTACTCACTGTTTCTCTTTCCTCTTCTTAAACATTCTCTCCTCCTCTCATACCCCATCTTTTTCCTCCCTTTTATTCACACACTTTCTCTTTTAATCTCTTTCCCTCTATCTCTTCTCTCCACCTGCTCTCTCTCCTCTCTCTTCCTCCCCTTTCTCTCTCTCTTTCTCCTCTCTCTGTCTTCTCTTACTTTTTCTTATTCCTGTCTCTCTTTCTCCTCTAGCTTTCCTGTATCTCTCTCTCTCTGTCATACATGTCCTCTATAACTTAAGAGTCTAAATTGATTTTTTTTTTACATCAACACAGATATATAAGTTCATTTCACTTTTTTTTACAGTGTGTGTGAGGAAAGAGGCATCTGTCGGATCAAACGAGTGAGTCACAGAAACAGGAGGAGAGACAGACTGCAAGTTGATAAACGATTAGAAAGTCCAACAAATATAATACATCTTAGATCATTACACGCAGCTCCAAAGAGACCCAATTTAGTCATCATGATGGCGTCAACGCTTTATATATAGTTTAAGACTTCCAAAACTATTTTTCAGTTCAAATGACAAGAGCAGTTACGAAAAAGAATTAAAATAAAGTATTGCGTTCTCAGGTTTGTACATTCAAATGACATTAACTTGGACTTCGGTAAGCTGATAGTCTAACACTTCATTTGATTTTGTATTGATCATGCTGCGTTCCAGGCAATCGGGATGTCAGTCGAACATTACCAGTTTCCACGTCAGAGCGTAAGTGTAGGTTTGATGAAAGAGTCATGCACATTCTTGTACTGGTAAAGGTGCATGTACAAGGAATGGCAACTTCAAAAGAAAAAAAAAAATAAATAAACATGGCATGGCACTGGGTATTTGACAAAACGTAATGTAAAAAATGAATAGCCTATGTACTTTATTTTACATGTATTTTACATTTGGAGTTTTGAAATTTATTTGTAGCCATTACTGCAAAATGTCAATGTTTTTTTCATTAATTAAAGGCCACCATGTAACTCTATGATCAAAAATATACCTTTTTTTCCGATTTAGATGTCATTGTTACATTTGTTCTTTGAGTGTCTTGCAATTACCATCTCCAGATGGTAATTGCTGATTTTGTGGAGTCCATCCACCAGCTCCTGCTCATTTTGAGTTAGTAGTGTTTCAGTGCATTATTTCAAATGGGAATCAATGACTCCCACTAGTCATTGTTTTATACACAATATTGCTAAAGTGAGAATATGGCTCAGTTACATTTGCAATACACGGTTTTATAGCAAAATGTATTTTTTATTTCTTCTTTTTTTTTTTGTCCATCTGGTAAAATAATCAAACTCCTGACACGTTAAAGAATAAAATAAAATTGGAAACCCTTATTTACTGTCAAATCAGCTATTCTGGGATGGATCAGTTTTTATTCTAAACTTACAAATAAAAAAAAAACCAAATGTCTCTAAAAGTGTATACGAGTTTTTAATGGCTGTGCCTAAAGTTGTTTAAGTTAAAACAGGTCCCTAAACTTCAGCTTTGGAAGAGAAATTGTCTATTGTGTCTCAGACCATTGAGGTATACGCTTCCCTGTATTTGCCTGATGTTCTTTGTGCAGAGCTTCTTCTCACATAAAGCTATCAATCAGATACTAAACTAGAAAACCTCAGCTTCACAAAGAGTCCAACCAATGTTTGTGCTCCAAAGTATCAGAAGTATTTTAATCAGACATTTAACAAAAAAACAGCCTCCCTACTCACTCTCTGTGCACAGTTGCAGAGTGGTTAGAGCTCTGGCTTCCCCAAAGGAAATTGTGCATTCGATTCTTGGGTTGAACCATATCAACATATCACAATCTCTCTGGGTAGCGTTTGCATGTTTCCTTGTATCAGCAAATGAGAGAGAGAGTGAATGATTGTCTGTCTAAGATATTGCCCTGCCTAAAGCCCAAAGTCCTGGGATGAGCTCCAGTCACCTATGACGCTAATAGAACGGTAGAAAATGAAAAAAAAACAAAAAAAAAAAACGTGAAAGACTGAATGAACCTATGATTGTACAGTTTCTTCATTTTAAAGTAATCTAAATGCTTGACGATAATCACAATTAAATACAGACAATGGGCGGCAAGAGCAAGATAACGATGAAGAATGCAGTCTAGTCAAAGCTAAAAATGTCACACATATGTCTTATTTAATAATTGTAGTGCTAGAAAATGTTAAGGGCATAATCCTGCTTTTGAGTTAGTCTGTCAGTCGCATGAGGTGGTTACTATATCATTTTGTTTCACAATTCATCACACTTTAAGATAGGTAGGTATACTTTATTTGTCCCCGTAGGGAAATTTGTCCTCTGCATTTGACCATCCTTCAATGCCTTGAGGCATCTCCTCAGGAGCAGTGATCGCCACAGTGCAGTGTTATTGCTAGGCTTGGTCAGGACTACCGTAGCTGGAGGATATTACCCTAACATGCATGTTATTGTACATGTACTATATAGAGAGATTTTTGAAGGCACATCACACGTCTGTAGATCTGAACACTATTTTTACATTGGTGGACAAAAATGATTCCTCCATGTTACATTATCATAAAGTTAAATGTACAAAATATCTGTGTTTTGAATCATTGTCCATTCTCTATAGAACAACATGTTTCTCCCAGACTTTTGTAACCAAAGCTGGGACGTTTAGATTTAAGAGAAGCAGATGTGATTTCGATCCAGGGGACTTTTTTTTCTTCAGCCGAGAACTGAAAACCTTCGCCTAAATCCTCTGGAACATCTTGTACCTTCAACACTTTACAATCTGAAATATTTCAATATCTAAACGCACAAATATCAATCTTTTTGCAGGCGAAGTCTATAAATGACAAGACACTGTGACCCTTCTCATAACAGACTTTATTATAGCAGACGATTAATTCATTTTACAGCCTTTTCTGCTCGACATAAAGTGCACAAGACGAGAAAAAGATCAGTCAAAGCTATCTGTGCAGTCATTTATATAGATGATAAACTGAGCTGATGCTTTGACATGATTACAGGAGGACCATGTGTAAAGTGTGGGCTTACAAATTATATATAATGGGTCATTCGGAAATGTCTTTTATTAAAAAATCTGCGATTTTGTCCCTAATTTCAGAAATGTTGACACATTTAAGATCTATTTATTTGCCAATGGCCTAAGAACATTAGCCTATTGGCCATTTTATTGTCCTATGCTAACTCTTTCAGTGCCAGCCATATTCTGGCTTTGACCCTCCTTCCCTCCAGGCTTTTTTGCTCATTTTAAGCAATATTCACAGCTTCACAAAAACCTTTGTGCAACTGGAGTCATGGCATGTTGTACATCAAATGAGACCTGCAAGTGTCTACTTTCATTTAAAAAAAGGAATTGTTATTCTACATTAATTTGTTCTCATTTTATAGGCATTTTGTTTTCATTGATTTCAGCTTTTGAGATAACTTCCTTTTTCTAAATCAATGTGTTATTTTCGTCTGTTCAACTTTTTGATAAAAAAAATATGAGCCATTAGAATTAGTAATTCTTTAGAATAAAAATAGGAGGTTACATCGTTAGAACAATAAGAACAAATGTCTTTTTAATCTTTAAACCAACAAAAGCTGTGTTACAGACAAGGAGCAGCACAGTACTTTTTCTACTTTCTGATGCAGATTACAAAGATTCAGCCTCTTTCACGGGGCATAGATTATATTTAACCCTCCAAAAATGAAGAAATACAGTAGTTTTACTTACTCTGACCACTTTTGGATCGCTCACAGAAGAAGATGTTTAGTTTTTCTCCTCAAGACTAGCGCCGTCCTCCTCAAGTCCTAGTCAGGATTGTGCTTTTCTTCACTTTAAAGTTCAAATATCTGCTCTAAACTTACTCAACAATGTTTTTAGTCCAAGATATTTTGCCTGTAATCCATTTGAAAAGAAAGCCGACCCTTTAGAAGCAGATCTCTGTGGTGCCTAAAAGACAATAAAGAGCATATATGTTCCGGTCCTGTGACTTCTTCTGGATCTTTGTACTCATACTACAGCCGCCTCTGCTGGTGAATCTGTGACACTGCACCATGTTTTTGACTGCAGACAAAGTCAACACGTGCATCAGAGAGCCCTCTATCGCTGAATGAAAGGTCTATGAAAGAAATAGACGTCATTGGCAGGCTACAGTTGGCCACGAAATGATGATATTTTCGTCATTGGCAGGGAAAGATTTCAGACATTCAGTTTAGTTTATTTGGACAATACTTATATGATAACTTATACTAAGAAGTGCAATGGTACTCAAAAGGAGTCCTACCTCCATGCACACAGTTTATGTTCACATAAGACTTTTTATACAAACCTTGGTTATGAGGGTGGCATTTATAACAAGTGATAAGTTATATTTACATTCTAGAAGTAAATCTGACCTTGAATAACATAAGATGGAATATAAATACTCATCTTTCAAATGTGTGTGTATGAGTTGTGTGTCCTGTCTTGAACTCAGAGGGTCATCTGAGGACAGGCCTGTGGAAACTCCGGCTCATGTCACCACAACATTCCTCTGCTCCAGCACGGAAAAGGAACTAAGTGTCCCAAAACTATCCCAAATACACGAACCCCAAATATACGCCCCAAGCACGGCCCATTGTCACCACAGTCTCACTAGAACTGCTCTGGACCGGACACGTCGTCAAGAAGTCAAAATAACATGAGCTAATTTGTGCAGTGAACATTCAGTACATTTTGGAGAGTAGTTCATGTACTGTCTATACTCCCAATGGTTTATTTGAATAGCGTTCCCACTCATAACCCAAAAATATTTTCCAGGACATTCCCAAAGAGGATTTTAGGTAATGACGACATCTACATTAGCATTTTTAGATCATTTGGAAAGTCTTTGGAAACCTAATGTATAGCACACTCAGTAACATAGCCATATGGGGGTCTGGGGGTCGTTCCCTCGGGAAAATTTCACCCCACATGATGATATCTCCTGCACTCCGATGATTTTTGGCAGTCTGACCAGGTGGACAGCAAATTGGTTGATTAAACAATGAAATATAATATTTTAGGTAAAATAGTTCTACACCAGTTCTATGTTTCAGTGAAAAAAAATAACAGTCATTATAGGCTTAAAAGTTACAACCAACTTTTGCAAAGGATGTCATCTATATTACTTGCCATGACATTTGGCTGTTTTTTTCCAAATTTTCAAGTGTCTTGGTGTTTTTAAAGTTGCAGCACGCAGATTTAGTTGAAACTGCCACTTCAGCTTTACCAAACAAGACATTTCGTGAAAAATGATATAATCCAATGAACTGGCACATCATCAGGAAGTCAAAATAACACAAGCTGAAAAAAGTCTACAACGCAAAAAGTTTTTTATTGAGTAGTTTTGAGTTGGCTAGTAAAAGTGTCTACCAATAATAGTTTTAGTAACCAAGATGCATCTGCCCAAATAGTCATATTTGTTTTTTAATTCAAGATGTTTTAACTTGCCTCACAGGGCTCTCTATGGTTCAATATGCTACTTACAACACCTTTTTGTGAGTTGTGTCACACCTATTTGCCTGTAACTACACCTTCAACATTACCAAATAAAACACATTAGTTCAAATTTGTATTATGTGTTGAATCTTGTCTTGTTCTTTTAAATTGGAGTATTGATCTTTTCACAGAAGAGTGTGAGGAACACTCCCAAATCCAAAAAGTAAATCTGTCAGATAAATGATTGTGTGAATCCCTCAGCTCAAATTGGCACTTTTTTCAAGGCATATCTGGCAACACCCCAAAGTACACTATGTTCCCTGGCACAAAGACACAGATTCAGAATGTAACATGTTATGACTGACAATGCAATATTATCACAAGCTTTCAATACATGCAGAAATTAGGAGAATGTGCACACAGTTTTGCAATATTTTATTTGTTTAAAGAATCAAGAGAAAATAATTGTAAAGATCTAGTTATTGCTAAACTTATTGTATGAATATCACCACTCCACCCACTCATCATCTAAACCTTGAACATAATTGCACTGCCTTGTGTTTCTATAAAAAAGAAACATATTTGTCACACTAAAACAAATACTGATAACAGTGAAGAGTCACTTCACGGTTAAAGATCAGAGGCACTCTAATATAAATTATTAGAGTGCCTCTAATAATGTATAAGTCTTATATACAAACCAGAGAATGCCAAGACAATGACTTTTAACAACATACAGTATGTTACACAAAAGTGTAACATCATAACTTATATAATTTGCAAAGACCACACTGCAACAAACAAATAAAAATGAGATATTTATTGATGATGAATATGTATGGAATGACGGACCAATTTGGATGGAGATGTCTTCAGCAGGAGGACAGATGGTGTGAGAGGTTGGGTTGAGAGAGCTGAGACAAGATATGTTGTTAGGACAGAAAAGTAAGGTAGAGGCTTTGTAATTGGAGGTGTGGCCCTGCTTCTGAACTTGTTAATCATTCGTCAGTTAAAATCAAATAAACATAGTTATTTATGTTATACTATATATGAAAAAAAAAATAAAAAAAAAAAAAAAATTTTTTTTTTTTTTTGTTTGCAGTCCACATGTTTTGCTCACAAAAGCACCCAGAGCCTCATAAATCTTGACCACAAAAGAGTGTTTCACTTTTAGAAATCAGAGTGAACCATGTCAGCATTCTAGCTTGAGCTAGCCAAATCTAAAAATATAAACATGATTACTTACAGGCTAGATGTAGATGGCACACAGCAAGAGCTCTTTTTCGCCTGAACATATACATAATATTTTTGTGCTGTGGTACAATAAAGCAAAACTCAGAAAATCAGCTAAAGGGACATTAAAGGTCCTATACCCAAGCTTTGCTTCCTTAAAATGTACATGAAACATGAAATAATTGATTTTAACGCTTGTTAATGTTTTGCTCACTTGCCTAATGCATTCTGACAATGTGTTTTAAGCTTTTCCGAAACTACTAGGAGCATTAGCGCATACTAACGACCGTTAGCCAAAGCCATGCTAACAACAACAACAGATAAAATTGTGATAAACAAACAGGATATTATTATTCTGCCTGAATAGATACATTAACAAGAGCTCTGTGATCGGAGGAAATTGGCTCTGTGCACAGAAGTCAGTTGGCTTATTTACTTAAAAAAATGGTAACTTCCCGTCGGCATGTTTGTTTCCTGTTTAGTTAATTCCTGGGGTTTCACTGCCTCAGTCCAAAAATTAAAAATTACTTGAAGATCAGGCAGTGAACAGTAAGTCGTTGGTGTTTTCTCTGAAAACATATTAAATACTTAACAAATTAGGAAAAGATTTCACCAACGGACCAAAGTGTGTTTATAAAAAGATGTGTTTGTCTGTCAATGCTAATGCTAAAGTCTGGTGATTTGAAAATAAATAGCTTCTATGCATAGAGTCAATTGATTTCAGGTTATTTATTGCTAAAAATCAGATTTTAAAGTCCCTTTAAGATGTGTCTCCCTTAATAAATAAATAAATAAAAAATACTAAGGCAGTCAAAATAGATGTACATGGCTATTGATGTGAGTGATTGTTATAGTAGAAGAGCAAATACTTTTTCAGAAGACTTGACATGACTTTTTTACCTTCTGTAGTTAGCCGTATAACACACTTACGTAGTCAGACACTGGGGACTTCGCACCTGTCAAATAAAGCATTGGTTAAACTCAGAGCAGTGTAAATGAGATGAAGCTGTTTTATCAGATGAGGACGATAAACCTTTGGGGATCCTGATGTGATTACGTGTTGGTCCGTTAGTGCAGGTTAAGACTTCAGAGCTCTTAGGCCTGCTCACGTGGGATTTGATGCACATTACTGACAGTGAGAAATGGGCCGTTGAAACTCAATCGCTCTCACTCCTGCGAAGATGGAGAGAAGAGAAAAGACGACGAGAGGAAGTAGAGGAGGAGAGCCGGAGGAAATGAAAACACTCACAAATATCACAGATGGTGGAAAAGGGAGAAAAACAAAAAGACCAAGAGACATATTTTTTAGGGGGAATAAATGCCAGGCTAACAGCAAATTGATATGTTAGTGTTCTGGAATGAGTTTTGATTGGTTGAAGCTTCAAAACAGTGGAACAAGGTGATAGAATAAAACCTTTGTCCAAATGTTCTCAATCGCTGGTCTTTTCCTGTTCAGTTACTTTATAGTGACTCATTCATATTGTGATTCAGAAAAACTGCTCACTGACTGACTCTGAAGCTTGAATAAAAATAAAAAAAATGTCAGCATAAACGAACTTCTGAAAAAAAAAAACACTGGTCAAATTGTCTGACATTCACATATTTGTGGACCTAAAACCATAATACAAGTTTACTTTAACATGAATCAGACATTAAATAATGAATTGACAACATAATTAAATTTTTACTGCTCAAAAATTGCTGGTTACTGTAAGGTAACCAGCCAATGTTAGCAAGTAGCTAACAGTTGTCAGTAGCGAGTGTTTTGTTCGTAATTGCATCTTTCATCCAGTTGTGTGTTTCCAATTCCATACTAGTCTTGTCTGCTTTGTTTGTCCAACTCTCTCAATGCATTGTGGTCTTTATTGAGCAGTTAGTGACCATTGACGCTCACTATATAGATGCATTGTGGGAGACATTTTGAGTGCGCTACAAATCTCCTGACCTTCAGGCACCAGTGCCAGGTATCACCTTAAAGTGTGAAAAAAGTAGGAGTGTAACAGTATACATGGTTGTGGTGGATCTCACAAGAAAGCGTACATTTACACGACATTACACAATATGTAAATTAGGTATGATTAGCACGAGTTCACAGATGTTTGCGTAATTATAGTACGCGTCACAGTCCCCATTAATTTCAACGGTGGTTGTTAAGACGTGTTCTTATTTATGAATATTCATGAAATCCTGATTCTAATCTTAACCTGCCCCAACCCCAGACCTAATCTTACCCATTTTAGTAACTTTATGCCTAAACTTACCCGTTTCACCTGAAGAAAACGTCCCCACGTGGCTGCAACCAAAACTCGTCTTATTTTGACGCTGGTGTCATATTTACGCTTTTTCATATCGTGCTAAATGCACGACGTAACATAAGTACTAAAAATAGCTGTGAACTTTTTGTGTCGTGGTAAAAGTATGCCATCTAGTGAGACTGTGTTGGCATATTCGGCTGTTTGGTGCGTATTGCGTACTCTTTCAATACTTTCAATTTTAAATAAATAAATGTGATTTGCGTGACCGGGGCAGGACTAATGTTCACAAACAACAGGTTTCTACAGGGACACTAATAGGCAATGCGCTAGCTTAAATTTCGGAGTTTTGCACTATTATTCTTCAGCTATACTTTCTTGGTGCTGAGTGAAAGTTTCTGATGGATTTACATGACCTCGCGCTTGTAAACACTTTATGAATCATCGCAGGAAAAAGACGAACATTTGGACTCACCGCATCCCATTCACCCCGTAGCACACCGCAATCACCGTCATATGGTACGCTTAGGCATCAAGTTACTAAAATGGGTAAGCTTAGGTCTGGGGCTTGGTGTAGGTTAAGATTAGATTATGATAAAAACTTTAATATTCATTAATAAGAACACATCTGTAGAAATGTTTTATGGAAAAAAAGTTGTGAAATTGTGTTAATTATACACAATTTACATGTCCTGTAATGTGGTTTATGTACGCTTTCTTGTTAAATCAGGTTGACTGAGCAAATGCTTAGTAAAAAATAGTAATAATAAATAACCCTTTAAGCATCGGTGTTGGTAATTTGAAATACAATCCAGTTTTCACTTTGAAAGATCAGCCTTACACCCTTCAAAGCAAATCTGACAAATGCACAAAATTAACCTTTTGCTTTGGATAAACGCTTAAGTCTTCTGCCCTGTAATTATCTGTGATTAGTTTGGGTGTATGCTTCTTCACCTTTCACACCCTCCTGACCTCACTAAGCACAGAGGGGGTCTGCAAATCGGAATTTTCAACTTAACAATCCTACGTTTTCCAGAATTTTGAGAATTCTTAAATGCAGTTTTGTTCAAAGAAGATGAATGTTCTTCCTTTGCCTCCAAACAGGAAGCTCTGAATCTCTTTTGTGCGTTGTAGAAGTGGAGACATACTTCACACTGGCAGGTCAAACCAATGAATACATTTGCTTCGTAACTTTATTTTTTTCTTCAGCCCGACAACATTTTCACATTTTTCCCTCAGTATATCATCTCTCCTACTTCTGAACAAGATTACTTACAAACCTTTCTGTCAGCTTTAAAGAAGAAAAAAGAATCACATTAGCGGCTGAGTCATCGCGGATAGAAAAACGTAGTCAAGGTAATGTCGGAGACCGTGACTTGTCTATTGATAGATTTCTAAAGCTCCATAAGTCGAAAATGAAAAGTAGAAGTGATGTAACTCTGCTGCCTGACATGCTTTTCGTTTGAAAGGGAAGAAAAGTGGAACAAAAACTACATTGAACTAGTTCCTCCATAAAGGACTCCTTCACCTCTGCAGCGGACCGGACCTGGGCTTATCTCTGCCCTTCCACGATATAATTGAGCTTTTCAGAGCGCTCCTGAGTTAAAACCCTCACATAAAGATTAGCAAATTCAAATCAGAACATATTAAAGCGGTTATTACCAAAGTGAGTGGATTTCTTTGTGGGTGGATCACAGAGGAAGAGCGGATGTTTGAGGTCACGGAGGCGGAGCTTTAAACCCAATTTTCTCAATTAGTCCAAAATGCAATTAACTCCTGTATTTTGAGTTGAACGTGTATTTAAACATACATGTGTGATAGTAAGTATAAATAATAAAGTAAAGTGTGTCAGATGCTGGTCTGATCATCATTTCACTTTATAGAAACTATCTGACATTTCTCTATTCGGGTTTGTTAACGCCACTGTAACCTTCTGTCGCTTTTGGTCATGACCGATAGTGACAAATGTAATGGCCTAATCACATTATTTATTTATTTTGTTTTTAATATTTTACCAGGGAGGTCAATTGAGAACAATTTCTTATTTACAATGACGACCTGGCTAGGCTGCAGCACAAGACACAATCAACAAATTAAGAGAGTGTAATTGTGTGTGTCAGCAATCATTTCCCTTTTTGTTTGGTAAACTTAATAAGGTGAAGGTACACATTTTTTAAGTTAATAATTATATTATATATATAATATTAATATTGATATGTGATATGAGGTCAAGAGAGGAGAATGTATACAGTTTGCAATCTTGACCCAGGTTGGTTCTGGTCAACACACCATCTGAAGTACATACTACAATACCTGGAGCAAAATGAAATTAAGCAGTCACTCGATGGCACCAATGCACAGATGCAGTGTTCACATTAATGTCTGATTCTTTAATTTTTTGTTGTTGTTTGTTCTCATCATTGTGCTTTTTGTTTAGTTTTTTTTTCCTCAAAAATGTCATAAACTGAGTGCGAGTTCGATGCAAGTATAACAAAATGCTTAAAATTAATGTTCCCTTGTACACAGATCTTGTAGCAGTGCAAGCGCATGTCCAGAGTTGCTTGAGTGTGTGCGGAAAGAATCCTTAAAGAGTTAATTTTTCCTGGAGGTCACAGCGGTCTGATGTGACTTTCTTAACGCAAGCATTCTCACAGGAATCCAGGTGAATCAGCGCAGCTTTGGGCAAATACAGATTGCAGTAGATGAGCTGGTGAACGAGGCACTTTGCAAGAAACTGCACGTCCTGAATCGAATTCACATTGCAGTCAATCAAATTTGTGCAGAATGAATTGTCATTACAAGATGTGTGTAGTTATGTTGTAACCATAAACTATTTTACTATATCCAATTTTTGTTTGAAAGAAAATTACTTAAAATCAGTTAGCACATTTATATTGTAAATTCAAGTATTGAGGTTAATACATCTAAAGGTTTTCAAAAGTGCATAAACATATTGTAATAAACAATTCAGAGAATTTCTGTTCGAGTTTTTACAAAGAAAAAAAAAAAAATAATTAAAATCACAACCACAATATGCCAAAAATAGTGCCTCATTCAAACTTGAAAAGATGGCTTACCAGATTTTTATTTTTGGTGAAAATCATTAAGCTGCATTTAAATACAGCATTCTTTCTTCTTCTCATGGGATAGAAAGTGTGCTGTTAGCATGCTACTTCTTCACTGCAACAGCAAAATTCATTGTGAATAGTGCTTATAAACTGATCTCTGTGCAGAGTTAGAATGGAGGAATGCATTAGTGAGCAAAACATGTGAACCGAAGAGTTTAAATTGATTTAGTTCTGTTTTTCACCATTTAAATCCAGTAAAATTCGGGACAGCGCCTTTTAAAGATTCTATTACCAAAAGAATAATGTGGAATTTTGTTTTCTCGGTGGGACGACTGGACCTGGTTAGTGTATAGCCTGAAGACCCCAGATGTTTCCTTTGCCCCGCATTAAGGACACATGTGGATTTGGACAGAGCGCGCCCCATTCACTCCTTCAGCTGGAGCTACATCCTCGCCTCCTACGCACTCGCTTCCTTCCTTCCTTCCTATAGGGACATCCTGCTCTCGGTGTTGTTTGCTCAGTGCCCACTCGTCTCCTAACTCCTCGGCACACACTTCCTCTGGCCTCCTGCTGTGCTCCAGCGTTTCGGGGGGAGAAATATTAGTGTTTGCATAAAATGGACCACTTAAATGGTGATTACATAAGCACATGTTATGGATTACAATGGGAGAGTCGCACAGCGTGAGCTCATCTGCGTTATATAGTCGTCTGTGGAAACATAAAGATTTGTGTGCAATAATTACAGACTCTTGCTAATGTGAAGAGGTCGTTTGGATTGACTGTCGTTACAGTGATGGACGATACACTGCAAAAGATTTGTCTAGTCTTGTCTAAAATTATTTGGATTTTATTCTGGATTTGAGTCCCTTTTAATTGAATTAATTCCTTATAATGTAGAGTATTTCATTGGTTTCAATTTGTTTCTGACCTGTTCTAAGAAAATGTGTATGTCGGTAAGAAGTAATGACTTCACTTAAAACCGAACACATGTCTGTATTTCTGAAAAAAAAAAAAAATAATAATAATAATAAAAAATAATAATAATAAATAAAAATAGAATTAGAATAAAGCAATTTGATATTGTCTTGAAATTCATGTTTTGCTGTGTACCAATGATTTTTGTTTTGATCTGATATAAAGTGATACAATAGCAAAACATCTCAAGTCAGTATTAATTTTAAAAATAAATAAATAAAAGAAACATGTACGTATATCCTCCAGCTATGTCCTGACCAAGTATTGCAAGAACATCTGGATCACTGTGGTTCTCTCTGCTCCTGGAGAAATGTCCCGGAGGCTCTAAAATGAAATACAATAACTGAAGGGTAAATACTTGTTACAAAGAATGTGTGTTGTTGAGAACAATCGGAAATAGCTAGTCTTATTTGACATTTGGATTGACTGTGCACTGTCTTTGTTCTAAATGCTCAGATTTGACCATTTAAGAGTTAAGATCAGTTTGATTGTTTACACTGTGTAATTACCTTTGTAGTCAGTGGTCAGGAGCAGGTTTAAAGGAGAGAAACAACACAAAAGGATGCATCACAACATTATTGATTAAATACCTGCTTCAATGTGACAATCATTTTGTTATCAAATGAATAAGTCATTGCCATAAAAAATCAGTTCAGGAGTATTTTCAAAAGCAAAATATTATTTCAAACATTGATTGCAGTTAGTAACAAAGAGAAACAAAAAAATGTGAAGAATTTTTCAAAACATGGACAAGTTTTTTGTCTGATATGCTAGACCTGCAAAAATGCTCAAAACAAGTCTGGATGATTTCTGGACCTAAAAGTCATTGGTTGATCCCAGAGATCTGCCTATGACATGACAGATCGGGAATCTTCAGAACAATGTTTATCAGGGACCTTCAGAACATAACTTTAGCTGTGTGTTTAAAAAGGAAGCAATTTTAGAAATTAATTAAAAACTCAAAAAGGCGATTTTGCATAAAATGTTCCTTTTAAACAACTACTGTAACTACCAGCTCATAATAGTACCGTTTTTTTGTAATGTCAGACCTAAACCTTGCCCTTAAATACAAAGAAAATATCTCCATGTAGCTTAATATATAAGGCGCTAAACAAATAGTGTCTCTCTTTGACAAATAAACATGCTCATGATACTCTAATAACATGTGGTAGTATGATACACATCTCACTGAGACCATTGCAAACATGCAAAACATCTAATGTTCTAGATCAAAGATTGGTAAAAAGTAAATTGGAATTCTATGCAAATTGTCAAACTTAAAACTGTCAAATATTTTTTTCCTCTACTAAGCAAATCACACAATAAAAGAGCATACACAGTTCATCAAACATGTTCTTTTATTCAAATCAAACCAAGCTTTTACCCGAGAATCTTCAGCTAATTGTGAAGCGTTTAAGTACCTTTCTGTCTTGAATGGTGATGTTTTGCCCAGATCTGCCTCCCGGTCTGTTTTCTCCATTTAACCCTCTAATGATTGTGCATTTGCAGCTTGCTGTGGGGCACCTGCTTGCATGTCGAATAGTAAATACATAATGAGGCGGCGGAAGAATGACGTGATCCTTGCCTTTTGCAGCCACTTTGCTCCCCGACCCGCGACCCGCAAGGTTAATCACATCATTTGCATGCTGTTGGGGCTTGCCTCGGACTCACCATTTCTCCCAGCAGGCTTTGGGCAGGGCGAGAGAGAGAGGGGGGTGAGAGAGGTGTAGTGATCATCTACAAAGTGTCATGTATTCTGGATGTGTGAGTCAGAGGCGGAGAACGAAGGCTTGAGGAAGAATAAAGCCGTTCTGAGTCACCAAAGGGAGTGACACTGACCGAGGAAACACATTTTTCTTCTGTCATGCGTCTTCCGAGTTTGATTTGAGATAAAGGTTTAAGAAAAGTCGTGGTTAAAAGTTTGATTCGGAGAGTTCAACGGGAATTCTAGATATCCGGTCCATTAGTCACTCAAAAGCCACATAATGCAATTTCATCTGAGAGATTTGATTTAAACAGACCTTCGCCGTGCGTCATAATGTGTCAGACTCAAAAAGGAGATTTAACTGAGAGAGAGAAAATGTTATATTTAAGCAAGTTCTGAAAGGTTGAGGTAATCGTTGGTTTCTCCAATAACTCAAAAGGTATCTACGTTCATTTTCAGCAAAGTATAATGGAATGAATAGCGACTTAATTATATAAACTATGTGCACTTTCTATAAAATATTTTGTGAACAGAAGAGGTGAGCTTTGCTGGAACCAAAACAGTATTATGAGTGACACCTTGTAACTTTTGAGCTGAAAAATCTATTCATGTCTTCATGTTATTAGTTTAGAATCTTTAAAGTATTAACGTTGAATTGTCAGCAGTTTAAGTGATTTAAGGTTTTGTTGACATCTGCTTTGTTTTCTATGGTATAATCTGGTATTCTTATAAAGTAGTGAAAAATGAAATACATACATTATTTACTTGAATCAAGAATTTCAAAAAGTTAGAGCTAGCTGGACGAACTTTTTGTTTTGATTCTGAAACAGATGAATGTACTAATGATATTCTACATTACATGAGGAAACTGTTGCCTTAAGGTAAATATGTCACTGTTCACAAGTTTGGTTCACACTTTTCTTTAACTGTTTAGTCATAGTTTTAAATGCAGCTGGAGGGCAGGTCAAATGTTGCCCTTTAACTGTCCAAATGCAGATGTTTCCTTTTTTTGGCCAATAACTTTGTAATTACTGGGTTCACAATGAACCAAAAGTCTAATGGTGTTTTTAGTGTTCAATTCATTTTCCAGAACATTTCCACACAATAATATCATGAATACTAATAATAATGCATTGGATTTATACAGTTCTTTTCAAGACGCTTCACATCCTGCATTATTCATTCATTCCAAACTCGATGTAGCCACAGTGCCCTGGGGCAGACTGATGGAAGCAAGGCTGCCATTTTGCGCCATTGGTCCTTCCAACCACCACCAACTATTTAGACACACACACAAATGTGGGTGAAGTGTCTTGCCCAAGGACACAACAATTAGTTCTCCTCGGTTCACTCCACTGTAACACCTGAGGTTCCTCCATCCAAGTACTGCCCAGGACCAACATACTTAGCCTCTGAGATCTGACAAGGCTTTGGTATGCTGGTATGGCCAAAACAACTTCTCCAAATGCATGCTTGCTACATTTAAGCAACTTTTAAGTGCCTGATACAAATAATGGCACAATTGTTTCAGAACTAGCTCAAAATCTCTGCATCCATTGTCCATCAGGGGATGGTCAATTAACCATTCCCAATAACAAAGTATTTAAACTGTACACATCCTCTTATGTCTGCAACAAGGTAGCCTTAGCATAGCAACTGTGGCACTGTGCAACCGTGTAGCGTCTTAGGGCAATCTAAGTGCAGAAGACATTAGTGCTATTGCCATGAATGTAATAAAATGTTACATTATTGTGTATGGAGCTCTACAGTGACTCAGGAAAAAGACTCCCATTATACTCCAGTATTGATTTCAAAACAGATTAATAATACAAGTCTGAAAACGTCCTTGACTCCTCTGAGTCATGAGTACAAGACTTACGTTTTTGTTTAAAATCTGTTTCTGTTTCATAAGCTACAAAATTATTAAGACGTTTTGATTATAAGTTATAGATGTGCTTTTTAGACTGAAAACAACTATTAATCTGAGTTTGCACAAAGCTGGCTAATCCGTAACATGTCTTATGTTTGTAATGTTAGATTTTTTTCAACATCACTGTTTATAGTGGGGGTCTGTACTTCCTCACCGGGCGATCATCCACTGGTCAGCTCCATTTATCCGCTATTTCTGAAATAATTCTGTACAAACTACAGCCATCACGATCTTGTGCAAAATCATATAAAAAACTCTTAAAGTCATGGGGTAACTTAACATTTACAGACAAATCCTGTATACAAAAAAAAAAAAAACTAAAGAAAGTATATAAAGAACTAAAGAAACACGTTTTATCAGGTTTTTTGGTAAAATTTTGCCTCAGTGAGTATGTTGAGGGGCATTTTTATTACAAAGATACCAAGTTCTATAGTGAGCTAAAAGAAATTGGATTTGGTCACGTTTATCTTTACTTCACACTGTTTACTCTCCCATGTTTGTTTAACCTTTTTTAATAGCTTAGGGTCTCAGAAGGTTAAGTGTTGTCTAATCCAGACCCTGCAGCTCTAATCCAGACTTTAATCCCCCAAATCTGAGCAAAGTCTGGGCCTAAAACTAACAACAATCCGGTCTCCAGGCTTCTCCAACTTTCTGCTCAGCTCTCCTGCCAACAATTACCAGAACATACAAATGAATCAGCTTTTCCAATGTGGTTGCAGGCTTAGTCATTGTCTAAATAAATAGTGCTAGCAAAGAGAGGCTGTTATTTCAAATGCGGTGGCTACGCTAGCAGTTGAAAGGAGATGCTAGCTCCCAGTCATTTCCTCCTTAATTGCTCGGTCTGTGTTGTGAGTGCTGGCTTTTTTTTTTTTTTTCTGCAGACAAAGTAAAGGGAAAAGTGTTATGTAACTGATGCTGGTGCGGTTTGCAGTCCTCGAAAGAAAAGATGTATTTATACGGCTCGTTCAGTGTTTCCAAATGATTCATGCTTAATTACTGACTATCAGGAATAACTAAGACTCGTGTGAGGCTTGGCCCACCCAAATAAAATAAATAAAGAGAAGAAGAAGAAGAATGTGCAAATAAATACAGTAAAGTGTGTGGGTGAGTTTCTCATTCATCCTGGTTATTTAGGCCTATAGGTACAATTTAATAGTAATACTATCCGAGGCCTTGTTTCAACCAAATGAAGGGTGTAAAATGTGGTTAAATGTATAGATTTTTTAGCTTTTATATATATTTTTTTGTTCCTGTGGTAAAAGTGTCTGAGTCAAAACACATTTCTTCCCATTTGTATTTATTTATTATTGGATCCACATTTGCACAAAGTGCTCTGCTTGTTGTATAAACCAGCCAACATCCACAACATAAATATTTAAATGAGCATTTAAATGGCATTGCATGTGTCCGCCCATTTTGAAAAAAGAGTGTTTTAAAAACACAAAATTGATTATTGTAGCTTACGTTAATTAGAAACACGATAATAAAATATATCTTAGTTTCTTCAACATCCTACAGACACTAAATACTATTCCAAATACACTATTCATCAGTTTGGTTCTGTGAAGTATTTGCCTGGGATCCAGAATGACATTTCCCTGTATTTTTAAACAGAGAAAATGTCAGTCTGGTCGCTCTCCCTCCAAGGGCGTTTCCTTCTAAATCCAGATCGTACCGTGCAATGAAAATAGTTTATTTCAGTCACGTGGTTTTTGCTAAAATGACCCTGCTGTGCGCGCGCATGGTCTAGCAGCGCGGCGGAAAGATAAACAACATGGCGCATCGGAAAACCGAGAGTTTGTTCCATTCACCGGTAAATGCCGTTTTAAATTACCAAAAAGACATCGCGTCAATAGTCGTGTTCAAGTCGGCTCGAGGGACCGCCCTTACCGGCAGATGACAGCGCGAGAGAAATCCCAACAGCTTACGGCACTAGAAGCTTTATGCTCTTCTCTGATTGGTTCCCTCCCTGTCTGTTAGGTGAGCTTTGTTCGCCCTAGAAATCCAGTTGACTCGGGGGCGACCAGACTCATCCGCTGGTACAGCGGTGAGGCTGGATTCTCCAGGCAAGTGAAGTATAGCTAACACGTTAGCTTTTCTGTTTTGTGGGACAATCTCAAATTTAATGACAGTTATTATAAACCCAGTAACTTAGATCTGGGCAAATGGCATGCTTGAGAAGCAGATGAAATCTGAGGCTACGAAAAAAACTTGTAACATTTCGAGATTGAATTCACAATGTTATGAGAATGAAAGCAATCTTTCAATATCATGTTTTATGATATTAAAATTGTAATTTGGATCATGGAACATTGTTTATGAACAATGTGAACATGTATTGTGTGTTTTATGCAAACATTTGATTCGTCCAAGTTCAAGTCATGATAATATTGATAATAATAGCAGAAAATTACTATTTTAATCTCCTAAAACTTCAAGTTTAATTTAAAAAATGGCTTCTTTTTGGGACTTCAACTTTATTCTCAGAAAATAATATGACTTTTAAAAAGAATATGACTTTAAAAAAGAAGTATGAAAGAAAAGAGAGAATAGGGCTGGCAGTGAAAGAGTTAAGACCTATCTCCTCATGAGATAGAATTGTTTTAAGCAGGTTGCAACAAATCAAATCTAATTACATTGTTCTAATTTTGAGCCTTTTCAGAAACCATACATTTGGTTGAATGCAAAAGCTAATAACTACTAGCATGCTAAAAGTGCACTTCCTGGACTTGAGATTTGATAATTAGATGCAGTTATCACAGTGGTATCTTTTGATCTAAGAGTTACTTTTACATTCGCAAAAGCACCAGTAAACCAGCTGACATTATTCTAAAAAAGTAATGTAGCCTATTTCCGTGTTTGTGAGTTCATAGTCATGCTTGAGCCTGCATTATCACCTGCGTGCGAGCTGCTTTCACAGTGACCTCTTCACAACTCACGCTCTTGTGATGACACTGTCGGCCATTTTGGCACCGCAGCGTCATCTCTGTAACAGGAACCACAGCAGTGACTCAGGAGTTCCCCCTTTCCCCCGTCAGGTGGCAGTGGCCGTGTCAACACATTAATCCCCAGCCTAAAGCGAGGGAGGAGGAGGGGGGGTCCAGCAGGGGGCGGCGAGGAGGTGCCGGTCTTTGTGTGTGAGCGGATGGCATCAGAAACAGCAGAAGAACAGGCTGATGTGGTCACAGCGGGGTGAGACTTCTGGCACTGTGAGGGCATGTAACACCTCGTCTGCAGCACTGACCCACTTCTAACCTGAGCCGCTGTGTCAAAGCCAATTTAGAGCGAGACGGACAGAAATACACTGGCACATTTCACATTTTTGAGGCCATGTCAAAGGAAAGATATGGGTCATTGTGCTGGACACTGGAGGTATTCTTATGCATCGCAGTGGCTGAAAGATGCATTTAAAATCTATCAATCACATTCCAACTGTCCCAGAGCAAACAGGGTTCATGGAGATTTTAACTTGTCCAAAACAATTCCCAACATTTCCATGACTTGTTTAGCTAATTTGTACATATGTATCAATCTATTATCTACTTTCATTGACTAATTTCAACCAGAAATACAATAATTTTAGGGATAAACATAAACAATGAAAAGATAAACTTAAAAAAGCCTGTTACTATGTATGATCAAAATTAAAACCTTTAAGTCCAGTTTTCATTTTTATTCAGATTTTTAACTTGAACATTGACAATTTAGCTTTGATTGAAAATATTTTAAATTTTCCAAGGCATTTCCAAAACCAGCAAAATTCTAAATCTTTCTCTTTTTTCTTTTTTCATACACTGCAAAAAACTATATTTAGACTTGCATTAATCAACATTCTAGTCCAGATTTGAGCTGCTTTAACTAGATATGATTGGATTTCCATATGTAATGTAGAATATGTCATTGTTATTTAGGACATTTTTAGCTGGTTATAAGATAATTTGTCTTAAAATAAGAAAAACAAAATATCCAACCTTTTCCTTAACTCATTAGCAAATTGTTTGGCTTGAAATAAGAAGCATAGTCTTGAAATCAGTTTGAAACAAGAAAAATAATATGTCTCAAGGTTAGGGTTAGCTCGTCAAAGCTGATCCGTCGGATCTCAGAAGCTAAGCAGGGTTGGCCTGGGCAGTACTCGGATGGGAGACCGTGGAGGAACTTCAGGTGCACAGTGGGCAACAGAGGAGAACTCGTTGTTGTGACATTAGGCAAGACACTTCACTCAGATTGCCTAGTATGGATTAATGTGTGTATGAATGGTTGTGGTGGTCAGAGGGCGATGGCGCAAAATGGCAGCCTCGCTTCTGTCATCTGCCCAGGGCAGCTGTGGCTACAATAGTAGCTTACACTACCGAGTATGGAATGAATGAATAATGCAGAATGTGAAGCGTCTTTGGGTGTCATGAAAAGCGCTGTATAAATCAATGCATTATTATTATTATTATTATTATTATTATTTTAAGTTTAAAATTGTCAAATGCTTGAAATTAGGTTTAAATCAATTCATTTTTGCAGTGCAGGGCCTGTAAATTAGATTAGAGTTTCCAAGACTTTTCCAAGTTTTCCATAATTGTGCAAACCATGTACAAATTGTCTCATTTTTTTTTTCCAAACTCACACATGGAACAACACTGCACAGCCTGCTCTGGTTGATCATGATGCAGAGAACACAGACATTTGTGGTTTAATAGCTTGAACTGGTTTAAATTTTGCAAGAACAAAATGACCTAAAATGCTACAAAAATTGTATTACTGACAACACTTTTTTTATTATTATTATTGGCACCACCCAAGAACATTTTTGCCAAGATGTGTAATAGAGAGAAACCACAGTACTCAGAGGTAACCACAGCCACATGTAAATTCCACACAGAGAGACCACCTGACCTGGAATCTAACCCACAGCTCTCCAGTGCTCCACGTGTGCTGCTCCGTTCATTATAAAGCAACACATAAAGGTTCTCTTCTAAAAGTTGTGTAAAATGTCTCTGTTAAAGATTTGTCCAAATGGGACCCATGTACTGTCCATTTGTCCACCTATGACATGCAGGCAGAGCATTATCTTAACTATATATACCATGAGTTCTCTCTGTGTACTCTGACTTCCTCACACCTCCAAAACATGCAGGTTTAGATCGACTGGGCATACCATCATTTCCCTATAGTGAACAATTGAGAAAGAGTAAATGATTATCTGTAGCTGCCACGAGTTAGTCACTGTCCAGGGTGTTTACCACCTAAGGCCCAAAGTCACTGGGTTTGGCTTAAAGGGGACCTATTGTGTTTTTCCAGCTATTTAGTAAGAAACTAGATGATAATTTACCTTTGTTCATAGTAAAAACAAAATTGATAAAACGGCTTGAAAATTGACCCTGTGTATGTCAGGTGTTTGTTTTCAAACTTTAGCGTTGGCCTTGACAGACACACACATCTTTTTATAAACACTCTTTGGTGAAATATTCTCTTCTTCTGTAAGGTAAACCTACTGCTCACTATTCACTGCCAGTTCAGCTGATGTTGCAGACATATTTTTATTTAGTCTCGCTTACATCTTATTGGATATGCAGTATTGAATCAAAAAAACTACCTCACTAAAGTTTTGTCCGGCTTTTGGCACTTTATAAGTTGATTTCAAGAAGAACTATACAGCCTAAAAATGCTTGCTGCTCATTTTAAGCTCTTTACAATGCATTACAGCCAGCCTCGGGAGACTGCTTTGCAAAGGCCTTCAGTTTTGAGGAGTTGTAAATTTGTCCTCCGTAGATTCGATCTGGCAGAGGTTTCTGTACATTTTGTATTATTCTTGAACTGTGTCTCCCTTTAACAGGATACATATGCTGAACTATAGGAGCCTCATCATTTTTATCCTTACATAACATCTGCAGAGTGCGTGTAGAAATCCTGTGTGTGCTTTTGGCTCCAGTCCAACGACCAGCTGTTCGGTCCTTACTGGGGAACAAGAATTAATAACTCGCTCACCTCCCGAGTAATTCCCGCTAAATTTCCCTTCTGCAAAAGCAACCAAACCCGCAGCAGTTCAGACATGGAGCAATAATTAGGTACGCGGCGCTGAGAGACTGGCCTGCGCCGAGCGAGGGCCCACGCCTGTCCCAGAGCTCCGGTATTCATTAAGATCTGTGCTTTTGTAATCACATGTAACCCCAGCGGCCGCGCACCAATTCCCCGCACCAGCCTCCTATCTCCCCTGTCTGCTCCACTCCAGCTGCACCTCCTGTAGCAGCACTCTTAATAAAAGCAGATAAAACTGGGCTGCGACTGCGACAGGGAAGTTGGGACAGAGACAAGGGTTTATGCTTGAAAGAATTCTATTACATTATGGTTGGTGTTTGGTCTCAGGAAATATTACCTGTAGTAACTTTACAAATATAACTACCCAAGCATAACTCATTTTTACATGACTTACCGTTGTCAGATCTAAATACTTTTCATTTAAAAGTGCTGTCTCTTTTTGTTTATTTATTTAAAAACTTCCTCTTTGGCGTATGTTTTAAAATGTATAATGTATACTGTATTAAGAAGAGATTTCAATGGTGAGATAAATAAACTTAGCTATCCTAAATATGCAATTTGACAAGGACAAGTATAGTTTATGGGAAATAGTGCAAATGATCTGCACCACAAGAGGATACCTTTGCCATTGTCACGTTCCAAAGAGGAAGTAGTCACTTTAAATATACTAAACTCAATTTTTGTTTCCTTAAAAATGTAAACAAACATACTGTAATTATTACATCTTAAGCTTACTACAGCTTACTCATCTACTTAATGATTTCTGAGCATCTGAGTTGTTCACCACAGCTTTTTTCACAGCTGTTAGGACCAAGGCCGATTGGTATGCTAGCAGGTAACAGCGGTTAGCCACAATGCTAATGACAACAACAAACGAACTTAGTAGATTTTAACAAGATTTGTAATAGGGTTTTTTAAGTTTTTTCTTGTAAAAGTCTCTCTTCTTCACTTTTTAATGAAACTTTGTCTGTTTCTCTGTAACGCCTGCTGTCTTAAAATTCTCTTCATAAATATCCAACACAGTTGCACCAGAAAGCATACATACCATGTATATGCTGTATATATACTATATATGCTGTATAAATTGCACAATATCAAACAAACACAGGTTTTGGTTTTTGTGGGGATATTTTTATTAAGCTTGACAGGTAAGATTAGGCTTCAAGTTACTAAAGTTGGGACTTGGGGCAGGTTAAGATTAAGATAAGGATTTCGTAAAATATTTATAAATAATAACACATCTTTATAAGCACCATAGAAATGAACCTGGACTGCAACATGGGCAATATTCACCCCAAAAAAACAACAACTTGAAATCCTGCTAGTCATACACTATGTCATGTCGTGTTCTGTCATGGTATACACGCTTTTTTGTGAGATTGGCTTGCAATATCAATATTTGAGCAGAACTTTGATCCGCAGCTCGTTACTAAGCTCCCTCATCATTAAAATCAGTGGTGGAAATTAACTGTTATACCTGCTAACTACAAAAGACTGAAACTAAAGAGTACCTTTTTTTTATTATACAGCCTGTTTATTTAATGTTACAACAGTCAAACATTTGGAAGTGTTTTCTGAGGCTTAGAGGAGAAGCAACTTACTAAACAGGAATCCTCATTCATACTTCTGTGAATGAAGCTACTCCAGGCTTGTCTTTTGATGAATCAGATGAAGGAATAAGGTTATGACATGCAGGTCCAGAAGCTTGGATTAGAACATTTTGGTTATTATACAATATGCCCTATCAATAAAAAGTTAATTTGAGACAGTTTGGAACAATGCAAAGATACTTCCACTTCTACATGTGGTCCAATTATGCTTACAGAAATAAGTTTATACAGTAGAGTATATATTTATAACAAAAGTGTACATTCCTACAATCTGACATGATTCTTTGGTGCCACCCTCTTGTCTCCTTGACGATAAATCTATTCATACTACACTATGAAATTTGGAAAATCAAGGAAATGTCAAACTAAGTGTAAGACGTTGTTTTGTTTTTCTCACACAGTTCAAAGAGAGATTTTTACTTTACCGTTCTCTCGCTTCTTTATCGACTCACCAAAGAAGAAACTGCTTTGTCATTAAAAGCAAACGTTACTGATGCATTGGTGTGCACTCTAAAAACCCATACATCCACTTTCCTCTCAGCGTACCAGTAAATAAAAGATTTCTTCAGCTGTCAGCGCATTTGCATTACACAATCCCAAAGTGATCCAGCGTGAAAAGCCCCCAGTTATTTCAAACCAGACGGGAACTCGACGCATGGAAGACTTAATGCCCGAGTATTAATTGCTTGAAGCCGCGAAGAAGAGAGAGAGTGAAGGAAAGAGAGAGAAAAAAGGCCGGCAGAACAATTGGCTCCAAAGATGGCAGCATATGTGGTCGTCAGATTTATGTTTGCCAAAAAAACAGCAGAGGAAAAACAAGTGCACGAAAGCTGTCAGGTAATTGCTTATGGCTAATGATATGACATAAGGGCTGCTGGGAGTGTGCACTGTAAAACGGAGGGATTTTTCTTCCTGAAGGAACTAGGTTATTATCTAGTGTAATCCTGACTATAGTGGGTTGAGTCTGGGGTTTTATTTAGAAATGTTCCAAGTGTCAATAAAATCACACAAAAGAAAGACAAAGAGTGCACTGTAGCTTTGATCCGCCACCTGCTTCTTTCCTTGTAAAATCTATTCATTACAAGCATTTAATTCCTGCCTGTGTCCATAGGAATGGTATTGTTTTGCCTGGAATATTACACAGTGTGGCTTTATACTCATATGTGTTGCATTTATTCATTTGCAAAGTGTTTTTGTTGTTTAAAACATGCTTAGTGTTTTTTGTAAGTTTGATCACCTCAGTGTAGCCAGGTGGACTGAGATGTAAATGAGCTGATCCTACCAGCAACGCCAATTGTAGTACCGTGGATATTTTCTTTAGCCTTAGCGTGGTTGGCCCAGACTATGCACCAGCTTTATACAAAAGAAGAACACAGTAAGCCCATTTAACAGACAACAGCATTGTTCCAGTTTACAAGTTTATTTGTTACAATTTTGCTTGTTTCTGTTCAGTTTCAATAAATAGGTTACTATTGTCACATGTCCATTTAAATCTTAACATTACAAATTAAAGATTCAGCCTTTATTTTAACCTTGTTGTGCAATCACAGTCTCCTTAAGCATATTACTTTAACACAAACAAAAACAGAAGACAAGACAGCCGTGCTCTTTAGCTCTGATGCATGGTATCTTTACCTAAGAGTAAGTTACAATGTGGTCAGCTCTAAAACAAGCAGCTTATAGCTCTATGCCACTACAGGTCCAATGCAAACCCAGCCTGCTACATCAAGATCAGGTACATCATCTTAAAATTGTAAACATTTGCATATGTTATGTGCTGGCGCTCTCTTATTCCTAATTGTTCATAATTATTATTTCAGTGCACTTTCTTTGGTGCTGTCTTGCTTGCTGTGCTGCCCTCCGAATCTGAGGTTCGCCCATTGTGTGCTCTAGTTGTTGGCAGCTGTAGGCTGCACCATGCCTGCTAACAACAATTAGTTGTTTTTTTTTTTCTTTTACATGGTGGGTCCGATGGTCCTGTTTTCCTATTTTCTTTAACACGTTAGTTTTGGAAAGTTTTTGAACTTTTAGTTATGATGGTGGCACAGTCTTCTATGACCTTTTTGTTCTTTCTTGCCGGCCACCTTTAATTTGTTGCTTTGGGCACAGGAGGGGTTTTTCAGGTCTTTTTAAAAATAACGTAAAATTAACAAAATACATAGTCTGTGTCTCCTGTGTTCTTTTCTGTTTGATTTGTCATGGGTCCAACAGCATATAAACTTTTAAAAATGGGGAAGCTGAATTTTACACTGCAGGAAATATGATTTAAGATTTAAATTTAACAACTTCCTTTCCTAAATCTTTTGACATGTGGTTAACATCAAAATGCATTTATTTTTTATTGCAATTATGGCTTAAAAAAGGAACACCAAGCACAGCCCAATCAGAGGGCAGGATTCAGCTCCTGATTAGAAATAAAATTATTTACTACTCAGTACTGAGTGATCTAATTTTTCATATAAGTTATGCATATTTATAATTTAAAATGTTTGTTGCCACAGCTTTAATAAAAAACCTTATTTTCTTTTTTTATTATTTGAGAAGAGCAAAGTCTAACACAACCAGACATGTGAACCCGGCAGGACAAATAATGATAATAAACACATAGAATATATGAATTGTCAGTACAGTGTGCAGTTTATTTAGGTCAAGAGTCGTCAGTGCAAACACAGCTCCATCAAAGCCACAGTTCCCAGTGTGATCTGTGCACATCTGCCACAAGCGCTTTAACCACACTCTGCTACTGTATGTGGAATATACCATTCAAACGCCTCTTTGGATCTCTCGTACAAAACATCCACAGAGTATTGTAGTAAGAGATCTAAGCGGCACGCTGCGACGCCATTGTAGTTCACATACATGCACACATACAGTACAAAGGGCTCAGACACGGAGCTGCACCGAGACTAGCATCAATCCCATGCAAATGATGCCTCCTCTGCAAGTACAACAGTGCACCCAAACACTCACCTCATGCATACGTGCACTGTAAAACTCACTTCATAGTAGAGGCATGTGGTTCCAGCACAAGAAAGCATAGGATATATAACACAACACCCAAGTAGGAAGAGCACGATTTCACGCCTGTTACGTTGTATATTTTGGATAATATTTAATTTCACAAAAAATGCTCTATATTTCATTATATAAAACATTTTTTTTTTCAAGATTAAAAGGTACGTTTCAAGCCTTAGTGATCAAACATGGTGGCCGTGTGCATCAACGTTTTTTGCTCACTGGCGTTTGTTGCCATTATAGCCGTTCGCTTTAGTCCTTTGATAGATGCGCCTTTGTGTTTCCTTCATGATTCTTTGCAAGTAGCGAGACATTCTGACCATTCGGACCAATCAGAGCAGGAGTTAAAGAGCGAAAAGCGCTAACCAAAGCTTAAGTTTAAAAGCTGTTTTATACGAAACTAAAACCTTTATGATGTGTAAGTAGGTAAGAACTGCCACAAAAACTATTCTTAAAGCTGTCGATGCTGTTTCTGCCGAACATAAGCTTTTCGATTCTTTCTAACCTGTAGAGATTTTCCAGCTGCAGAAGCTGCGACAGCTACAAGCTAACAATGTCGTATCCAGATATATAATACATCCATGATAATTTTAGGTTTCAAGTTACTAAAATGTGTAAGTTTAGGCCTGATTCTTGGGATAGGTTAAAGATTGTGTACCATGATTTTTTTTTTGCTTACTTAAAAATAAACAAACAGAAATAATTAATTGTAAACTTCTTGCTTTAGTCTACATGTTTTGCTCCCTTACCTAATGGATAACGAGCCTCCATCACGATGTATTTTAAGCTTTTTTCACATCTGTTAGGAGCGAGATGTGTCGGTATGCGAACAGCAATTAGCCACAATGCTAACAACAACAACAAAAAACTTAGCACGAATGGAAACATCAACAAGATACCTGTGCTGCAGAAAAGTTGATTTTAGGTTATTTTATTGCAAAAAATAAATACATAAAATCAAGTATAGTTCCTTTAAAATTAGGATAAGTAGTCATTAATAATCACTAATAATAACAAATCTTTGCAACCTCGTAGAAATTAACTGGGGCTGCAACATCATTTTCCTGTTATGTCGTGGTATATAAATGCATTCTTGTGATATTGGGTTGATGTTTTAGCTGATAAACATAAAAACAACATTATTTATTTGACTGGAGTTAATTTTAATTGTTGGTAGATCAAATGTGTTTCTCAAACCAGCCTCTGTTGTTTTAAAAGGCCAGAAGAAGTGCCTAACGTAAACTGTCATTTGACTGGTTGAATCGAAGAAAGTGATCAGTTGTTGACTAACATAACGTAACAACCCAGTCTCACAGCATAATATGTTATTCAGTTTTTGCTAGATTTGTCCAGTGTAAATCATCCACAAAAGCAAAGCTGTAAAGGTAAAGGCCAATATCTTTTCTTCTCTCCCTCAAATATCAATATGTGTCAGCTCAGTGGTCTGCTAAAATGCTGAATAGTTTTAAATTGGTTTGGGAGACTTGTGAGGAATGAGAGGGCGGGCTCTGACTTCTGCTGCTCGAGTCTACAAATGTTAAGTATGTGCAAAGTGAAAAGAAGAGCTCCACATAAAACATGGCATTTCACATGTAAGCCTTTTTATACACCACTGACCTGTTTATGGTCATGTATCGAGCTCAACAGTCAAAGGCAACAGATTTTATGTAAATCTTTACACAATAATCATTGCAAAAACTGTATTTCAAAATAAGCTAGTCACTAGATTATTTTTGTCTAGTTTCCCTAAGCTGTGTTTTACAAGCTATTCATTCTTACTTGGCCAAAACAACTCAACATTAACACAAACAGTATTAATTCTTGTCCTTCTAACCAAGACTAAAACTATGTAGATTTTTTTTTTTTTTTTTTTTTTTTTTGCTTGTAACAACTTTATCTTCCTTCTCTATACGTAGCTCAAGTCTTTCACAACTTTATAGCTAATAAAGCTGATATGTGACTTTAATTGAAGCAGAATCATGCTGTTATGGGTGGAAAGATACTATATTGAATCAGTTGTTGCTAATTACTATCAACAACATTATTTGTTATTTATGATGGATGCCTTACTGTAGCAATGAAGCCTAATTTAGTAACATTGTAAAAGGCGCCATACTGAGGTTTTATTGTCCTAAAAACTTAGACAAAACTATCTAATTAAAAACTTTTTACAACAATAACATATCTTACCTGATATTTTGGCGACATAATGGCACAGTAGTTATTGCTCTGGCCTCACAGAAAGAATGTGATAGATTCTCTTTCTATGTTTGCGTGTTCTTCTGTGTCTGTGTAAGTTTCCTGCCGGTGCTATGGTTTCCAATGTCAGTAAAAACATGTCCAGTAGTGCCTCCACTTTCCCATCTTCCAGGGCTACAGAAACCTGAAACATTTACCTGAATCAGAAAGGATTTTATTGCCATTGTCAGTGAACAACAAAATCACAAACTGGGAAATTGCTTCAAATGTGCAACATATAACACTGATGATAATAATAATAAAAGACATCAGAAAAAATATCAACTATAATTAAAAAATATTGAATATATATATATATTAGGGGTGTAACGGTACAGTAAAATGACATTTCGGTTCGGTTCAGCTATTTGGAGAGACCGGTTCGGTACATTTTCGGTATATACAAAGAGGAAAACTTAGAATTTTTTAAAAGTGCAAAATGTATTTATTTCTTATAAAAAACACGTTGAAGTACAAAATATAAACAAAAGCGACCTATGGGCATAGGTGATAAAATATATTAAATTAAAAACACTCTTTAAATATCAAATTTGTAAAAATATACAATTATAAGATTTAAATATTTTGCAAACAATATATAAAGTATCAGAACCTGAACATGAAGATGCTGAATGGAACATTAAATAGCAGTTTGTATAACATTAGAACATTTGTAATTATTCAACCTGCAAGTTTTTTGCCAAAAAATATCAATTTGTCAACATTTTCAGCAGTGAGGACAGATCTTGTGGCAGTAACAATATCTCCAGCTGTAGAAAAAACTCTCTCACTCGGCACAGATGTGGCAGGATGGACAGGTAACACTTTGCCATTTTCGCTAAATGTGGATATGTGGCCTCATTTGCTTTCCACCAAAGCAGAGGGTCAGCTTCAAGGGAAATACACCCTGATCCTCTGTATTTGCAAACCTCCTCTTTTACCTGTTCTAAAAAGGTAGGCTCATCATCTTGTGCTTGTGTCTGAAAGAGTTCACCAAATAGTTCAGTCATCATTGCAGACTTTTTAGCTGGAGGAGGTAGAGGCTGTGTAGAGGTTGATGGCCCTGGATCATCAGATGTTTCCACTAGTGTCTCAGTGTCAGTTGCAGCCTGCTAAACACAAAAGCAACATCAAATTAAAAATAGAGACATTATCTATCAATTAAAAAGGAATAAATAAATTATACCTGTTCTTTAGTCTTAATGACTTCTGCAATGACATCATTGAAGATTTGTTCCCTCTGTTCATCATCCAAATGTGGTAGGCTTTTAAATCTAGGATCCATAGCTGTGCATTTGTGAAGGAAACTGTAACACGCAGAATATCTGTCCTCCAGATTTCTTTAATAGCCACCTTGATATCTCTTACGGTTGGGCTGTCTCCTGGTCTTGCTTGCATTGAGTGAAGCACTGTGGTTTTTAGAGGTAGAATCATTGACACAGAAGCAGTGCTTTCAGTGCTCATCAGTGTTGTGATTGTTTTAAGAGGTTTCAACACATCAAGAAGTTCCTCTGCCATGACCACATCTTGGTCATTTAGTTGTTGATGTCTTTATTTTTCTTCAGTGCTTTTTCTGTCAGCGCCGAATAAACAGCAGCTTGCTGTTCCAGGTATCTCTCTAGCATATCGTAACTAGAGTTCCAGCGAGTAGGGACATCTTGAATGAGCTTGTGTTTTGGGACATTTAGCATCTCTTGTTTGCTTTGAAGGATATGGGCTGCTGTGGTACTTCTGTGGAAAATGTCACAATCTTCCTCACTTTTCCCAGTAACCTGGATACCTGGTTTAGGCCTGTTGCTTTTTGTGAAGCTAAATTGATTGTATGAGCAAAACAACCAATCTGAGGACCCAACCCTGCTTCTTTAACAGCATTTATGATATTTCTGGCATTATCTGTGGTGACAGGAATAGTTGCATCTGATCTCTCCAACTTCCACTCATGCACTGCCTCTTTGAGAGCTTCTGCTAGATTTGTGCTTGTATGTTGGTCATATATTGCCCTTGTCTGCAGAACATGACTCATCATCTTCCACTCTGAACTAATAAAATGCACAGTCACCGTCAAGTAGCTTTCTGTAGCACGCGATGTCCATCCGTCAGTCGTAAGCGCTACAGCTGACACACTTGTTAGCTCGTTAAGGATGGCACTTTTTGCTTGCTCATAAAGAGCAGGGACTACTTTTTGGCTGAAGTGTGGACAAGATGGTATTTGGTAGCGTGGCTCAATAATCTTCATCATATACTTAAACCCAGCGCTCTCAACAAGTGAATATGGACGCAGGTCCGTAGCCATATAAATGCCAATACTCCGCGTTATTGCTTTGGCTCGATCTGAGTTAGCTGCTAAAGGCTGCTTAAAAGCCGAGGTTATTTGTGTTTGCACAGTGGTTTTTTTCCGCGTTGATGTAAGACTTACAGTCGGGTGATGTCGTTTTAAGTGCGTTGACAAATTTGACGTGTTCCCTGAAGTGTAGCCGATCTCCGCAGAACAAAGACGACACACGGCTTTTGACTTGTCCGCTTGTCTTTGCCCATCCGTGATTTTGATAGGGAACCCAAAATGTTCCCATACTGGAGACCGTAGTGTGGAGGGCGGATCTTCAAGCTCGGGTTTCGCGTTTGCTCCAGCCATAATGCTACAGTCATGCTGTTGATTCTCATGCTCCGCTAATATCAAACAGTGCGTCGTTAATAGCGTCCGTGTGGAAATCTAAGCGCGAATCTTGGTTCCGCTGGACTAGAGACGCGCGGCGCGAGTGCATTCCATGGATGTATTATATTATCCTTCCATGGTGCATTCAAGAAAATAAATACATTAAATACTATCGAAACGGTACGCACGTGTACCGAACCGAACATGACGTACCGAAACGATTCACTACACCATCTGTACCGTTACACCCCTAATATATATATATGATTACATATTATGATTAGGGGCATGCAAAAGAAACCAAGTTAAAAGCCATATTTAGGCAATAAAGAATATACACAGTCATCAGAAGAATGGTGTTATCTGTCAAGTACATACTGAACCTTATAATGTTTCACCACGATGAGAAGTGTTTTTTTACAACTTTCAGAAGTGCTGAAGTTGTCTAAGAGGAAATAGGAGGACTTCCTGGGGGATCAAAATATATATTGTTAAGAAAGTGCAATAAAACTTTCACTTGAATAAATACTTTGAGAATATATGGCTCAAAAAAGGTATTTTGGTGAATAAAGGGAGCATTGTGTCTGCTGTACAATCAAGTTTAATAATGCTTTTACTAGAAAAGCAAAGCAGCATGAATGTGTTGTAATATCGTTTCCGCGGTGCATCTTTGGTTTTCCGCAGCAGAAGGGCACACCGTCCGTTATATTTGTCTTGTTTTTCACGACTTTGGCCGACCCCGCTGCATCTCGTCCCTCTCAGGAAGCAGGGAGCCTGGTAAATTAGGTTAAGACACTGTGCGAAACACTGCTTCATTCCATAATGCTGTATCCACATCGACAGCTGCCAATACAATTCATGACATCCACATCAGGCCCAGGAGTGAAGTGAACAGCCCTGTCAGCCGTGTGCGGTCAGGGGGGAGAGAGAGAGGGAGAGAGAGAGAGAGAGAAGGAAGGAGGGAGAGAGAGAGAGAGAAAGTGAGAGAGAGAGGGAGAGAGAGAGAGAAAGAGAGAGAGAGAGGGAGAAGGAAGCAGAGTGAGAGAGAAAGAGAGAAGACATCTTCATGCAGCCGTATGCGGTCAGGGGGGAGAGAAAGAGAGAGAGAGGGAGAGAGAGAGAGAAGGAAGGAAGGAGAGAGAGGGGGAGAGAGGGGGGGGGAGGAAGAGAGAGAGGGAGAGAGAGAGAAGGAGTGAGAGGGGGATCAGGGGGAGAGAGAGGGGGAGAGAGTGACAGAGAGAGAGTATGAAAGCGAGAGGGAGAGAGAGAGAAGAGAGGGGTGGCAGAAAGGAGGGAGAGAGGGAGATAAAGAGGGGGGACATCTTCATGCAACAGTGTGCGTTCAGGGGGGCGAGGAAATGGAGAGAGAAGGACAAAGAAAGAAAAAAGAAAGAAAGAAAGAAAGAAAGAAAGAAAGAAAGAGAAGACATCTAGCTATGTGTGATCAGAGGGGGCAGGAGTCTAAATGTGGTCAGAGAAGGGGTGAGAGAGGAAAAGATCAAATGAGAGAGAGAGAGAGAAGACTTCCACAACTGTGTAATCAGAAAGGGTGAGAGGAGAAGGGAGAGTGAAGAAGAAAGAGAGAGAGAGAAGGCGAGACACATCTACAGCTGCGATAAGGTGAAGGAGAGAAAGTGGAAAGGGCAAGAGAGAAAAGAGACATAGTAGACAGCTGTCTGACCAGGCAGAGAGGAGATGGAAGAGAGGAAGCAAGTGGAAGAGACCAAAGCAGTGGGATAAGACAGAAAGAGAGAGAGAGAGAAATGAGAAGAAACACCCTGCAAGGTGGAGGGTAGAAAAAGAATGGGGAGAAAAGAGGGCAAGTAGAATGTGAAGATGTAAAGGGATAGGAAGCATTCTCATCAGCCATTTGATCAGAGATGGGTGGTAAAGAGAGAAAATACAGAAATGAAAGACATGACAGAGAGAGAGAAAGTGTGTGATAAGGAAGATAGGAGAAATCCACATCAGGGCTGGAGAGGGAGGCGAGGAGTGGGCAGACAGAAGGAGTGTGACTGAAAGAATAGTGGAGAAAGATAGAGAGACGAGACATCCACATCAGGGTGAAAACTGAAGACTGCCTGTCGTACTGTCTGAGACTGAGGAGAACGGTGAAGAGAGAAAAAAGAGAGGTGTTGAGAGAGACGGATAGAAGAAGAGACATCAGAGAGAGAGAAAGTGAGGTGAAGAATGGACAATCCTCTCATCTGTGTGGTGAAGAGAAGAGAGACAGAGGAGAAGGGTGAGGATAGGAGAGGAAAGGTAATGGGTGAAGACAGAAGAAAGAGAAAGAGAGGTGAGAGAGGAAGAGACGAAATCAAGATTGAAAAAAAGAACAAGTTATACAGGCAAAGTCAAGAATATACTAAATCCATGGAAGATATAGCACAGGTTAAACTTACTAATTTAATAAGCACCATTGGCCAAGGACAATAATGTTATAATGTGAAAACTGATTCAGAGACTTATTCCTTCAACTCCTACAATTTACCACGGCAGGACTGCACCAGCACCAACAGTTCGAGCCAAAACGTATTTTTTCCTCATTTATATTTGTCATTGTGGTCTCTTTAGGAATCCTTTCTGTCTGCAGCCTTAAATTCCGAGTGCTTACATCTGTCAGCTGAAATAAATGAGTCATCTAAACCAATCCAATATAACTACACTGGATGCTACTTATAAAGACAGAACATTTTTTTTTTTTTTTTTTTAGATTAGCTATGATTAACTTATCAATGATCTGCATTTATGTTAGAAAACGTATTATGTGTTTGCTAAGTGTGTTTATTCTTGTTTTTTAGTAGGATTTTGCTCCTTGCTGCTAGCATACTGACACTGTTCAAATCAAACTTTATTGATAAGACGCTTATAATACACACAATGTAATACAATGTGCTTTGAAGTGCAATAGAAAAAACAAAACAAAAACATGTGCCTTGAACACTGCCAACACATTCACAGCAAAAACAACTTTCACAATTCACAATTGCAAGCGGTCCCAATATACAGACGTATTCCCATACACACCCAAAAACATTCACACAGCCTACCACTAAAATACAAGTGGCTGAGCACAGATAAATCAGTTGAGGAAACACCATTAGAGGAGCAGAATGTCCAGCCTGTTCTCATGGATAAGCGTGTCAATACCACGCTATTGTAAACAGCGTGTCATATGAACGTTACTTCTATTTGTGCGTCTGTATTTGACGCGTTTCTGTCCCAGTTCATTTCAATGGTGAATGTTAAGAGGTGTTATTATTCATGAAGACTAACACAATCCAAATCCTAACCTTAACCAACTCCAAGCCAAAGAGCTAAACTTACCCATTTTTGTAACTTCAGACTTGAATTTTGACGTTAATCCCTTGAAAAACTTTTGTGTTTGTCGTCAACCACTAGGCGTGTCCAGAACACACCAGAGAAACGAGAGTCTAATTGCACACCAAAACAGGCAGAGGGGCGTCGTTGTGACATGCAATTTGTCATGGCGTGCTATTTTACGCAATCCATGAGAACACGTTGGAATGTCACCCATAGCCAGAGGACAGATGGAGTTTATGTCATAATGAGAAAAAAAAAAACTTTGAAAAGTAATTGCTGTTTCTATGAAAAATATTCAAGAAGAGGCCCTCCGCCATGACAAATAATTTTCATTTTGTGTTCATGCAAATAGCTCAAAGTAAAGGATGCCAAATTAGATAATTGTTCTTGGTACAAGAAAGAATCCTACAAACAAAAAGTTGGTCAAGAAGTTGCACAGTACACCTTTAAACAGCTAATAATAACAATAAAACAATATATAATACCAAGCATAAACATTGCTGGTCTCTGAAAGTTGTGAAAAGTGTTTTTTTTTTAAATGAGCTGTGACCAGACCAAACATCAAGTCACAAGTTGACATAGTGTAACATGTGAATGAATGGTTTATTCAAATAGCACATTTACAGAAAGATGGCGATGGGTGTACCTTGTAAGTACCCTGCTGTAATAAACCATTTTGTTTGGTTTGAGCGCTATATCCATTTTTTGAGTCCTTGTCAATCTAATTCTTCATCGTACTGACATCGATGAGGTAAGCTTGTTTGAAGGTGAATGTAGAGTTGAGAGAAAGCAGCCAGAGCGAGGTGAGTTTTCCATGCCTCCTTTGAAAGTAATGCAAATCGTCTGTGTCAACCTGGGGCAGGGCACACTTATCACTTACATTCACCTTCGACAAGCTTACACCTCCACTTTGCCTCGTCGATGCCACTGGGGTGATGAATGGAATTTATAATCAGAACATTGACTTTCTTGAGCTTTTAAGTACATTATGTATTATATTATAATTATATTGCTTTATAAAGTTGAAGTTATATTAGGTTCATTCAAATTGTTGGTGAATTCTGTTTAGTACATTTCTCCCTGTGAGCTTCAGAGAAATGCTTGATTTTGAATGTTCCATCGTAGTGATATGGGACTGTTAAGATCGCCCAATCCTAACTCCATAAATATCTCTAGACTTGTATAACATGTCAGGGGCAAGATAACCCAAACATTCAATAACATGAGACACAAACAATGATAAGAAGGTAAGTTGTGTTGCTTATGATGAGCTAGCATCTCTGCTGGTTCAGTATGACATGAAGAAATCCATTGTAGTCTCATGTATTGTTTTCTTGTAGCTATTAGCACTTGATTATTCAACAGAAGTCATTTTGAGTTTTGAAACCTTTTAGTATCTTAATTGGGAAACTAACTTGAGTTTCTGGTATGACTTTGTAGGGGCTATTAACCATCCTTTCTTGCATTTTACTTGAGGTGAGTTTGAAATATAACCTTTTAAAGGGTACTTTAACATATTTATATATACAGTAACTCATTTAATCGGTTAGCATCGGCAAGCTTAGCAATTGGTTTTTTTTCAACATAGTCCACTCCCAAAGCAAGAGTATCACTTAAAACAAACTTGGAAGCCACAATTTCTCCAATAGATCTAGATACATAGTCAACAACACGTCATATTTGGGGAAATGGCCAGACTGATTTCATGGTTAAAGATTCATAATTTTCTCACTTTTTTAAAAATTTTCTGGCTATTTAGTTGTATTTTGAGCACAACTATTTCTGGGCGATCTGGGAAAAAAATAATTACAATATTTTTTCTTATGTAGGCTATATCGATCTTGATTTTCGATTCAATTTAGTTTAACTTTTTAAAAAACAAATGAAAAATGCCATTTATGAACACAAACGAAACAAAAACTTTGAATATGTCCCATTTATGAGATTTTTTGGAACTACTGTATATACTGTATCAATACTCTGCCTCAAAGTTTAAACTTTTACTGGCAAACAATTGGTTTTCAATCTTTGATTCAAAACCCACCACTAAATAATTGACGATTCGGTTCGGTTTGACCTCGATCTTTTGATTTTTCGATTGATGGCCCAGCCCTATTTCAGGTTGAGTCACAACTAATCTTAATAGATGACATTGAAGTGGTGTTTTCTCAGCAAAGTAAACAGATAGTTATGTGGATGTTAAATACACACAGCTACGCTTCCATAACATTAGCATCTAGCATTTAGCCCACGGATGCTGTTAGCACTGTTGGATTCATCTTCATGTCTTTGTATCTGACACATATATTTCCTTAAAAGCACATTTGTTGTTGCAGTTGTTGAATATGAGTGATAAAGCTCTTGTTCTGATTCACTGTTAAAGCTAAGTTTCCCCCTCGAAGGTCCGTTATGGGCATGTTTTTTTTATATTTACTATTTATAATTTGAGCATTCGGTTGTGTGATGAACTCACTAGTTTTAAATTGGAGATTAATTGATTTCCTACCTAGTTGTTTTAGCCCAATATTCTGATTTGCAATGCTCAAATATAGAGTCAGATCAAATAACAGAGAAAATATGTCATCTTTAAATACAGGAGAAGCGGTGAAGGAAAACGCATCGGTAGCATGTTCCATATTCTGGGGACATGTAGCTAATGCCATTTAGAGTGTGTCCTTTAGAGAATCCAGACTCTGCTCTTTTCACCCAGGGCCTTTTCCGACCTGCTTTTACATATCTCGCCCACCTGTCCGTCTCTTCTGCCCCGGGGCAAACGCACACACACACACACTACACTATACATCACCACGGGATGGGCAAGGAGCAGAGGCTTAACCAAATCTCATGCTACTTTGCCCTGAAAAATCCCTGTTCTCCGAGGTGCAGAATATCTCACACTCCAACCCCCACCTTTACCCCGTCTCCGCCGTCTCTCTCACCCAGCCAGAGGTGAATTTCCACGGCTTTTTACTGGGACTCTTTGAATTTGGTGCAAGCTCCGCGGAGAACAATCAGGCAACATGGCAGTCTGATTATGTACGGTGAGAGAGGGGGGACATTTTCATTCATGTATGCAGATCGCTGTGTGCTACTTCCACGTATTTATCGGCAGGACTGTGTTCAGCGAAGTCGCTCAGGTATAACCCCAACGCAAATCCATAATGTAGTGACCCACATACGTACAACGCCACCATCACGTATTCATTTTATACAGACCATGTTAAAGTACATGCTCGTGCTATATTTAAACCTATTGATGTACAATAATGTCATGTTTTATGCTGGTACTCTGTGGTGAAAGAGATTAGTGTATAGAGTTATGCTAAAATATGTATAATAAAGTCTATTCTGGACTAATATTGTGAGGTACATTGTTCACTTTGCCAAATATGTATGGAAAAAGATGAATGCATGTGTAATATTATTGGTCAAGGGTTTGCTGGTTATTATTATGTTCTAAAATTACATTAAACTCTTCATAAGCCAGCACATCTCTGAATGAATGAATGATTATTGGAACTGGTATAGTCATGAAACATTTTTGCAGAGGATAAAGGAGATAAAAGGAGTAAGCAAAAGTACAAATATTGTGACAGCTTACACAGATTGGCGCAAAGAAAATGACAAAGAGGAAATTATCAAATCAATCTTGCTTCATATGTTAATGCTGCCTAGACCAATACGATATAAAAAAATGTGTATACTGTATATACCACGTCATGTCAATAGCGTATGATGAGCATGATTACACCTTTAGATAGTATGTTACAGGATATACGTATCAATATGCACGATATGAAAAAGTGTAAAATAGACACAATAACACACTTTCACATCCACCATGGGCTGCAACACATGTCATAGTTACGCACAAAAGGAATCATGCTAATCATATGCTATAGAGCTCAACAGAGAAAGATCGCCCTGGTTCCAGAAGTAAATAGCCAGTGTAAAACTCAAATATTAAGAGTTTAAAGACATGTCGTTGGGTAACCAGCTATGTGCTAACTCCACGGCGCAGTTGTTTTCAGTCAAAACGTACATCTATAGCTTAAAATTTGGCAAAATGTCTTAATAACTTCGTAACTCAAAAAGCTACAGAAATGTGAAACAAAAAAAGAAGATAAGAGCGCTCGCTGGATCACAAGTACATAACAATATCAGGTGCTCTTCAAAAGATCCCATACAGGCACAGAAAACTTACTAGAGTAGTAAAAAGAGATTTGAGGCACGATGTATATGCTAATAGATTTATTTGTTCAACGCCAAAGCGTTTCGACCAATGTCTTCTTCAGGGCATGTGACTTGAGATCTGGCACTCTCTTTTTACTACTAACCTACAGAAATGTATTTTAAACAAAAATGTTGGTCTTACGCTCCTGGCTCACCACAGAGCTTATTAGCCTCGAGGACGTTTTAAAATTTTGTGTTTATTTATTTTTTTCTCAACCTTATGGCGATTTAACATGGGAGCCCGAGATGGGAGCCCGAGATCTTGTGGTTGATCTGTGGTAACTTTTCTGACACCTCCTGCTTAAAACCCAAAAAGTCAGAAAGATTTTGTGTTGTGTTTAGATCAACTGTGTTGTTCATGTAAACCTTGTACCTTGGGACTACCAAAAATGCAAAGAAAGCAACAGATAAATAAAAAGTGAATGAAACTACAGTTGTGCATAATGCATTTCATTTAAGGCATTTTTGTCAATTTATTAATGTATTATGCATTATATAATTGTTTGTTTGTTGTTTGGTTGGTTTGATGTTTTTATTGGACTAAAATGCATTCATGCATCTATCTTGAATTTTTACTAAATTGACTCCTGCATGAGCTTTATTTTTTGCTTCCATGTAAATCTTTCATTAGATGTGCCTATTGCAGCCTGTTCTCATGGATAAGCGTGTCAATACCACACTATTGTAAACAGCGTGTCATATGAACACAACTTCTATTTTGTGCGTGTGTCATGGCGTGCTTTTTTTTTTACACAATCTATGAGAACACGTACCCTATGTCATAACTTTCTGTTTCAGAAGGATTATGCTTTTTTTTCCAAAAGTTATTTTCACTTCATTGCTAAAAAACACCTGCAAATTATTCCCACCAAAAAATCAGTGATGTATTTTATGTAAATCAACTAAGATAATGAAACAGGATGGTTCAAGCAAGGTTGCGTTAACTTTATGAGCCCAAACGTCTGCCAAGTGATGGACAATTGTCAATTAGAAGAAGACACAAAGGGTCACAGAGAATCATTAACATTGATAATTTGGCATTGATAGCCTTTGACATTCACAACCTCCGTGGCCTTGCCTTAATGTTCTCACTTACACGACTGGATAGATAAAATCTTTGGAGCTGATGATGTTGTTTCTTCATTATAAAGACTTGAACTGTTAGCAAGACTATAGACCAGGGATAACGACACTTGTGGCGAGGCAAAAAACAATGTTGAAATACTTATTCTTCAACAAAGTCTCTGTAGAAAATACCTATGATATGCACATTTTCTTGCTTTTTTACGTCAATAAGTTACGAAAAATGTAAAATAACAACACATTTTGAAGCCATGTGACAACATTTTTTTTAGGTTAACAGGTAAGTTTAGGCTACTAAAATTAGGTAAGTTAGGTAAGTTTAGGGTACTAAAATGGGTAAGTTTAGGACAGGAACTTATATTTAGTCACGTGGCTTCAACCAAAATTTGTGGTTATTTTACATTTTGATTTTTCGTAACATTGACCAAAAAATGGGTGAAAACGTTCTTATTGTATACGTTTTTGACATTCTGTTGTATATCTACATTTACTTTGGAGACTGCTCTGTATTCCTTGACAATATTCCAACAAATGTACAGTATATATAAAAGCCAGCTACAATATGATTTTACAATATCTCCTTTGTTGTTCCATGTCAGCAGACTGAGACAGATTTCAATGAGACATTGTTTCTGCTGTTAGACAGTGTTTTTTCCTGTAACTGACACAGCTAGTGACAAATCAACCATAGAAAATGTTTCAATCACACATAATTGATTATAAATTATATGTTTGAACTCACATGAGTTGTTTATTTATTGTTTTGACCCGTTGCCATTATTCTTAAAACAACACACAAAAATTGTCTAAACTTCAAATGAAACCCTTTGAGGACAGACAATTGGGTTTGTACTTTCAGCCATGACTGAGTGAACCTAGTAAGAATTAGAACAAGATGCACAAAAGAAAAACAGAACCCAATTTCTGCCTACGATTTTTATGGTAAATATAGCTGTTGTTTGTTGGGTCTGAATGACACTACGTGTTCTGAGTATTGGCAATTCCTCTGAAAAAGCTGAAGCTGTTTCGTTTTTAAAAACAGTTTCAACAACCTGTAAATATTTACCAAAAACAAAAATAAATGTGCAGGTGGAACCCACGTAAAAGTCCTATTTTTATTTGTGGGGGATATTTCTGTTTGTGTAAGACAATGGTTCATTCCAAAATGGCTGATTTGTGTCTAAGAGGGCTCTTTTGTATATTTGTAACATTACATAACATCCAGATTTTTTGTTTTGTTTTGTTTTAATCAGATGATGGACAATAAGGAAATAATCAAGACAAATTTTGATGACCCTCAGAAAGATATACAGTAAGTCAGCTTACATTGAAAATCCAAGACCCAGACTGAACTATGCTGATTTCTTTATTTCAATAACGCAAAGGGAAATGAAGAAGCTCATGAGCAACTTGCAACAAATTTCCAACACAATGCAAATTCTCTCACCTCACGTTAACAGCGTTTTGTGCTGCGCTCATTAATTCTGCATCTGTTTTTCAGTCCACTGTGATATCCATTTCCTTCTGCCGTGTTTGTTTGGATATGGAGACCTAGCATAGTCCTTATAGCCCTTTCCACTTGTCAATCAACCCAACGATGTCTGGGAAATGATACTTTACACACATATCTACTCAAATAGTCACAATATATCGAGCTTATATGATCAGACCGCAAGCCACGGGTTACAAGTAAAACATACACACCATTATGTATTTATGAGCGTACAAAGGGATGAATGTAATTTGAATTATTCAGTGTAAAACGGAGATCCAGTTCCTTGGCCTCACTTAACGTCTGTGTTGAATCTGATCAGTGCATTTCTTACTCTATTGATGACAGTAGCAATTGGGTGATTTATGAAGACAGTCGTATGCATTCATTCATAATCATTTGCGCCTAATTATTATCTCAACATTTAATGAAAAGTGTAATTTATCCCGTTACGCCGTGTTTAATCAATGTAACACCAGATCAGTATCGCACATAAGACCCATTTACAAAACAAGGCTCTTATCTTCAAATCAGCAGCATTTAAATGGAGGGATTAATCCTTGTCATGTGACTCCATTGTGGTTGTTTGCTCGCTGTGTGGATCGTGATTAGCCAGAGCTCACAGGTATAGAACGAGTAATACTGGAAATAAGATGTAGTTGAATCAAGCTTAATTGACAGGTAATTATGTGTCTCATCTTGTAAGACCAGCTATTGTTGTGTGTGTGTAATCTCTCAATTGTTCATTTACTTCAATTTACCTTCTTCAGATGTCAAATGTGAAAAACAAGATCTGCTCTAAGCACTTCTTTTATTCAGTCTCTTTTAGAGTGAATAGTCCTTTGTTCATACATGGCCTAATAGTTTTTCAATCTTTTCCTTTTAACTTCTTACCCTCCATGGGCGTTCAAATCCACTTTGGAAGTTCGAGTCTTCTATCAAAAACTGCCGGTTCTGTAGAGTGTCCTTGATTTTCCTTGTATTGGGCTTTTCTGGACAAATGCCCTGTTTCTCCAGCGATCTGCTATTGGGGGATTTTTTTGTTTATCAACACGGGTGATGTACGCGCACCCGATCTGCAGAAGAGTCGCCACTCATAGACAAACAGCAGAAACAAGTCGTAAGCACTTTGTCAGCAAACTAAAGAGTTATCACTTGAGAAAACAAAGTTATGTTGCTAATTTCTGAATGAAATTGAGCCTACGACATCAGGTAGTCTTAAGCTTCAGGAGCCAGACGTCTGTCACATCGGTTCATCCTGATCAAACAGCCAACTCTCATCTGTTTTGTTTATTCAAAGAAGTTCCCTAGCTAAGCAGACGGAGAGAGACTCTTTCTGCATAAAGCATGCCATAGGCAGAAAGTGACATCGACCGAAAATCCCTATACGTAGCCACTCATATTGGGGTACTCCCTGAGCACTTCGATCACTTCAGAAAGCACTGTTGCCTTCACTGTCCAGGTCTTCTTCTAGCTTGCTGAGATCTCAAGAAAATGCAATGCACATGGCATCAGATATTTTGTACAATACTTTTTATTGACATGTTGTTCCCCAAGATCATTTCTATGGTGGATGTAAGGCGTGATATTACTTATAACACAATCCTTTGGGTTAGGGTTAATCTTAAGATCCAGAGGTAAAATCATATTTATTGTATTTTTAGTTATTTTTTTTTCACTATAATTTACTTGGGCGACATGGTGGCACACAGATAGCACTCTGGCCTTATAGCAAGATCCTACATTCAATTCAATCCGGGGTCTTTGGAGTTTGTAGGTTTCCTTTGGGTACTCTTGTTTCCCCTACCACTAAAAACATGTCCCCGAGGACGCCTTACAAAAGAGATTCTGAATCTCAGTGGGACTGATTAAAAGGTTCACTTAGCCATTAACTCCTATGTGGCCTCACCAAAACAGCTGCCTATAAGTATGTTGTGAAAGCGCATTAGCAGTGTGTCACCTCAATACAATGTCATGCCAGAAAAGAAAAAATATCCAATGCAATTTAAAGCTTCAAGTGAAGGACATGGTTCATCTAGCAGGACAAGGACTGCCAATCCAAGAGAGAGAGACGCGAGGAGGAATCTAACTGGAAGGGTCCACACACTGTTTACACGGCATAGACAAGATTTTTTTAAGGCTTTTTTTTTCTGATGTTGCTTAGCCTTACAATATCTCCTGGTTTTCATTATTATTAAATCTGTGCCATAAGATCTTTAGCTATGAGCCTTGTATGCCAGTTTATTTGCTTTCTTCTAGATCTAATAAATACTATATCAAACAGAAACCCAGAAAAGTAATTTGGCTTTAGCTGCTTTGTCATGTTTTCTGACACAGTTCTGATCCTCAAGTTTTGCATCCTCCATCCTCTTCATCGTATCTGCTGTCTGTGCAAAATTGCAATTCTATAGCCAATAAAATAATCTTAATCAGATTTTTGTTGTCCTTTGGTCTGAGTTCTGTCCTGTATAGTCCTGCTTCAGTCCTGACACAGTCCCAGTCCTACAGATGCAGTGAAGTGTTGCCTCCTTCGTCCTCTCCATCGCGTCTGCTGTCTGTGCGACTGGGGTCAGATGTTAATGAAATTCCTGTGTTGAGTTAAATAGTCATTTAGTTAATATACTGCGCTCCGTACAAAGCCTCCATAAATCATCCTAATTTAATAAAGGCAGGAATAATCATGACTGGTCCGGAGAAGAGTCCACTCCCAGACCTCTTCCCTCTCACATCATCACGGCACAAAAACACAAAGATGTCAGACAGGATTTATGTGCAGATGCATCACACAACTGGGTCAGACAAACCTCCTCACACGGCCCATGATCTGCAAATGTTCAACAGAGAAACATTTTAAGGTGGAGGATCAGATTGTTTCCATAGTGATTTTTTGCCTTCAATACTACAAATTATTATTAAACTTTTTTTTTTCTCTTTTGCTAGCAGGTGTTTATGCCTCCTGCCTTTGAGTGGACTATTTGCTACATTGAACTGACTTATGAATAAAATGGTTGGATTCTCTTTTTATCTTTTGTATTATGCTCATTCCCAATGGTTTTGAGATGCGTTGTGCCAGCGACTGTGGCTCAGGTGGTGTGTTTCTTAAAACTGGAAGGTCAGTGGATCCCGACATTGACTTGTACAAAAGGCTTCATGTTTCTGTGTCTTTTCAAAAGACACTTCAACCTCATGTATGAATTCAGGTCAAGAATATTCTCTTTTTTCTGCTTGTCTGAGCTTGGTTACATCATAAAATGCAATTTGTCTAAATTATGGTCTGAGCATTGTCAGTGTTGTACATTAAGAAACGGTAAGTGCATATGATCAATTGTTTATTTTGTTTAAAATAATTTACGTGATTATGGTGTTATGGTGCGTTCCAGGCAACTGGATAGTGGGATATTTCCAACCTCTCACTTGTAAAAATGTGCTGGAACACAACTTGAACTGGTGAATACAAGTGTTTTAGGCTATACGAGATGATTCAGTTGTAACTCTCTGAACTGGGACCTGGTATTTTTCAACTGGGAAACACCTCAAATCCCAGTTGCCTGGAATATGACACACTGTCATTAGGGGTTTAAATTATTAAATATTGCTAGCTCTAATGTCTGAAATGACTTTTTACACTGGATACAGTAGAATATTTTCCAGTTGAAATAATTTGAATATTAGGATTTAAACCAATTAAGTGCAACTTGTGACATAAGCTACTGCTGTGAAAGAAAATGTTTGTTTTTTCCAGATGTAACCATGGAGCCAGAACATGAATCTATGGATGCTAACATGTTAGCTCTAGACCTCTGAAACCCTCCAAACATTTTGCATCTGTCTAAAGTGAAACATCAAAGCAAAGAGACTCCTAAAAAGGATGCATTTAAGGCCCCATGAGGCTGGAAACAGCTCAAACATGTCTATAGACAATACAGTATTTGATGAAAATACAAATGCATTTGAACAGAAAGCAAAGTGGTAAATGATCCCTTTTGAACCTTTGAAGGCACTCATAGTGTTTTACAATAAAGAGACCTATTATCCACAAGTTAGGTTTAGTATCCTGCCCAAGGACACAACAACAATTCACCAGCCGTGGTACATGGTGTTCCTGCGGTTACACTTTTAAGTACTGACCAGGTCCTGACTTGCTCGGCTTTGGAGATTTGACGAGATCATGGTTTGACAAGCAGGTGTGGCAAGGTAAGTATCAGGATTTCCTCTACACCCAAATAAATATTCTGTCCCATTCTGCAAAAGGCCTTTTTGTCAGTTAGCCTTTTTTCAGCTCTTGCTCTTGCTCGCTTAAAAAAAAAAAAAAAAAAAAAAAAGTGAAAACCTACGCATTCAAAGTTTGAAATGTGATCATTGTTAAAATACCGTTTTGTTGTGAACTGTAACTAGGACATGCATGTCTAATGTTTGCCTGACCACAGCCAGGCAAGTGCTGCTCGAGGATAAGATATTGATTTGTGTTATTTATTTATTTATTTTTAGAAAACTATCTAAAACTGTATACTCAATCATTCCATTTTTGATATTCTGACAGTTCTGAACAGAACTTGACATTTTTTTAGCATTTGTGTTCGAAAATCCCTCCAAAAAAAAGAAGGGATTTTTGAACATGTCCTTTTCACATCGTCTTCTGCCTCCAACTTAGCTCCGCCCACCAGAATTCGATGCAATGTTTACAATATGCATATGGTCTATACAATATTTTATAAATTATTTTATTTTATATATTAAAAACACTTGGTGTTGACATGTAGAATACTGTGATGTAGAAAACTTGCAATAAGATCATGTTCTCCCCAAAACTGTGCATCCCTAGTGTGCAGTAGGTTCCCTTCCTTGCATAACTTCACATTGAATTGCTTCTAAAACTCATCCATCGACATGATTCAGAAGAGTTCTGACTACAGCAGATAAACAGAGATCTAAATAAGCCGTTACAAGCTGTGTGAACTTCTATTTTAAGTAAACACAGCCTCGTGCCCCAACTTATTTAAATTTGTGAATAGCATATCCCATTTTCTGAAATCAAACCTTCTGCAGCGGCGTAGCGTTTATGAAAACCCACCGAGTCCAATCTGCCAAGTGCGTTTTTTGGACAAATTAGCACGTAGTATGCATAGGCCAAGATATATATTTTACAAGCGGCGCTGTGCTTTCAGTAGGAGGTATAATGATGTGTGAAGGAGGAAATCTGGCGTTTTATGAATCCCTCGTGAATATCGTTTTGTTTTATCCAAAGGGAACAGAAATGCGGCTGTTGTTGAGTGGAATTTATGGCTTTTACAAATACGACGCAGCATGGGCCCTTTTTGAAAAATTTCCAAAGAAAAGCGTTTGCAATTGAAACACAATCTCCAGCTGACTGCAGCCGAGAGGATAAATACATGTTGACTATGATACCAGGGAATAGTTTTTTGTACTTTGGTTTTGGCATGTCTTGTTTGTAGATGCAGACTTCATATAAAATCAATTCAGCTTTTTCTTTTGTAATGCAGTGCCCTCTAAAGGAGTCACCCAGGTACTGTATTATTATCTAAAACAGACTATATACATGAATGTCTGGCTGTATTATTGCATCAACTTGTTATAAATTTTAACATTTACCGAGAATGTTTATGATAATGTAAGGCTTTATTCAACCAAATACATTATAGACTGACTAAAGATTGATTTATTTAAAGAGCTCTATAAATAAAAATCATAGTAATATTTGTGCTTGAAAAAGTATGTATTGTGCACAACAACTGCAACTTTGACAGAAAATTCTAACAGATATCTTCACAACATAATATACACACATTTGCTTTCACAAAACAGATTGTAAGTTATTTTACAGTACATAAGTTCATTTTCTGTATTTGACAAATCTGCCAGGAAACCTTGGCTTAGAACCGTCCTGTGATAATGATTCTACAACAATCTCTGCTTGGAAAATGCAAAAGATATATTAGAAGTATAACGTCTGACTATCATGTTCTTCTTTGAGTATCAGTGGGCGTAACTGACAGATTAATTAGCCAATAAGGGACACACATCGTCTCTCATTTAAAACAAACATGGCAGCTTATGTGAAAAAAATAATATAATATATATGGAAAAATAACCTAGGGGACTGGAAAACATCATGGATTTCTGCAGAATGAGTGAGCGAATCAAATAAACTATTTTAAATTTGATTATCTTCAAAATGACAAACGACCAGTGAGCTTCTCTGTTTCATGTGCGTCACACAAATAAACTAATCTGATTAGCGGTTCGTTGTGGAGTTCATCTGAGACATGGAGGGGAGAGGTGATTTGACTCACTCAGTACTGCTGAAGCGTGGGCTCCTGATCCCAGGTAAGTCCAAACTATGGTGGCCTAAAGCAGGGCTAATTTTAGTTCATCTTTCTTGCTGAATTGTCCAAAAGAAGCATTACTTTCTAAACAGTAAAATTGGCGTTTTCTGCAACGCAAATCTGAATAATACCAAATACCTTGATACAAGATAAACATAAGAATGCCAGGTTTTCTGGAAGGAGAGGAGGCATTGAAATATGATCTGTGGCCCCTGGTGTAAATGGTCTGGTCCACAATATATTAAGTCAAATGCAAGACAAATTCATTTATGAGAACTAAGTAAATCCTATTTTTTCCTTTATTCTCTGAAATCTGCTAAATGTTTGTGAAGTTGTTGAACACCACAGACAGGTTTATTCAGAGCTGCAGACGTGAGTCGCCCAGCCTCATCACAGTGGCATTTCTCTGTAGCCAGCAGCAGCTTTTCATTTACATATTTTTATTGTTGAAAGTGACATTTCTGAACTCTTCATGTATTGGTGCATTCATGTTGTCCTCGGGTTTCCAAGACGAGAAATTGGTATTCTGACTTGTTTGCGCTCATGTGCTTTTATCTGGGAATAACTGGCTTTTGAGGTCATATATTATAAAACCTCTGGTCTTATTAGAGCATTTCAGAGCAAATGAGTTTAGGCTGCAGATGTTGTGGTTAAACATTTATGATGAAGTCAACAGCATAGTTTTACGTTTCACATGTTTATTTAGTTTTCTGCTTTATTCACAATGGACCTCATTCTTTACGAACATTTTTGGCATTTACAAAATGTTTTCTTAATGTTTGTCTGAAAGAACAAATTCTAAGAACACTCAGGAGCACTTGTTTCAGAAGTTTATTACTGGTATACTTCAGTCTAAAATTGTAATTCCTACATGATTGTAGGTTATGTATTTTACAAATTAAACTATTTTAGAAACAAAAAAAGTCATCACTCATGCTAAAAAAGACTATTTAATAGACCTGCAGCAGCCTGTATTCTAACCCCCACAGGACTCAGACCCTGTGTCACCCCCAGGACCAGAGCCACTGTTCACCCCCGCTACAGTCTCTTAAAAAGTTCACAATCATATACCCTGCTGAACAAGCTGTTGTTATGTTGCATATGTCACACTTACAGACCCAAATCCTTTCCACTAAAGTGAACAAATCTCACGCCAAAACCGAACGCCCACAACACTACACACACGAGGGAGCATCCAGCATAAAGACCAATCAATGAAATACATTTGACTTTCAGAAATGCCAAAATGCCAGAATATACAGCAAAGCAGCCGCTGTGTGCGCCCTATCACTACCAGCTAATTCTGTGTGACATTTCCGGGCAGTTTCCTTGTCGCTATGTAAATGCCTTGGTACAATCTGATTTGGACAAATGTCATTCATGAGTTAGACAACAAGTGGACAGACAGAGGTATTGTTGGAGACTTTTTATCTCGTCTGGTGGAGGAGAAATCAGTAACGGTTAAATAAGCTCCGAGGACAGCGCCTCAAGAGGAAAAAGCCCTTTTTTGTCAATGTCTGTCATGTTTAGTCTCACCACTAAGCTAGAACATACGCAGGATGCCCTTCCTCAAAGCAAGGCCGTCGACATCACGAGAGAATTACAAACAGCTGAATAGTGTTTAATTATTTACATTGTTTGTCATTACTGCAATCAACAATTGCAGATGTAAAGTTATTTACTCATGTGTGTGGACTCGAGACGTGTAATATATAATACTGGCTTTTTGTCCAACACTGCGTACGTGGACTGTAAAGTTAGCTCAGTGGAACATGTGCTGTTCCAACTGCCTGTTACACCGACTCTGGTGAACTGCAGTTCATATTTGACCAAAGCTTTGTGGATTACACCACATCAGACAGTTGCAGTCTCTGGGAAAAATAGATTTCTTGCAGATATTTTTTCCGTTGATCTGTGCAGTTGTGCAGGTATTGCTTTGAGATCCATAACAAGAGGTTCTGCACTGGGAGTCAGTCTGCATTTACAGTACATTGTCTGTCTCCAGACTCCAGGTTCAAGTGTTTGATATAGTTCAGCAGTTTGGAAAAGTCTAGATTTAACTTTGTACCTGATTGTGTGAAATAATGCAGCGGAATATCAGTTTGGATTCTCCAGGCTAGAGTTTAGATTCAATATGACATGAAAAAAACACCTTGCAAAGTCTTAAAACTTTAAATTCAAGGATAGTTCAATGCTCTCTCTCTCTCTCTCTCTTTCTTGTCTCTGCCTTTCTGTCGTTCTCTTTCTTGCTGTCTTTTACTTTCTTCTCTCTCTCTTTCTCTTGCTTTCTTTTATTCTCTCTCTCTATCCCTATTCTCTCTCTCTCTATCTATCTATTAGGTATTTATCCATCTATCTATCTCTCTCCTCTGTCTCTCCTCTTTCGCTCTCTGTCCTTCACTCCTGTATTTCACACTCATCGCTCTCTCTCCCCTCTCCTCCTCCTTCTCTTCTTTCTGTCAGTCTCTGCCTATCTCTCTCTTCCTCTCGCTGTCTTTTTCTCATTATCTCTCATCTCCTCTTTCTCTCTTTTGCTGTCTTTTACTCTCCCCTTTCCCCTTCTTCTTTTCTTTCTCTCTCCTCTTTCGCTCGCAGTCTTGCCTTCTTCCTTTCTTTCTTCCTTCACTTCACTATCTTTTCCTCACTCTTATGGTCTCTCTCACACTCTCTCCTCTTTTTCTCTCTTGTTGTCTTTTCTTTCCTCTCTCTCTCTTTCTGTATCTCTCCTCTCTCTCTATCCTATTCTCTCCAGTCTCACCTTTCTCTCTCTTTCTTTGTTCTCTCCCTGTATTTACTCTTCTCTTTCCTCTTGATCTCCTTTTTTTCTCTCCCCTCTTTCTCTCCCCTCTTTTGCAGTATTTCACTCTCCATCTTCTCTCTCTCTCTCTTGCTGTCTTTACTTTTACTTTCCTCTTTCTCTATGTCTCTCCATTTCTCTCTCATTCTCTTGCTGTACTCTCTCTCTCTCATCTTTCTCTCCTCCTCTCCCCTCCCTCTCTCTCTCTCTCTCTCTCTCTTCACATCCTGGCTGTGTCTTTCATTTACCTCTCTTGTACAACACTTGTCTTTTCTTTGCAGAGGATCTGGTGGCGGAGTTCAAAGCCCACAGTCCTAGCAGCGTGTGTCCTACTCCGCGTTTGTACAAGCTCCAGTCGTGTTCTGCTGCTGGGCGCGTCAATTCAGCCGAGATCTGAGCACCCCGCCTGTCCAGGAGGGGAGTTTGGAGGAGCTGAGGAGGAATTCTGGGGTTTCATGTTCATCACTTTTCAGAATTGGGAGAGGGAATGTTCTAATTTGGAGTTGTTACTTGGAGGTAATGCAAGACGAAGGCAAAGTTTAAAGCTGTAATAGCATTTCTCTATTACTTGTTCTGTTCAGGGTAGTTCCATTTTTTTTTTTTTGAAATAGTTTATGCATAAGGTGGATTCACTTGGAGCTACCACTAATTATTGACTCTAATAAAGATCTAAATCAACCTTTTATTTGCCACTTCTCTTCGCATACAGTTAGATTCAGCAATTCACCATTCTACTTTTTATGTGACCTCATGATTGCACTGCTTCTCTCCACTAACATCCCCTCCTCTCACCCCTTCCTTTACTCTTCCAGCACTGCACAGTTCAAAGCAAAACAAAAACCACTTGAACACAGTTGAATATATGCTATAGACAAGCTTGATAGGAAACTCAGGTCACTGACATGACCTTTTGCCATAACTTATTCTAAGATTGACATTTTACAATACACTTCCCTCTTCTCTCTCTCTCTCTCTTTCTGTGGTCTTCTCTCTGCCTGTCTGTCTCTCCTTTTCTTCCCCTTTCTTCTCTGTCTTTCCCTCTCTTCCGTCCCTCGCTATGTCTCTCCATCTCTCACTCTCCAACTTTCACTCAATCTCTTTTTTTCTCTCTGTCTCTTTCTGTCTGTCTCTCTGCATTGTTTTCCTGATTTTTCTCGTTCCCTCTTTTGGTATTTCTCTGCCTGTTTCCATCTCTCTCTATTTTCTTTCTCTCTCTCTTTCTGTCTCTATATCTTTCAAGTTTTCTCTCTCTGCCCCTGTTTCTCTCTACTCTGTCTCTCTTTCTGTCTTCATCGTTCTTTACTGTCTCTATTTTCTCTCTCTGCCCCACCTCTTTCTTTCTGTCTTTCTCCTAGTCTGTCCTCTACCTCTCTCTCTCTCTATTTGTCTCGATGTCTCTTTCTTTCTGAGACTATATCTTTCCAGTTTCCTCTCTCTGCATCTGTTCCTCTCTACTTGTCTTTCTGTATGTCTCTCTTCCTCTCTCTCTCTCTCTGTCCCCTCTCTTCTCTCTTCCTCAGTTCAGTCCCCTCTCTCTGTCTCTCTCTCTTTCTTCCTGTCTCTCAGTCCGCTCTCTTCCCCCTCTCTTTCTCTTTCCCTCAGCCCCCTCTCTCTTTTTCTCTCTCTCTCAGTCCCCCTCTCTTTCTCTCTCTCTGTCTGTTTGTCTCTCTCTCTTCCTTCTCTCTGTCTCTCTTCCTCTCTCTTTCTCTCTCTCTTCCCTCTCTCTCTATCCCCCTCTCTCTCACTTTTTCTCTCTCTTTCCTCTCTCTCTCCCCCCTCTCTCACTCTTTCTCTCTCTTCCTCTCTCTCTCTCAGTCCCTCTCTCTCTTCCTTTCTCTCTCTCTATTTGTCTCTCTCTCTCCTCTCTCTCTCTTCCTCTCTCTCTCTCCCTTCCCCCCCCCCCCTCTCTCCCTCTCTCTCTGTCTCTGTCTCTCAGTGACCAGCAGCAGCGTTCTTCTCTTCTAAACGTCACATCTCAGACCCGTGTGGAGTCAGTGCGTTCCTGCTCCGTGGTGCTGCTGCTGGTGAATGGCAATAGAACTGGCATTGAAACAACCCTGGAGGGCTAATTAATTTTCCACGCTGACAATCTGACACTGTGCACTGCTAACCTTTCCAAATTATGAAATGTACCGATATAGACTTCCACATATACAACGTACATACAGGAGCTGGTGACACTGGCTAAAATGACAACGTGCCTTCTTGGTGATAGTATTTACAGGAGAAGTCACAGAAATTATTTGTCCATCCTGTTTTTTTTTTTTTTTTTTTAATTAGTCTTACAAGGACACAACCAACAAACCCAGTTATAAAAGAGAAATTAGCCGATTCAGTGGTGCAGAAAACTATCGCAAGCACATTTTGTAGGCTTTTTAATACATTATTTTGACCGTGTATTGTGATAAAAAAGGACAAGCAAAGACACATGATTCATAGGTAAGTCAATGTTGTCAAAAATGTGCCAGTCCGAGGACCAGATCTGGTCCCCAGGCCAAAGTTTGCCCAGGTCTGCTATAGAGAGGGAAGAAAACTTGGCTGTGCAATCGGAATGAGAGTGCTGCTAGTTGACTATTCTATCAGTCACACAAAGAAAAACACACTTCAGATAGTAGGAGGATAATCACATCATAAATTGAATTTAGCATTAGCATTAGCACACAAACTCATCCTTTTATAAACACACTCGGGTCTTTTGATGAAGTATTCTCCTGAAGTATTTAACTTGTTTTCAGAGAAAACCAATCACAACTCAATGTTCACTGTCTGATTTTACAGTATTGTTTTCATTTTGGACTGAGGTAGCAAAAACCTAAACAGGACATGAAGATGTCGGCAAGATGTCAGATTTTTCAAAAATAAACAAGCTAACTGACACTCTGTGCACAGAGGCAATTCTACGAAAGTTTCCCACTGGTTCAGACAATTTGGAGAAATATCCATACCAACAGCCTTCTGTCCCAAGCTCTATAAACTATGAAGTTTGAGCATGAACAGAGGTTATACAATAGCCATGCATAGCATTCTAAATGTTAGCAATGAGTGACAAAAAGTCATCAATTAGAAGAAATTGACTTTCTCTAATAAGAAGATAAAACACAACAAAATTATGAAAAGGCAGCTACACTCTGCAATACAGTATAAGCAACCACAAACCTGTTAAATACTGAGTTTGTATCTAACTCTGAAAAAAATAAACAGGTAAACAGTGGTAGGAAAGCAGATAAACAGCAGACCCACATCTCACTGGATATAACACAGACACATATTTGTCATTTTTTTAGTCCATTTGATGAATTATTCATCAAAAAAAGACCCTAAGACTCCAACGGCCGTTGACAAACCAAAGTCCACTGACAAAATAGGCCTATCACCTAGGTAACACAATCACAGGTGTTCTTCTCATAGTTTTGCCACTCAGACAGACAGACACATAAATAGACAAAGCAATAATTATAAAACCTTGTCCAGATTCAAACAGGAATGCAGCTTGAAAACAAAGATGTATGAATTATTGAACAGGACTGGGTCTATTTCTGGACTAAACAAATTAAGGATTTATAAAAGGACTGTGAAGATTGAGACCGAGGATTACATAACGCAGGAACAAACAACGACATGCAAGTCCAATCAATATTCAACCATGAAGTCGATTGAACCCATATAAAGAATATCCTATACTAACTAAAGCTACGGTCACAATGACCCGTACGAATAAAATGGTCGTACGAATCTTACAGGTCGTACGAAATCTGGAGTTCGTACGTGGCTCGTGGAGTGGTAACTGTTTTCCTACAGTCTTCTTACGGCAGACTTTCAGCTCTCACCAACAACTCACGACATTCTTGGGGAAGTGAAGCCGTACGGCATCCTTGCGTGTGTCTTAAAGCTTGTTTAATGCGTCTTTACGGTAATCCTACATCTATTTTGTATCGCACGGGAGCTGCACGATGTCCTACGTCCAACGCAAGCCTTTATCAAGTTGTTTCTAGTTATTAAACCTTTCGTAAACCGTACCGGAATAGAATAACCTAATTGCACACCAGCAAAACACAAATGCTTATGAATAGCTATATTCTGTAGGCTTTGTCTGAAATCTGTTCTCTCGTTTGTCTCTCTCACTCGAAACACAACAAACTCACAAAGTCAAACCTCCGTAAAAACATCAAAACCGCTTGTTTCTTACCTGTGTATTGCAGAGGAGACGCCAAAACTCCCAAAGCGAAGACGGATGCTGAAGACTAATCCACTGACATCATTGTGTTCATATAAAAAGTTTGAAGCACTTCCAAGAAACAATATTCCACCGCCAGCGAGCAGAAGTTGTCCAAATGTTACGTCTGTTACAGCTGTTCTCCCCGTGGTTGTGTCCATCTCCAGGCGATTTGCGTTTTCCCCCCGGCCGCTGCCATCTGGTCCGGTCCTGGCCGTCGTTTCCCAAGCGATCTTATCCCTGCACGCTCCGGGTCCGTTCCTCTCGCGCGCTCCTGGTCCGGTCTGGCCGTGTTTCAAGCGATCTCATCCCTTCACGCTCCGGGTCTGGTCTCGCGCTCTGGGTCCGCCCCCCTGCGCGCTCGTCCTGTCTCCGTGCGCCTTGTCCGGTCCCCTCCGTGCGCTCCTTGTCCGTTCCTTTCCGTGTTTAAAGCTATAGCTGCGTTTCCGTCACGTGCTCCAGGCCTGTGGGCTTTCATACAGATCCCTCGTACAGGCTAAACTGCGCCTCAAGAGATGCGGAGTCTCCAGAGCGCGTCTCTCTCCACTTTGACTCTTCCGCTCAGGCATATTACACAGGCTTTAGTCTCTGCGTTCGTAGACTGGTCGTAGAAATCTTTAACACGACCATAGACCTGTCTACGAACTTACGAACGAGCTACGAGCGCTGTTTTTTCGTAACAACGCCTCAAGAATGACGTAAGAAATTAGAAAAAAATCGTTCGCAGAGAGGTCGTAGCAGGTCGTACGGGTCATTGTGACCGTAGCTTTACACTACATTGTAAGTGCATTCACATTAGTACTGACATGAGATCTAGTTACTCATGTTTTGGCCCTAGATTAAGTTGTGCAGTGTAAAAAACAATACTACGGAGGCAAGACTAAATGTATTAAATTAGAAACATACAATATATCGTTTTAAATCATGATCTTAAACCAACAAAAAACTTATGTATTGCCTATTGGAGAACGTCATTCACGTTAAGTATATTTTGTTTGTATTTAAGCATTAACACATCCTAAAACTGACTTATATTCACTCCAAACTCAAAATACAAAAGACCAAATGCCTTCCCAGTGCCACAGATTGAGAAAAGCAGTAGTTATTTACCGTTTTTTCAGCTGTAATAATGAAGACAGTTGCGTGGAGCTGGAGTTATGTAAGATTGAGCAGTGGCTGTGTCAAGATGCTTCGTGTAGAAATGGAGACTCCGGGTTCGAGCTGCAACGCCGGTCTGCAGATGTGTTTCTTTGTCAGGCCTACAGTGCCACCCAGTGTTCAGTGTCTGCATAGGAATAGAACAGAAATGAAAAAAAAAAAAGAGAGACACAATATTTATAACTAGGCCCAAAGCCAAGAGCGAGTACACTCATTGTTTCCTCCTCAGCGATTAGCAGACTTGTAGTATTTTGTGAGCCAAGACTATTCAGCTGTCCAATTTTTAAACATGTTTTGCCAGTTGCCAGTTCTCCCTGTTCTCCCTGCAGAGTTACTGTATCATCTTGCGTTTAGAGATATTCTTATTTTATTATAATGGTAAAGGATTTCCCATCTTTGTTTAACATGTCATATAGGGATGTGACGTTCATGAATGATCCGAGTCTTTTAAACGACTCCTCACTGTGAACTATATGACGATGGTGAAAGATTCATTCTTTCATTGAGGAGGAAACAAATACAAAAACAGGACAGAAAGGAGGCTGTTTTTGCTAAAATGTTTGTGTACAGTGAACACAAAGCCCTCATGTTCTCAATGTGTGCGCACATAGGGTCGTCTTTGGACTTGCAGGTCAGGACCACAGATTATATTTTCATAGCGAGACAGGTTGTGGTGAGTTTACATGGCCGCTTTACATTTAGTCAAAGATCATGTCCTCATTAGGTTAATTTCTCTATGGGTGTGTCCGAACGTCCACACTATTCACTATATAGTGCACTATTCAGGGTCATGCCATTTTGTAGTAGTGTTCGAATGTCCAGCAGGTCAAAAAAGTAGTGCACTCAAAATTTTCCACAATGCATCTGGAAAAGTATGAGCATCGATGGTCACTAGAACGGTCAACATAGACCACAATTCATTGCTAGTATCGGAAAAACAGTGCCAGGTCTGTAACTAGAAACAACACGACTGAAGCAAAGATGATAAGGAGCTGCTTAAACTCACTGTTGAGACGGAGAATTAACAAAACACTCATAACTGAAAGCTGTTAGCCATAAAGAACGTTAGCTGCTCACCTTAGTTTGGGCTGTAAAACATTAATTATCCAGTCCGTTTGCTGTTAAATGTTTTGTCCAAGGTAATGCAGACTTGTATTATGATTAGTAGTCTATAAATATGCTCGTGTCAGACAGACTTGACCAGTATTTATTACAAAAGTTCATTTTTAATTGTCTTTTGTCAACCATTATTTTAACTCAAGGGGTTACAGTCACGTTTTTTCTCTTTTAGACCTCTCATAGAGTCGATAGTCCGATCACAAATGTTATATTATATATGTAATTAACAACAGTTAATAAATTCATCCTTAAGACTGAGGGAGTGGCCAGGAAACACATTTGCTTTTGGTCAAGCCAGCGCTCATGAGTGTGACCATACAGTATTAAAGAAGCTAAGTAAACCGAAGAAGCTCAAGGTATATTCTCCACGTCCAGAGAAGTCAGCTGAGGTGGGTCAGGGTCATCTCTGATGGTGCTTAGGGCATATTCCTCCAGCTCAGAGGAGGACATGCTGGAGGTGGAGAAACCATGTTTCTCTGTAGTCGAGCGTCCCTGAATCATCTTACAAGAGCCGATTAAGGGGTAAGGTGACTTTGAATTTAGATTTTATTGTCCCCAAGGAGAAATTATTTTCCACAACCACACAGGCTGTTTGACATATTAACAGACAAAAACAACGATAAACACAGTTGACAATAAAGTGTACTCAGCTGTCTTCCACTCAGACAAGTGATGGCTCAGATATACTCAAGAGAACTTAGTCCAATGCATTTGACCCATTCTTCATTGCACCACTGATCATCTCCAGAGCTTCTTGCTTGGCTTAATCACACAACTGTAGCTGAAGGATATTTTTGGGTTATTGGTGTCTGGAAGAAAGCCATGCAGACACGAGGTTAAACAAACTCCACACAGAAAGACTCGAGGCCTAACTGGCAGAAATATTACATAGTGCACCTTTTACCACTGCCTCTATGCAACAAGTTAATCAACAAATCACAAAAAAAATATTATTGAATATTATTATTTAGTAATTGAAATAATTATTTACTTTACGTTCCAAACATCCCAGGAGCCTCTGATTAAACAGAAATATTTGTTTTGATGTAAAAATTTGCTTGCCTACACAAGCACACAAAAATTTGAAATAAAGGAATAGACTTAGACTACTAAATATGCCACAGCGATAGTTCTCGTTTCACGTCAGATTTCTACACAATAAACTTACATTTTCAGAACAAAATAGAAATGCTCTCTTTTTTTGATTAGCCTCAAGATTATTCTAAAACAAATTTTGTCATGCTAATGGGATTTTTTTTTTCAAGTGGGGATGGTTTTTAAATAGTATTTAGTTTTGTTAGTGCTGATGAGAATCTGCTTTTTAATTATTTTGAAAAACCTAAAATCGACATCTCCATACCTCACTTCACCTTACCAAAAATCTCGTAATCAAGTCACTTTTGAATTAATTGATTATTCAAAAGAATAATCGGCCAACTAATCAATTACTAAAATAATCGATACTTGCAGCCTTATTACTATAATCTTATTTTGCCCCTACAACTAGAGTATCTCATTTTCGTCTAACCTCAGTTTAAATCCAGATGTGTGTTGGCTCTTCCAGATAAAATTCCACAATCAATATTTTTCACTTAACACCAGCACTCACAGCGTTGCTCTCTTGGCTCTCGCTGTTAATCCAGGTATCTCCACACATCCTGATCTCTTGACCCGGGCGTCCTCACATACAGCGCGGCTATAAAGCTGCTAATGGGCGTCTGTAATGCTAAAGCCAGCGCTAACAGATGGTGAATCATATGCTACTACAAGGGCACCATGACATCGGCCCGAGCAGCAAATTACACTGATTTAATGCTGTGTATCGTCACCACATGGGAGAGGCTAACTGTAAACCTATGCACGGCACTGACCTGTAATGTGCTGCGATGTACATATGATTCATCCTTACGGTAAGGTGGAAGTAGTGGACAATAATGGGATTTTACAAGCTTATGTGTGGAATATTTAAGAAAACCTGCCACCGCATACATTTGATATACATTACTTATTTCTTGCACAAAACAACCACTTTTTGGCATAGTTTGTAACCCATAGTTCAGTCTGCGCTGCTGTGACTGGTGTATATACTGTTTTTCAATTTGTCAATCATGTGTGCACACTAGGAATGCAATGTACCCCTTTTACTACAATTTTCATCATGTGCTGCTGGAGTAAACAATTTAACTAAATTATAGGCTAAACAAGTCATCATTTGTTTACCCACTTAACAATTCACGGTTATCAAATGGTAAATGGTCCGTTTATATAGAGCTTTTCTACCTACCAACCTAGTATCCACTCACATAGTGTAACAGACAGTGAATCAATGTGGGTTAAGTGTCCTGCCCAAGGACACAACAACAATCTTGTCGTCCCACTGTGGCACCTGGACTTTCAGCGGTCTCCCATCCAACTAGTAACCAGGCCCTATCTAGATTAGCTTCTTAGATCTGACGGTATCAGGCGTTGACAAGCATGACTTGGTTTTAAGAGTATGTGTTGTCTTTTGGCAATGTAACTTTGGACCACTTGAGCATTATCTTTATTTTATTTATTTATTTTTTTTATCTAAAAAAATGTCATCATGCCTTTTAATTTTGCATGACAAATGTTTCAAAGTAAAATAAATTAAGTTCAGGATTTACCTGTTTGGTTCCACTTTTTTATTTATTTATTTATTTTTTTTTTATTGTAGCTCAACAGGGAAGATGGCCCTTGTTCCTGAAGTAAATTGATCCATCAACTAGAGGTGATTGTAAGGTTCCCTACAGAGGTACCACATTTGCACAATCAGTCCTCTCAGTCAGAGGCTGTACCATCTGGTATAACATCCCTCACACAATAAGAGAATCTCCCACATACACATTCAAAACACAACTTAAACATTGGCTCAAATCCATCAACAATGCACCCACTAGAGCTGTTCAGACCTCATGTCGCATGATACATATATGTATGTAGCATGGGACATGATTGTCTGAACAGACTCATATTTTACTGTTGTTTACTGTTGTTGAGTCGTGCATGCATACATATACGTATGTAGGCATACACCGCATATATGTATTACTCTGCGATCTCTGTTGTGATCTCCTGTAACTGTTCAATGTAAATATGTAAATATGTATGAATGTTTTATGTTGTTGCCTGTTTAGCCGTTCATTAATACACATTGTCCCATTCAAATAAATAAATAAATAAAATCATAAACTCCCATAGAGATATTAAGCGAGCTAGCTAGCTTGTACTACACACTAAAAAATGCTGGGTTAAAATGGGCTAAAAACAACCCAACCAATAACCCAGCACTGGGTCAAATGTGGACCAACCCAGCGTTTAGTTATTTTAACTCATAATGTTGGGTTAATAATTTAACCCAACACAATGGGTTGTTTTCTACCCAATTCTGGGTTATTTCTAACCAAACAGTTGGGTTAACATAACATTGGGTTATTTTTTAACCCACTGCTGGGTTATTTACAACTACTCTGCTGGGTTATTTTAACCCAACACTTGGGTAAAAAAAATAACCAATTGTTGGGTCATTTTTTACTACTATGTTGGGTTAATTTGACCCAACTTATGGGTTAAATGCTTATAATGATCACCACAGTGCTTTTAAACAAAAAATTATTTTTAAAGCACATTTTCCACAAATAATTACATTTAAAACATGTCACAGCATAAACAGCAGCACATTATTCACATTAAAGTAAAACATATTCACCAAAACTGTCCATTTGTAGTTTGACAGAAGTTTGAGTTTGAGTGTTGTTTCTCTCTGGAGCTGGGACACTTCAGGTGCTGAAGACTCTAAAGAAACAGAGACATGTTTACAGTCAAATAGAATGCAAAGGACATCAGCATTTCTACAATACAGAACTACATATAAAAAGTCTCTATATATGAAACATACTGCTGCTTTAGTTTAAACACTTACATGTGTGACTGAAGAAACAGAAGTTTGAGTTTGAGTGTTGTTCCTCTCTGGAACTGGGACTCATCAGGTGCTGAAGACTCTAAAAAGAGACAGACAAGTTTACAGTCAAATATAATGTAAAGAACATCAGCATTTCTACAATATAAAACTACATAATTAAAAAGTCCATAAGAATATGAAACATACTGCTGCTGTCGTTTAAACACTTACATGTGTGACTGAAGAAACGGAAGTTTGAGTTTGTTTCTCTCAGACTCTGGAGCTGCGACTCTTCAGGTGCTGAAGATTCTAAAGAAGAGAGACATGTTTACAGTCAAATATACAGGACATGGGCATTTCTGCAATATAGAAGTACATATTAAAAAATCCATAAGAATATGAAACATATTGCTTTAGTTTAAACACTTACATGTGTGACTGAAGAAACAGAAGTTTGTTTCAGACTCTGGAGCTGGGACTCTTCAGTCTGCAGGAGATCACACTGGAAACATGTTTACACTCAGTTATTGTGTATTTACAACATACATGATTAAATAAACAGATTTTGTACAATGAGATAATTTGAAACAATGTAGTTTCCACACTTACATGTGAGACTTTATGAAGACTCAGAGGTTTGAGTGTTGAGACTGGAGCTGTTGGAGGCTTCGGTCTGAGGAGATTCTGCTGTAAAAACATCAACAAGTCATGTTCTAGTGCTTCTTGACACTTTAATAAGTGTTTAAAACAGTTTGAAATGCACTTACACGGTGTGGTTCAGTAGAGACCTCAGGTGGAGTTGGTTCTTCTCAGGAGCTGTGGTGAACACCTCAGTCTGCTTCTGCTGTAGAAACAGAAACAAATACATCTGCTGAAATCTGTTTATTTTAGACATGTTATATTTACTGCACTTATATACTTGTGGTGATAGGTCTGATATAAGATGTTCTTTAGGTCCTTAGCTCCAACTCAGAGTCACAGGTCAGAGGCAGGGCTGTGGACACTTCTGTCAGCTGAGGTTTATACTGTGGGGAGAATAAAAAGCAAAGATATGTTAGTATATCTAGATAACACCATTTCTGTTCAGTATTTACTTACTTTTGATTGGACTCTGCACATACTGGGTCTGTTCATCTCAAAAGCAGAACTTAGATCTCTGAACATTCTCCTGTGGATAAAGCAGGAACATTATATTTCTGCATATTGTTAAATTAACAAACATATTTAAAAATAACAATAAAACATAATACAATTAGTAAAATTTTAAATAGCACACAATTACTTGTTTACAGTAGTGTCCAGTGCTCCCAGAGCAGATAGAGCTGCAGTGTTTATCTAAAAGCACAAAGATGATCACATTAGAATCCAAATACCAGGCAGCTGCAGCTCACTTGTAGAGCTCTGGTGATGTTTCCTCAGCTCTGCAGATCCACAACAAGAAGATGAACTGATCTAAAACAGAGAAAAGAGACAGTTTAAATAAGTGTCTGTTGTCAGCTATTGTGCTGCTCCTCTTGCTCTGTCCCTGCTGCTGTTCTCCTCCTCACACTGTGTCCACATCAGACTTATGCAGATATTATTTAGACCTAGGCTCAGTTATTCAAAGAGATACAGTGCAAAAACAAACAGGGAAAGAGACTGAAATTCCCCTTTGCTGCGTTAGCATGTTAGCGGTTAGCCCGCATATTATTTTTGCTGATTATTTTCTTGACAACTTTAACTGTGGATATTTCAGTCAATACTGGTCCTATCAACATGAAATAAAAACTGTGACTGAGTGTAAAGTGTTCTCTGTCAGACTGACTGTGTAAAACAAACCTGTGTGTGACAGACTTTGAGCTACAGCTGCTTAAACACACCAAACTTCACCAACACTTAGCCCTTTTGTTAGCCCCTTATTCTCTCTCTGTGTCACTTATTTACAGCTTAATGTGAAAACTAACCCAAAGTACAATTAGTACAAAGTTTAGATAAGAAACATACAATTCTAAGATTAAAAACACATTTATTTCACTAACAGTTCCTTTCGTGGAGCTGAGCTCACAGTTAAACAGTTAAAGAAGCAGAAACAGTTGAACTGTTGAGGCTGAGCAGCAAAAGTTAGAGGAATAAAGTTTATTTTAACCAATTATCTTTTTCAAAATGATTAAACTGTACACAGTTTCAGGTAAAATCACAAAACTAAAGTAATAAAAGCAGCATAAATACCTGTGTCAGATGTTTCTGGAGCTCAGAGCAGGAGCAGGAGGACAGTGGCTGCTGTGGAGTCTGGACAGTTGGAAAATTTTTGTTTGCCCAATTTTCTGGGTTGTTTGAGATTATTTAACCCAGAACGCTGGGTAGATCCATAAAAAGCGGGAAAATGTCAGTTATAATTTATCTTAAAATGACCCAACTGGCTAACCCAGCATTTTGGGTTATGAAAAACCACCCAACTCTGTGAAAATAACCCAGAAAAGTGACCCAATGGCCTTAACCAAGCAAATGGGTAGAAAAAACAACCCAGCATTTTTTAGGGTGTAACACAGATCCACATTGCAGCTGTTTTCAATCTAAAAAGCACATCAATATAACATACAATTCTATATTTAAAAAAGTGTTGATTTTTTAATTTATGTATTTATTTATTTATTTTTTTTTTCAAAATTAGGGAGTCGATGGTTTCTGTTGAACTCCACTCCTTGCTCCAGGTAGTACTAGTTACCGCGAGCTTGTGATTCTCAACCGGGGATCAAAATCATCAATCATATACCGATTTCTGGGGGTCCCAGTTTTGACACATTTCAAATACAGTGATCTAAATTCATTCATTGCTGATGTACAAGATGAATTTATCTAGGCGTAAATCCAACAGAAGACTAAAGACTTTTTGAGTTGCTTACATTGTGTGTTTGGAAGTCGCCAATGCCTGCCATTATTATTTTGAATTTGTAACTAAAAAAAGGTTGAGAACCACTGGCCTGGAGTCTAATGACAATCCTGAAAGTACTGTGTATAGTGATATCACAAAAATAAAAAAGGCATTCCAAAATATAAGGCAATCATGTGGATATCGTTTTTCAAATACTGACATTATGCATTATATATAAGAGTTGGCACACTTAGGAGATGGATGGATCAGTCCAGTTTGCTGTTTTTGGGATCAATTCTGTTTTTTTGCGTTGATATTTCCAGTATTTTGTCCTTTCATACTCCATATTCCACATCTTTAAGACATTTTTTGTGATCTCATTAGCTTTCTCCTCTTCTACTCTCCTAACACTCCATTTAAATCATATTATCATTGAACACGCACCATAATATCTTCTTAAGCATCTCTCTTTGCTTTTCCTCCTCTTCTCCATCATGACCCTCTTATTAGCTCGCTATAAAAGCCACTCGAGTGTTTGTGCAAGTTTTAGTATTTTCTGGAACATTTAAGCCTCGGCTCTGAGTTTTACGAGCAAAGACAGAAGTAAAAAGTCTGCTTACATTTCACCAAAACAACACTGTCGCTCACATTTAACCCCAACTTTACTGTCTCTTCAAATCTTTATCTGTCTCGTGTTGCCGTGCCGACAGCTCTTTTCGCCACTAATTCATTTTAATTTAGATTCACCAATGGCTTTATTTAGTCTTTTTATGGGCTGGTTTATGGAGTCTGATGGATGGAGTGATATCTTTAATTAGCAGATTATAAACACCAGAGCAAAGATAATTATCAGACATTTATACGCTGTGTTTCTGCGCTCACTGAATGTGCTCTCAGTCGTATCAGGCCATATGTCCCGCTCACATATCACTGGATTTATTATTGTAATTGTTCCACAGTTTATGTTGTTGTGATGCTGAAGAGGTTCACATTAGTTTACTGTTCAGTGTGAATATACAAAGTACACAGCAAAGAAAAAAATACACCAACAATTAAAAATGCAGTGTGAAAATTCATCATTATTTTTGAGCATATGGCAGGTGTATTTCATTTTTATTTATTTTGATTCATGTGTAAGTAATAACCAATAAGTGGCCATTTGTGACAAGTACAGTAAACAGTGCATTTTTGTTACTAAAAGTAACCTAATGTGTGTGTCATTTTGTGGAATATTTTAGGGGGTAAAGTTAAGTTTGTTTGCCATGTCCAGTAATAAAAACTACACTGGAAAGAATAAAAAATACAACAAATGTAACACTTGTTTTATGACCAGGTTGAAAGACAAACTTCTCCTGTGGCGTGGATTTATTATACACAACATTTCCATTTATGATGTCATAATAGGACATTTGAAATTTCCCTTTTTTATATACAGTATATTTGGAAACGTGAAATTGTTAGGGAATTTAAAACTAACTTGTTTATACTGCTCTATAGCTTTGGTAAGAAGATTAATATGCAAATAAATTCAAATAGTTGCAAAATGAATGCAGATCCAGCTAAGCACGACAGGGCCCTGTCAGTACTTTGATGGGAGACCGCTGGAGTGTCACAGTGGGACAACTAAAGGGAATTGTTGCTGTGTCCTTGTGCAAGACACTTCCCTTGTATCAGTGTCTAGACTGGGTGAGAAAATCATTGATTGCAAAGCACTTTGAGTGTCTGATAAGGTGGAAAGATTGCCTGGAAAATCCAGACGATCTGGCTACCGTGTCTTTTTTTGAATTTCAATGATTAACAGCTTAATTAGTCAATCAGGGACATGCATTGTTTCCCGTATGAAAACCAACATAACTGCTTATAACAACAACAACACAAAAACTGAAAAATGGAAACAAAATATCAAGTGAAACTGATTCCTGCACAATTAATGACCTAAGCAAAAAACTATTTTAATGTGAGATGAGTGAAGTGAGATTTTGGTCTGAATGACAGACGACCAATCAGCTCCTTTGCTTTACATGTGTCATCAAAAAACTAATCTGGTTGCCAGTACATTGAGATGATTTAAATGCAGGTAGGGAATAGGTGACCAACACCGACTCCTCTAAAGCGTGGGCTCTGGATCTCAGACAAGTGGAAAGGTGCTATATAAATAGAAAACATTCTCCAAAAAATAAATATTTGCACACAGGATGTGTTTCAGATGGTTGTTCATGACAAATAAAAACAACCGTCAAACTAAACCTTTTTCACTATGGTTAATATATTTGCAATGTATTATTTAATTATCACATTGATCAAGCTTTCCTGGTTAGACAAAGGTCAACAAACACCATATTCTGTATCTAATCCGTAGACAGCTCTAACCTCTGACTTCCTGTTGCCTGCACTTGCCTTAGTTTAGTTAGCTCAGCTGTCGTCAGGCTCCACAGTGACAGTGTGACGGGACAAAATGAACAAAACTGGCCCTGGTGCAGTAACAGGACAAAAGCAGACAGCAGTGTGAGGACACTAATGATGTCTCCGTCAGAAGGGGCTGTCTCCGCTCGTCCCGGGACACTGACAGGTCTGTGAAGGTGACAGGAACAGTACATCTTCTCCTACTGGATTTCTACATGTGATTTGGTGTAATGAGGGCAAATACACACACATTTGATACATTTTGAGGTATTTCAGAAGTCAAATTTAAGTCGACATTATATTAAAATCACTGTGTCTTAAAATAAGTGTAAAATAGCACTAGTTCATTTTAAATTACCTCTGTCCAAAGACATTTCTCACTTCATTATTTGAGTGTCCTTATTCAGCATAATACTTTCACAACTTCCAGAGCGGCATTTTTTTTTTTTCTGTAGCTAACAATAACTAGCGTGCTCACACAGCACTTCCTGGTTCTTGGAGAATAAAACACCATTGAGCCAGTACCTGATACAGCAAACTTTCTTGACTCGGCACAAATATTCGATACCAGTATCGGTCTGATGCATCCCTAAATATAATCTGCATGTTTTGCATGACCTCAAAAGAAACTAATATTTGGCCTAGAAGATGGCTTCCAAATGACTCTTTTAAATCTTTCTTTGAAAGTTGGCAGTCATCTTATGTACCCCCTGGTAAGGCTTGCTTACTCTCACATGTCTCTGTACCCCTGCTTGGGACATTTACTATACCTGCTATGCAAATATGGAGGAAAGTTGATTTTGATTTTAGCAATTGGTGAGATTTCAACATGTGGTTATACTGACTGCTGTTGGTCAAATCTTGTGCATTGCTAAGTCTGCCAGGAGATTAGATTTGGGTTTTACAACATTAAACTGCTTCCATTCCAGAGCAACTTTTGAGTTTCATTCATTTTATCTAATCTTATTTTAATAAATGCTCTGTATATTTAGATTGTATCGTCTTCGTTGGGCAAACTTGGCCTTTGCATTTGACCTTTTCTTGACCAAGAACCACTGCAAACTGTCTAAAACAATGCCCCGGAACCTCCCTTCAAGATCATGGTCAGGAATAGCTGGAGCAGATTAGCCTATAGTCCCCAGAATTCACTATATAAATGTACAACCATGACAGCTATTTTGCAAAAAGCCCAACTACATGATGCAACATTCTCCACGACTGCAGGTTATCTTACGTTCCCCATCTATCCAGCTCATTAACCTGAACCTGGAGCCCTCTGCCAGGACCTCCGCAGGTTCTCCTCTTCTAGTTTTTCTTTCCCAGCTCGCAGCATCACCGGGCGGGCTCTGACAACCACTAAGTCCCTCATTATCCGGCGTGAGAGAGGCCGGAGACAAACACGGGAGAGGAGAGGAGGCAGAGGAGACAGCAGCGCGCCACAAATTGCCTGGGAGCTCATTGAAATGCAAGCGGCAGGGTCTGTCCATAGACTCGCTGTGGTGGGTTGGAGCAATGGGAACGGTGGGGATGTACGTGAGAAAAGAAGAGCTTTCCAGTGCAATGTGTCGTTAGAAGGATGTATGGGTGACATGTGACATCCGGTGAAAGAGAAGAGGGTTTTCCAGTGCTGTTATGGACAACAACACAGCTTCCAGACAAGGATAATTAGGAGACATGCAGACAGATGGACAGAAGGGTTTGGGCAAGTGAGGGAAATAGGGAAGTGACTATGGTGCCGGTGTTGGGTGAAATCAGGAAACCAAATCTGCGAAAGTTAGTTAAGGTGTTGAATTTATGCAGAAAAACAAAAATTGGTGACAATTTAGGTGCTCATTCATATTGAAAGTGATGTTGCAGCTGTAACAGATGCAATTCATGGACACAATTCAATCATTTGGTCAGTTATGTCTACAATGTGACCTCAAAACTTAATTGTAGAAAAACATATTAAATCTAGTAGCAAATACAGACAAATATTTTCATTGTGTCTTTGAGAAAAGCACATGCATAAGACAACAAAAATATTAGATTATATTCATTTTTTATGTTTGGTTTTACTCTTAAAGTTACTTGAATGTATCTAAAATGCTTTGTTTTACCTCGAGTAATTTCTTTAAGATATTAGCTACACTGGAATAGCCTAACAGTATTTCGAAGTAACTTGACTTTTGCTAAAATCCACATTTGCTCTGAAGTGGGGTATTAGTGATGCACCGATTCAATGCTGAGATCGAATATTGGAGCTGATCCACGCAGGTTTGCTGGATCTAATGTACTCTCATGGCTTGCGGTTAAATACCAAGCCATGAATAATTGTGTGTCATGGCGACGCTTCTGCCTTTTGTTGCATGCAATTACATGGTGGTTGAGAACAAACAGGGGTTTTTTGGGTTATAAAACGGCTAAGTTTAGGTCTGAAGTTACAACAATGTTTAGGTCTGACACTTCGAGTTGGTTAAGGATTAGGACTGTGTTAGTCTTCATGAATAGTAACATGTCTTTACAATCTCTTTAGAGATTAAATGGGACAGAAATTAGTAAAATACACACGCAAAATATAATAGTTGTGCTTTTAAATGAATGTAATGAGACTATTTCCTGGCTGATGTTGATCTAAAATGACTTATAGAAATTGTATTCCCATAAAGTTTCACAATAAATTACAGTTACATTAACCATTTTCTTACAGTTTTGAGAATAGAGGTAATTCATTTTTTTAAGAAGAAAAGGTAACAAGTTCAACTTGTGTGATCTTATTGTCTGTGATAAATGTGATAGAAGCTAAAGAAAATGTTCTTTATCTGCTTTTCTGCCATTGTTTTTCCAGATTTTTTTTTTTCCTTTACAAGTTAGTTCCAAACCCAGAACTCAGTATTTTGAGCTTTTACAGAAGAAAATGTAATGCATTTGTTGCCACTCTGTCTCTCTACACTGGTAAGTGCCAATGTCAGCAGACACTTTAAAGGCATCAGAGCCAAGAAGGCTGAATTGCTAGTATTGTGAAAAAGTGTGAAATAAGATATAGGCTACAAAAAATGTCAAAGAAGACAATGTATTGCATAGGTGTACAACAAGACATTCATAAGTCCCGCCAGTCTTTTTTCTTTACCTACAGAAGAAAATCTGAAACTACGTAATAAAAAGCCCTGGTGTGTCCCTGCCGGTCCCTCACAGACAGCTCTCCTTCCTCTCCACACATTCCTCTCTCTGCAGATGTGATTTAGAGCTATTAGCAGTAAACACTTTATCCGTGTGTGAGTCATGTGGTCACATCAGGCATTAGGCTCATATAGTGGCCACAGCTGCTCCATAAGCTCCATGTAACAGGATTAAAACAGATGTGTCCGATAATAGGCTTACACTGATGATCTGACACTCCACTAGTCAAGTGTTCATGTTAAACCCATTAGGATCAGGAAATACAAGCAACAGGCCAGAGAGAGAGTGGACTTACAGCAGAGAGGCAGATGGACTGGTTAAGAATACACATTATTTATTGTATTTTTTATGTAAATGGTGGACTAATCTATCTGATGGCTTAGGAAGTCTTTCTTTGTACATTTTGATTATACATTTTTACTTACAGAATGTAAGTTTTCATTTTCAATTGTCGTCCAGATTATGTTGATAAATAAAAGCACAGATCGAGAAGTATGTGTGTTTGTTTGTGCTGAGATTAAATTTTGTGGTTATATGGTTCACATTGTACACATTTATGGATATATGCATGAAATATTTATTGTAATATGTGAGAAATGTAAATTATTGGCGCATCTAACATACAGTATATCTGTAATGTATATGTAATGTAAGATTATTTTTAAGAACTCCAGGAAGAAAAGTGTCAGCAAGACTTTGCTGACGGATATCCAAAACAAACATACATTGTAAAACCTAATTTGGTAAATCATTCAAAATGTTATTTGACATTGTTTGATGAGCCACGACACCTTTAATAAGACTTCATATTCATTTTAGGTCTGTATAAACATTTGTCATGATTAGAAAAGGCACCTGAATAAATCCGATACTAATTTCAGTATTGTGGCATGAAGTATTGTGATACTCGATACTAGCCGATAGCTGTGAGTTCATGTTTTTTTTATTCATATTATTAGATAATGGGTCACATAGTGCTAACTGTAATTATTGTGCAACTTTATGCAACTCAACAACTTGTGTTAAACATTATGAGACACTCTGGGTCAACATCAGTCAATAAATAGTCTTGTTACGGCCAAATAAAGGCACTGAGGGGATATCGAACTGATGTCATGGGGCCAGGAGCAATTTCATGGATTGTGCCAATATCTGATCCAGCCCAGTCTATGAAGAAATGTATACAAAGAAAAGTGAAAATATGATGAGCACACATTCACTTTTTTAGAATAAAAGAATTGTGGTTTAAGCCACGAAGCGATTTGGGTTTAAATCTTAACCTACCCCAAGCCCCAGTTCTAAACTTACACATTTACGCATCTTTAAATCTAAATTACCTGTTAAATCTAAAGAAAAAGTCTCCACATGGCTTAGCCAGTTTGTGGTTATTTTACATGCCCAACGTTTTTGATGTTTCACTGTTATTTACATTTTTTCTTTGGAGACTGTGTTGATCAATTTCTTTGTGTTTTTGTTGGGTTAATTTTGAAACTGAAAATGCTTTTCTTTTATCAAAACACAAGACATTTGTCATGTACTATTATTATAGTGAAATCCACAACTTAACAAGCTAATCTGAGTAAAATGTCCAATAATATGACACTTTCTGGATCAACACCAGCCAACAGATTTGTCTCATTATGTCAATTAAAGACACAACTATGATATTATGAACCATTATTATGGAGTCATACCGATATCCCAGTATCGATCGGTGCACCTAATTACACTACAAATTACTATTAATAAATAATACAAACCCATTCTACACGACCACCTTGTAACATTCAAATTTAACTAAATCAAAATGTGCTAAACTAACCAGGAGGACTGTCATTGTTTGTGAAGGGAGTGATGGTACTTCAAAATTACGATATGCTAATTTTCACTAGACTGAACTAAACAAAGTAGCAGGACAAAAGCAGGTTTAGACACAGATTGTTCCAGGTGCTCTGTCCTTTGGCCATAAAGAATGAAAAACGTACCTGTGTGTGATTTATCCTCTCAGAGTCAGACAGTCTGCCATCTCCATCAGCTCTAACAACTGTGTGGAGCCCAGTGGAGCCCCCCGCTGTCAGCCCCACAGAACTGCGGCGTTTCCCTGTGGAGACATCAATCTGAACTCTGCAACAGGATGACTACTGCTCCTGCATCTTCTCTACATAGGTAAAAAAGACACACAAAAAAGAGAAAGAGTCACATTTTGTTCTTATGTTGCTACAAACACAGTGTAAATCTAAACATATATGGAGAAATTAGTTCCCTGGAATTAGGCTCAAACATAGGAGGTAGAAATGATCACACTATGGTCCAGTGAATTCAAAAAATTGTCTATTTTATTTATTTATTTATTTATTTATTACTATTATATATATTCAGAGTTTTGTGATCATAGAACAATAACTGAAGAAATCAATGACAAATTATGATTTTTACATTAGATTATATTCAAAAATCTGATTAAACTTTAAAAAATACCACACTGTAAAAGTGATGGGAAAGTTTAACTTAAAAATGTACAATTTCAAAGTTTTCTCTCTCTGTCTTGCTTATACCTTCTCCCACCCTTTGGTATCTTGCATGTTCTTTATAACTTAAAAGTCATAAGCTCAAAATATTTGCTTCACAAGATTTAACTCAACAGTAAAGTTATGTCAGAACACAAAAAAATGCCATAAGAAGGACCAACATGGACTGCCCTATGACTAGTTCGAATAAACATCAAAGCAATCCGGATTGTCTCAGAGTCGAGGGCCTTGATCCAGAAGAATATTAGAGGTGGGGACTGTCTTAAATTCTTCTGCAGAGAGTAACATTTACAATTTGCAAACCACTGTTTCTAAAAGAGAAATTGATTATAGTGCTTTTTTGTAAATACATATTTTGATGATTGTTTCCCTTGCTCCCTTTTCAGTCAAAATGAACACTAATTACACTGAATGTTTGCCTGCTTGTACTCCATGGCTGGGCCGCTCCGACCTACCAGGTGTGGCTCATAATAACTATGGATAGCGCCAATCTTCTAAAAATTCAAATCGAAACAGTTTCTGAACATCAAGTTTTAAAGTCTCCTAAGATTAAGATAAGTAACAGTTGTTAGTCCAGAACGGCAAATTCTTCAATCTTCAAAAGCTGAAGCTATTTTCATTAAAATTAGCTTAATTAACTTTTTTTTTTTTTTTTTTTTTTTTTTTTGTAAGCTTAGAGTAAAAATGATTCTGATCCATCCTAAAATAGTTGGTTTACTGTAAATAAGAGGGTTCACATTTCATTTTTATCAGGAAGACAGGAAGCTTGATAGTTGACTTTATTAGATAATGGACAAAAATGAATGAATTTAAAAACGCAGCCCTCTACTTCATATGGGGTTAACTATTTTACCCTATGACTTTTTACAGTGCACCTATCACTAATCCACATTGAAGAGGAGGGGCTTATCAGTTCTATGGACCTGTTTTTATATCTATTTTACAACAAACAAAATGTAAATTACGAATGTGCGTTATAGTTTTCATCTTAATACAAAGAACATACAAAAATGAAAATGAACAATGTATTTCTGCTGTTCTTCAATCTGTATACCAGCATATGGATTTGAAGTCATAACTTGTCACAAGTCAGACTTGAGTCACTATTTTGATAAGTTGAGATGTGACTTGAAAAAATGGACTACGACTTTTGATTTTTGTTGCCTCTCCTAATACATTATAGTGTAAATAAACTGCAATGTCCCTCCTCATGTATTTATTTTTTGTGATTTGACTTGGTGCCACCTCTGCTGTAGCTTTTACTGTTCATCCACACTTATTCTATTTATAATGATGTCTATAAAATTCCACTAGATGTCAGTGTTGCCTCACATCTGACACTTCATGTTCATTTTTCCTTCATTGCCAACATTACTTTATCTATTCATTAGCAGAACCATAAAAAGCACATTACACACAACATTTAGCCTAATATTGCATTTATGTGACTTGCACCACAGACAAGGTCAAACTAGAAACCAAAATACAGTCATTATAGGAAATTACCCCTCTCCATATCCTCCAAATATGAATCACCATCTTTCTCTTGCCAAAATCTACAAGCCTCAAATGCCCAAATGCATGTTTTCTTCTCTCTGCCTTTGAAAGCGTGTGGAAAATGGAGTTAGCCTCTATTAGCAGCAGCGATGCTTTAGTTACAGACTTTAGCGTGTGTGGTACTGGAGTAGATGACAGATGGATTGGGAATGTTGGAGCCGCCTGTGATTGAGAAGAAGGTGGTTTCAGATGATCCGATAAGCACTGGGCTTGAACCGCATGTGTTACTGACGCATGATACTGGTGCCTTAAATAACATGGTGTTCGAGAAGAAGGAGCTGGTCAATTGACTACTGGGAGTGGAACATAAATAATGACTGTGAACTACATCATCGTTCAGAAGATATCTCGTTTGAAATGTTGGTATTATTATGGTTTTGACTAGTATTATGTTCTGTTTTATTGTCTAGAAATAGTATCTTGTTATTATTGAGTCTGTAAAAGAAGGAAGCTTAATAAAGTTCAGCTAAAACTCATTTCTTCTGCTTTCACCTTTGGGCTAACCTGGCTCACACCTACCAAGCTCAACCCAGTCTCAATTAAATGTGTATGCATACCATGCAATTTACATGTGTATGTATTCCATTTGTTGTTGTTTTTTTCTTTGATATTGCTGACCAGTTCATTTATATGGTGGATGTAAAAATGTGTTATTCTTTCTGAATATTAACAAAATTCAATCTTAACCAACTCCAAGCCCAGACCTAAACTTACCCATTTTTGAAACTTCAGACCTATACTTTGCTGTTAAACTCAAAGAAATTTCCTCATGTGTCTTCAACCAAAACATGCGTCTATAATAGTGTCTCTTTTCACGCTGTGAAAGTGTGAATAGAGACACTGTATAAAGACATGCATAAAAGTGTTAGAAATGTGCTCATGATGCACTATTAACATACATTTTATATGCCTCTCAGTGAGACCGTGTTGGATCACTTTGAATTGAGTCAATCTGGACTGTTACTGTCTCTGGGGAAAAGGTCATAACAAACATTTGAAGCGAATAGGTCTAAGCAGCGTAATAGCAGAAATCCATGTTTCTGTAGAAAGCACAGACAGTGCATATTTCATAACCTAAAATAGGCCCTCATTCTGCCAAAACAGAGTTTTAAAGTAAGTGTAATCTATTTTACAGAAATCACCAAAGTGCTTTACAAAGGAGGTAAAGGTTTGTGGTCCTGTAAGGCTGCCATAACATCAACACCAGTGTTAGGTCCTTTTTGAGAACCTCTCAAATAGAGTCCACTAATCCTTGGACTTTCTTCATGTTTATAAAGTGCTTTTGAATGAAGCAGCATCCACATGGTAAACCTAGCATGTGCCACAGTTAAAAGGACTATACTCGATTTAGTCCTTTTTGCTCAGATAAAATTATTTAAAATCAATTTCCCCGGCACAGATGTCTTGTTAATGTATATATTCAGGTGAAAATTCATCCACATCTACTTTCTATGTCTAATAATATCCCGTTTGTTCACCTAGTTTGTCTGTTGTTGTTAGCATTGTGGCTAGCTGTGTTTTAAAGCTTAAAACACATCATTATGAACAATTCGGAGGCTAAGAATATATTAAGTGAGCCAAACATGTAGAGTAAAGTAGGAAGTTTATGTAGATTTGTTTGCATTCTTAAGGAAATTAGGTATAGCACCTTTTGAAGAGTAAACTGAGAGCTAACAAAACCAAATTTCAGATGTTTGTGTTATAACACACTTTACATACTAACTTCTGGTAATCGTTCTCGTTGGTGTAGCACAATTTAATTCAATATTATTTTTGACATGTCAGAGTTCTTTAATGAACATGAGCCAATACCAATACATTCACATTTATACTGATATTGTCTGAGTTTAGTTTAATCCAGTTTTTTTTGTTTTTTTTCTGTGACGTGTGTAGAGTAAATGCACCAATGTGTCTGGTACATATTTCATTACAATCTATCTACCTTAAGTATTGCAGTAATTAATTCTAAATGGTGTTTCAAATATTGCAGTAAATGTCCAAATGAAGGAGGATTGTTTATGGACCTCTTTCTAGTGAATAATTTGAAGACTAAACTGCCCAGTCTGACCTCCAGCCAAACAAATCACAGTCTGTGTATTAGATATAAGAGCTCGGAGTGAAAAGGGTGAGTTTGTCTAAATATAAATATGCGCTGGAGGCCATAATAAATCCAGATGTGGTGTTTGTGTTTGGCGACAGATTGAGGTAGAGAGCGAGGACCCAAATCAAAGAGCGAATATTAGGAACAGATGTGCTAAAGTAAACATCCATAAATGGTTTTCAGCTCGACCGCGAACCACAATACGATTTTCCATTTCAAGACGGGCATTTTTACTTGTCACTCAGTAGCACACAGAAGCAGAAAAGAACATGTAGTAACCAGAATATGTCTCTGGTGCTAAAATAGGGCTTGTTAACCAGATCAAATTGCCATATCAAAGCTTGGCCAACCCATTTTGCTCTAAATGCTTTGAGATGTGAGTGATTTGGTTGTGTGATTATAATGTGGCTTCTACCAGATTTATTTGTGCCAAGACTTTGCATTTATTTTACACATTAGAAGGCATTAGTCAAAATCCTCAACAGATTGGTTGAGGCATCACATCAGCAAAATCATCTCATAAATCCAACTTTTGTTAAATTTAGTTGAGATTTCTTGTTTGCTAAACCACAAAACACTTCCTTCTGCTCATGTAAATTGACATTTTTGATATTTATGCTGCAGTAGGCTTGCCTTGGATTCAGAACTCACACTTCTCTGATACTTTGCAACATCTCCCAGCTTCATGTCTATGATCAAATCCATAACGTACAGATAAACTCCCATGACAAACGTAAAACAAAATAACTCACTGGCTGTTCAAGTCACAATAAAAAAAAACACTCTTTGTTTCTTTTAGTCCCTCAAAATGTGTTGTTGTTGTTTTTTCTGTATTTTTCTTGTTTTCATAAGACAATTTGCTTGTCTCTGATTACTGAATCAGTCCCATCCACAAACACTTTGGAGGTAAAAGTGGTGACCAATCAATACATGGACAGCAATAGCAGAAAGAGCTGCAGGTGATTGACCAGCCCGATCTCAAAAGAAAGCGTACATATACCACGACATTACATTATGTAAATTGCGTATGATTACCACGAGTTTACGGCTCTTTTGCGTAATTATAGTACGCGTCACAGTCCCCATTATTTCAATGGTGGTTGTTAAGATGTGTTCTTATTTAGGAATATTAACAAAATCCTACATCTAATCTTAACCTACCCCAAGCCCCAGCCATAATCTTACCCATTTTAGTAACTTTATCCCTAAACTTACCCGTTTCACCTGAAGAAAACGTCCCCACGTGGCTTCAACCAAAACTCGTGTCATTTTTACGCTGTGAATCTCGTGTCATTTTTGCACTTTTCATATCGTGCTATATGTACGGCGTAACATAAGTACGCAAAACAGGACTGATATTGTGCTAAAAATACGCTATTTTTGTGTCGTGCAATATGTACGCCTTCTTGTGAGACTGTGTTGGATTGATTCAGCTGTAGCAACAACACAAGCCTCAGTGAAGTTTTTTAGATATTTGACATTTTCACTCCCAAGGGCCACAAGCAAAAGTATACACTTTTTCTTCAATAACATGGAGGTTTTGTGAAATACTGATGTCATATTCATATGGTTTATTATAGAATGAGTGTATGCATGACATGAGACGCTTTACCCCTCAGCAGGCCACGCCCCCAAATATGACGTGTTGCCGACTGTATCTATTGCTGTAAAGGTAAAGACACCCTACATTTTGCCAATGGAAAAACTGTCAGGCTTATGAACAACTAACGCATATGTGAAAACAATCAGAATCACAAATGGCACATTATAAAACCAACTTAGAGTCATACAGTCATAACGGCCATGCCGTTTAAATAGAAATTCTCACACCTCACCTGTATTTGTGTAAAACATGCTTATCATAACCTTCTTTACCGCTTATAGATCTCACAATTAGAAAATTCTACTTTCTTTTCAGTATCTTCTAAATGCATTTGGTTTGCTTAGAAGCTCTATTATGTGTGTCATCAAGAAATAACAATTTGGAGTAGATTAATTGTGCAGTAAATCTAACTTTGTGCCTATTTCTCGTAAGCCCGTGTCAAAACAAGTCTCAACTTTTTCGAGGAGTCAGTGTTTCCCAAACGTGCTGGTCAAACAGTGTGTGTAACACCAAACTGAGAGGACCAGTGGATCTGACATGGCCGTGTTAAAACTGACCCATGTCCAGCCTGTTCCCACAGCACAGACAGCCCAATGCTACGCTACAACATCATAGTTTCAGAATCAAGTCATAGGGATTTTCAGCAGATCCTAATCAGATTTCATGCTTTCTAAATGTCTCAGTCTTTTTTTTTTTTTTTTTTTTTTTTTTTTTTTTTTTTTTTTTTTTTTTTTTTTTTTTTTTGTTCCAGTATATTCAGACATGAATGCCCCCTCCCCCCCTCTCCACCACCACTCCCCTAGCTTTAATCAGGTGACTTGCTTACAGGCAAGAACTGAGCTTTCTGAGTGTTAAATCATCAAAAAGACCCAAGAACCACAGCTACGTTTTAAAACTCAAACGTACATCCATTAAATGCGCACGATTCACGCTCATCACGCGATGCACGATTTTACACACTGTTTGTATTTTTTTGAACTTTAAAACGGCTTGTTTCTTCCCAGTGTATTTAGTACACTGAGCTGTTTAATCAGGACTATCCAGAACTGAACCAGGTTCAAATGTATTACCTATTAATATCTATAGTAGCTAAAATATATATTAAGCAAAATACACAAAATTCAATTTAATTACAAATAAACCTTAAATATAAAAAAAAGCATCTGAAAAAAATAGTTAATAGCTATTTATTGAACTTTGTGTAAAGTGTGATTAATCGCGATTAATCGCAGCTCAACCATGCGATTATCCGATTAAAATTTATCGTTGCCAGTAGCTTATACATTTCTAGCATAAACAAGAAGAACTTTGTCAACTGTGTCATTTCTTGCCAACTTAGTGAGATATTTCGAACATGTGTTTAAGTATGTTCACCTTTTTGTTGGTCAGAGGTCAAGTTAAGGTTGCTGAGTGATTGATGTCAACAAACACTGGTGCTGTGAACTCAATCAAACTTTCTTATTACTGTTGGTTTACCTGATGATGTTTGTAGCTGTTTAAATGTGCACAATGTGGCTTGTCTATATCCATTCTTCACTTGTCCTCATGAAGATACTGTATTATATGAGCAGAATGTTCCACAGTAAAGTATTAAGACTATCCATGGAGAAAAGCTGCACACCAGGAGTCTCCATGCAGCTCAGAAACCACCAGTAGCTCACCACTACCTGCTAAAAGCTTTATTTTTACTGTAAATGTATCTTTACATCGACTTGACTATTAATCTGTTGCCTGCCTCCAACTCTTAAACGTCTCTGTAAGTCTCTGTGATGATGGTCACGTATGTATTTTGGGGCATTTGAAGCATGTGTCTGCTTTCTCCTTTGTCTCCAGAAATACAGCAGCTCCCATGGCTCCTTTGAAACATAGTCTCGACTTTTTTTTTTTTTTTTTTTAAGTGCAAAGAGTGTTTAATGTGTTTAAATGTGTTTTTGCTGCCTTGTTTCAATCTTAAAGTTACATCAAAATGAGAAAACAAAAAAAATAATGTTGAGTTACAATCATCGTCAGTTTAATTGCACATGAGACTTGTAGGGGAGCAATGAAGCTGAAGTTGCTTACTTTTGCTTTAACAGAAGAGAACATATCACCCATGTTTTAGATTTGATTTTAAAATTCTACTGGTCACTTTTAAAGCTCGTTAATGGTCTTACACTAAGTTATGTTTCTGAACTTTTAGTCTCTTTCAAGCCCTTCCACAGCATTAGATTCTCAGACAGTTCCTTGCTTGCTGTTCCAAAGTCAAGGCTCAGAACAAAGAAAGATCGAGTATTTTCAGTCCGGACTCCTTGGCTGTGGAATGACCTGCCAGAGGAGATAAGGCCAGTACCATCAGTGACATCTTTTAAATCACTTCTTAAAACTCACTTCTTTTAGCTTCCTAAAAGTGTGTAACATTTAAAGTTTATTTCTTGTGATCGCTAGTAGCTTGTTTTGTGGTATAAATAAATGCAAACAAAATAGATATTATGCCAATCGCAGCCCAGCTTGCAAAAATGTTAACATGTACATTTATGCTTTCCATGTCATATTTAAGGTACCTTTAGTTTATATAAAAGATCATCCCATAAGATTTACTTTAACCATAATCAACAAAAACAGCATCTACAGTACTTTAGCGTACAGTGTGTGCCTCCACAAAACTTCAACCATAATCAACAGTGAAACGTCCTTTACCCTTCTGTCCCTGATCCTCTCCAGTGCCACTTTTTGTTTTCATCTAAGCTCAGTGACAAACCACCAGAGCTTTTTAAATGAAAGGTTTTACAACATAATGACATGAGCCGCAGCCCCGTTAACACGGCACCACGCATCAAATTCACTTATCCAAACACACGGGCCACATCATGACAGACACTACAGACGTAATGGGACAGGGACGCAGTGGGACATGGGTGGGATCCGTCAGAAGGGGGGCAACAGGACAATTATAATGTCAGGATCAGTGGGACAGGAGAAAGATGGAGCTAAGTGAAGTGGTCTGGTTGTTTGAAGTGGCACCTAGCACAGTCTGAGCACTGTCTTTTAACTGTAACTCCATTATTTCTTCTGTTTTGTGAGTGAAGCCGTAGACAGTGTGATTAGGTTTGACTCTTTTAATGATTAAGATAAATTTGATCACCAAAAACATCTGGTGACATCATATTTTAGAGTAACAGTTGTAGTGAGAGACAAAGTAATATTTCTTTTTAAAAAGATAATAATTATCTTTGCCACACTAGTTTGCCCCAGTTTCTGAAAGCTCAAATGCAGGCAGCCTTCAGAGTTTGTGAACTGGACCACTCATTTTCAGTTCAAATGTCTTTTTTAGATAACCCTAACCCACAATCGTACACTCTGACTGTTCTGTGTTGTGGCTAAGTGGTTAGCACTCGCGCTTTACAATAAGAATGTTAATTCCCAGGTCTTTCTGTGATGAGTTTACATAGGGCTGAACAACATGAAATAAATTATCTTGACACAAGACAATTTAAAACTCATCTATCTATAGAGAGGTTATCAGTCAACGTCACTTTACTCTTTACTGTGCAAGTCGCCTACAGAAAAATACACTGTCCATAGTTGGCTGAGAAAACCGCTTTAATAAAAACAAGAAAATAGGCTAGTGTTGCTGCTGCAGTTTATCAGGTAGTCTTTCTGTCTGCAGGCTGGGCACGCATCCCCCGGTTTGATGAACAAATAATCCCTCTATACAGGGGTCTCAACCTGTAGCTCCCAAGTAGCTCACCAAAAGATTTTTAGAATCATACAAATGATGCTTTATTACTCAAATTATATTGATTATATGTCTATTTCTACTGTAAATATATTTTAGATGGCTAATTGTGTCCACTTCTAGTATAGAGTGCAACATTATTATTTAGGCCTCTCAACTATGACACAGTAAACTTCGATTTATGGTCATCTTTAACAGTAGTAGCTCGCCATCACTTTTCTTTGGCAAAATTAGCTCTCCTGGCGAAAAAGATCGGAGAGCCCTGCTCTATACATACACTCTGTTGTGATTGGTTCAGTCCAGTTTGAATCTGGAGATGCGTTGAGTAAATTCACTTGACAGGTGTTTCATGAAGGTTGGGTTAAACTTAGAGAAGTTGCAAGAGATGAATAAAGCATGGTGGGGGAAAACTGAAAAAAAAAAAAAAGTTTACAACTGTTGGTGTTATTTCATAAAGTTTTAGAACAGAGCTATTCATTTTTTTTTTTTTCCCCGAGCGCCAGAATTTTCATAGAGCCATGACCACTGAGCCATGGAGTTCCACATCATGTAGTAAGTAAGTAATCTTTATTTGTATAGCGCATTTCACAGACATAGAGTCACAAAGCGCTTCACAGTGAGATGAACCCCTCCCCTCCCCACTCAGTGATAGTAAGCTGCCCTGGGGCAACTCAGCAGAGGCGATTCACCTAACACCTGGCGCCTCAACCTCCGACTACCACCAAGTGTTCCCTAACGTGCATGCTATCAGTTATGTTATCATCATGTGACCGATGTTGCCAATATTTTAGGCTACAAAGAATATTCATCTGTTTCAGTAATGTTAGTCACTGCTGCTATAACCTTTTTGATTTGTATTGCACTTCAAAAACCAACACTAAACCATAACGGACTAGACAAGTTCTAACCAAATCTGAACAAAGAATAACTGAGGCCAAATTAGCTCAGATCTAAACTAAAACAGGACCACCTCAAGTCTTAGATACACTCAGAATTCATCGGAAGAGATATGATTAATTTAGCAATTTTTGAAAAAATGGGTTGAGGGCAGGATGAGATCTTTGGAGGGCCAACAATGGGATAAGCTGTTGGTAGCTAACTTTTTTAGTTGTAAATAAGTAAACTTTGTGATTTCAACTAAAAAGCATATAACGCTTGAGCCTGTGGAAAAAATGAGACTACTGGGTGCTGTCTGAACTGAATAACAAAGAACATACAGCTGTGTCTTTAACCCGTTATATAGCCGGCGGCCCTTTTTCACAGTTAGGATTTAATAGCCAACTGGTATTTGTGGAGATGATTGAAGTTCACAGCATTTGACACATTTTCAGTGTCGCAGACCTGTCAAGAAAAGACTTGGAACTTCTTTTTGAATGACCATGACACCACAGTGAATTTCATTTTCAAGTTTTGTATTCTAAAAATGAATGCCAAGGTTTACTTTGCCCTGTGCATTTGACCCATCCTTCATTTCAGCGGACGAAACATGTTACAACTACACAGCGATCAGCAGTTTTTGAACTTCTCTGTGCCATCATCTCAGCATATGGTAAAAGCCTGTTAAATTGCTTTCACTTTACTGTAACAAGCTCAAACTCTGCTCCTCTTGCTGCAGAGTGAGTGCGTGCAGAGCCAAAGTGAACAGAGAGTTAACATGTGAACGCTGTTTCCCGTAAAACCCAACAGCAGCAGCAGAAGCAGCAGTGGGTGGCTCTGTCCTTTTTAGACCCAAGGCCCTTCTCCTCACCAGCCTTAAGGTGGTATTTTATTATTTCTGCTCATTCTGTCCATTCATCGTCTATAATTACTCCCTTGCATTTTTTTTATTTTTTCAAATTATATATCTGTTCCATTCTGCAGGATAGGATTTCCCTGCCATGTTTTTAACCCGGACTATTTTCAGACATCTCTCTCTGTGATTATTTTTCATTTTGGGTTGAGTTCCTTTAATCTTTGGGTTATGATCTCCTGTTTTGGTATTTTGTCTGGAACTGTTCAAAATATGAAGTTTATGTAAGAGGCCCAGTGCGATGGTTTTGGGATGTTGCAGGAGGGTAAGTGAGGATATTCGTGGAAGCTCGGATTCAATTTAAAAACAGGTGTGTTAGTCAATCTAAAGTGAATTATGGCTATTTCAAAGCCAAAATTATATAGCATTAGTGGATTTAGACCCTTTTACTGACCAAATACAATATTTTTTTCAGCTGTACAAGCAATAATTGTCAGTCATATGTTTGGGTCTACAGTCAGCCCTTTGTTCGTAGCTACAATCAGCCTTTATTCGTAGCTATGTATTTATTTATTGTACGTCTTGGTAGGTCATCTAAGAAAATCGAGAATAAATATTGTGTCATTAAAGGTGATTTTAGAAGGTTTGGCTCTCCTTCCCCACTACCTTTGTCTTTACCAAACAGAAGCTCGACAGTTTTGACACATTGTGAAAAGCGTAGAGCACCTACGTCACATGATCACGTGGGTGTGCCATGCAGGAGAGCGGAAGTGCTTGAATGCAGCATTACATGGAGCGCAAAACTGACAAATTCTGACATATTTTCTTATTTTTTGGTAAAGAAAGCAATGGATATTTCTCGTGCATGTTCAGTGCATTTGTCGTGAAAGTAGGACATCTTTTAGATCACAAAGCAAGGTATTTGGAAAAACTAATAACACTATAGCTGTGCATGCCTCTTCCTCCTGCTATATTTGCCGATTTAAAAAAAATTACAAGCTTGCCTGACTTTACTCCTCATGACTGTGGTAAACAGGGTTTTGTCTTACACTGGAACAGATTAAAAGCTACAAAAGTTTGGTTTTCCGTAACTTGGCGTATCATGTGAGGCTAGTGTTAGCCACATAATGCAGGCTGTTTCAGATATTCATTGCATTTTTTTTTTCTCTCTCTCTCTCTCTCTCTTGCAAATCTGTAACATTTAGAGGGATTTCGTTCTTTTGATTTATTGCTGCAACACACTGGCCTACTGTCTTCATCAAATGTAAACAAAAAGCTACAGGTTTAGGCTTACAAGCTCCTTGTCTGATAGGGCAGCGTGTTGCACAAGATACAGCCATTTTACAATTGAAATCAATAAACTTAGAAACAGGCAGGTTTTGGCAAAGTTTCTATAGTTGTAATGACACAACACATTTGCCCTCCATCATGAAGAAGTGGCGTTCCCTCAGAGAGCAAAGGTCATAGATTGTTGTGGGACGTTTATGATCCCTCTTTTGAAAATCCTTTTTCAGATGGATTCCTTGCTTGCCAAGTTAATATTATGTTTATTTGTACGCCTTGACAATACTCCTCCATTGGCGCCCAAGTTTACCACAACTAAAATCTTGGTTTAAATCTTATATGCATGATATGCTTTTGATTATCAGTATATTTGAAAAAGTTCTATTTTATTTTGCCTTAAATCTACAAAGGATGCCAATAAAGAGCATGTTTCAAACGCTGCTCCTATGATTCATCTGAATTCATTCTTACCCTAAACATGCAGCAGCAGAACACCACTTTACACTAGAAAAACAAACACGCCAAAAGCAGCAGAGTTCTGACCAACACTTTCTTTAGTCCCTCCTCTAATTTTGCTTCCCAAACTTCACATTATGCGCTGGCTTCTGTCTGAAAGAGAATCTTGTGTGTACACCAGCGTTACAGGCAGCTTTCCCACAAAACACTGCAGCGGCTCATGTGCCAATCCAAACACAGCCCACAGTACGAGAGAAGGTCCTAAATGTGGAGCTGGCCTTTGTGGAGAGAGAGAGAGATGCATGTGAGGAGGAGGAGGAACGCTGCAGGCCTGAGGTTTGGGGAACTGTCCAAAGATATGAGGAACCATAGGCTTTGACAGATGAGGAGAGAGAAATGTGATGCAACAGGAGCTTTACTGTGGACACATGTTTAGTTCTGAGGTCTGTGTGCTGAATGAGCGAGAATGGTTCAACATCACAATGGAGAGGAGTGTGTTTTGTTTGTGTTGGTGCACGGTAGCAGTGAGTTTAGAGCTGTGGCCAATAAGGGGTCAAGCCAAGTCAGCATCTCACAATCTTTCTGGGTGGAGTTTGCATGTTCTCCCTGTGTCACTGTGGTTTCTGTATAGGTGCTTGGACTTCCTCCCACCTCCAGAAACATGCCTGTTTAGATTAATTGTTCATCATTGTAAGTTTCCCTTTGTGAATGAACGATAGAGTTCAACTGTTTCTAAATCTGTGACAAGTTGGCCACTGTCCAGGATGTCCCCACCGCCCAAAATCACCTACAACCCTTAAAGAGAACAAGAGGTAGAAAATTAAGTGTTTTTTGTTTTGATTTTTAAAGCGACAAACTGAACTAACCTGGATCCACGAGATGGACTGAAGGTGATTTGACAAAATCTTGAGAATCCGTACGGTTAAAGAGGGCCACGGTGAATCCCAAATTTAGCCAAAATAACTTTATCTCAGCATAACATTAATCCTTACCCTAACCTTACCCAAATCTCAGGAGTAAATATTTTAAAATAAAACTTATGCTAGCATAGCCACTAATGCAAAGTCATAGTGTATGGCATAACTGGGCTGTGGGGAAAAAAATATATATATATATTAGCATTGTGGTTTGATCCATAGCAAACATTCAAACCAAAACAACATGGCTGTACCATTCAATGTACTTTAGCCACTTTAATAGAATAATGTGTACACAGAGAACATTTTGCATTTGTAGATTATAGTGTATGCTTTTCTATCATTTAACAAAAACATGGCTACTTCTGTTCAGTGACCAATCAGTTTTAAATATTTCCTATGACTTTCCAGTAGGGCAAAAAAACAAACAATAAATGTATTTATTTATGTCATTATTATTCACTCATGTATTCACTCATCAGATTTTTAAAATAATTTAATCTTCATTTTGGATGTTTTTTATCAGTGATTTGGATCTGCTATGCAATTTGCTTGTCATAACCAGCAGGTGTCCTAAAAGTATTATTATAGTTTATTTTTCTGAATGTATGAGGACAGAGAAAGTCCAAATTAAAAGATATTGCAGCTGGAGACTTTGTGTCCTTTTTGTCCTAATGCTGTGTGTTTGGTGCATTCTCAGGATCATTAGAAAACAGCTTTCACATGACACAAATATTTACTGCAGCAGCTCTGCTAACACTATTTCATGGATGTGACACAAACACACTTCCAAGTACTAATATAACAGTTTTATCTGTAGTTAAATTGGTTAGAATTCATCGGCTGTGTGAGCTGAATTAAGCCCTAAAAATATTTGGACAAAACACATTTGAACTATTTATTATTGCATTTGAGAAATGATGGCTTCAGATAATTTGTAACCATTTTGGCAATGTAGTAAATGCAAAATATAACTTCTAAGACTAAACAATGAATAATGTAATTTGAATAGCTTATGCCTTTAATCAATTAATGTATATTGAGGCAACTTTCTGTTCAAATCCAGTCTTTTTTTACTGATTAGCCACCAGAGGGCACCAAACCACAGCTAAAAGGAAACTCTCCAAACAAAGTCCTCTTAAATGAGTTTGTGGAGAAGGAGCCAGAGCACAGTGGTGGTGTTTCGTGTTCTCGTTAAGATCACCACTGATGTGTGACTGCTGCTTCTAAACCAGACTTAAACTGGTCTACCACGAGCCTGTTGATGAGGACAGGACTGAGGCTGAGGCACTTTTCATAAAGAAAAGCACGAACAGAGCAGCAACTTCAGTTTTTTTTACTTTTTGGAATTTGACCTTTAACAGCTTTTTATCCTAATTTTTTGCATTCAGTTTATTTCACCGAATACATACTGCATTGCTCTGTACTTATTTCCTTCTCCCCCAGGCTTTTCTGTGTGGAGTTTGCATGTTCTCTCTCTGTTTTTGGTTCTCCGCCAACCCAAAGGAAGCACCACATATGGAAAACCCGTCAACCTTGATTGTCTTTGGTGCTGTAACTTTAGTGCTGAGAGCATAGTCAATACAGAAGACCAAATTAACTTTTTTAGGAAATAATATATTTAAATAAAGATGAGTAACTGATTTTTACAACGTAGACTTTACATCTGATTACTTCCTCTTCAAAATTATTCTACACATGGTTAATATCAACATATATTATTTTTTTAGACGCAATTCTGTCTTAAAAAAAACACTTCTTACAAACAACAACTCAAAAGGACCACCCAAGCACAGCCAATCAGAGCGAAGCATTCATATAAACTAAAATTCAAGATACAATTGAATTCTTTACACAAAAAGTCAGGTAAATTAGCTTTAAATTATTATTAGTTTTGGTCACAAACTATAGTTTACCAGAGAAAGGCTGAAAGACATGTTTGCCACTTCTTGCTTTCCTGTTGATCAAATGATATTTGAGTGTCCTTTCTTGAGCCAATAAATAACCACACACTTCCCATTATCAGTGGATGTTTTGGTGCTTTTATTTTACCACAACTGGCAATTTGAACATTTTCAGGAGAACTTGAACTTTCAAACTGCAAAAAAAACAACAAAACATTTTCTTTCATCTCTCTTTCTCTTTTTTTTTCTTTCAGTTTTTCAAGCTATCACAGCATTCTCCATGCACATCAATCTAAGAGACAGTTTGAAATAAGACTTTTGAAGTACTAGATACAATTTAGGTCTGACATACAAACACATTTTCTATCTCTTGTTCTCATTAGAGGGGTTGTAGGTGACTGGACCTTGTTCCATTGACTTTGAGCCTTAGGCAGGGGAACACCCTGAACACATAGAGACAGAAACAAACAGATAAACATGAATGTTTTTGGAGGTGGGAGGAAGCAGGAGCACCCAGCGTGAACCCACAGTAACACACGGAGAACATGCAAACTCATCCAGAGAGATCATGAGATGTTGATTTGGTCTGAACCAGGATTTGAACAACCTGTTTGGAAGCCATAAACCACTCTGCTAACATGCACACACACTTTGAATTACAAGGCAAGTTACATTTCAAATTCTCAAATTAGTAAAGGCTTCAAGACACTACAGGAGTTAGGGCCCGATTTTAAGCCTGATGTGTCACTCAGTGAGTTAAGGAGGTGTGGCCAGATTAAGGATTTTCGTAGTTTTCTCCTTATGTCTGTGCATCACTGTGACTCTGTTACAACTGTTTGTCAGGGCACATCATGGTGAGGTTCACATGCTGCATGAACAACAGAGGCATCTGGTGCATTTGCCTTGTGACAGCGGCTCTTAAAATGTAAAATAGAAAAGAACCATTGCCTCATTATCTTTAAATAAATGTAACGCTTTGTGCTCGTAGTCAAAGCGCAGGATTCTTTTTTACGAGCATAACACATGACATCTCCAACACACCTGTTTCCTAAACAACGTGCAGAGCAACTTTACTAAACTATAGAACATGGCCAACACTGTTTTCATTTGACGCTCAAAATGCATCAGTATAACAGCTCAACACCAAAGTCGTACATTTACCACAACACCAAAAGAGTGTATTATGACCTTTTTTGCGTACTTATGTTACGCCGTACATTTAGCACAATATGAAAGAGTGTAAAATGGACACGAGATTTCACAGTGTAAAAATACACTAGTTTAGGTTGACGCCACGTGGGGACGTTTTCTTCAGGTGAAACGTGTAAGTTTAGGCTTCAAGTTACTAAAATGGGTAAGTTTAGGTCTGGAGCTTGGGGCTAACCTGGCCAGCCAGATGGTTTATCTCGCGGTATTTGTGAATTCACAAACACTAGATAAACCATCTGGCCTTCGTCCGGCTCGATTGGTTTGAGAGTCCGAACCAGCGATGACCAGCCCAATCACATCACAGCAGCGTGGTTTTGAACCAATCACATTGTAGCAGGCGGGCTAACACGGGCCGTTAGCTCCCCGGTGCCGCAGCCGAGTCTGATTCAAGCTCAACAAAGATGGCTGCTCCCGTGGATGTACGTGTTTCTGCTGCTTTTGATGCGGTTTCAGCAGAAATACGGAGTAATTTCTTTTTGAAAGAAGAGCAGTATGTGTGACACGTACTTGTTTATCCCAAGCGGACATTGGATACACCATTACGAGTTGTTGCTGTGATTGGCTAGCTCAAATTAGGTAGGCCCCACACCCAATCAGCCCGAAGTATTTCACTAAACGCCCCACCTTTTCTCGAACGCTTTCAGCGAGTCAAGTCCCAGATGGATATAGTGACAACTCAGATAGAAGTTCAACACATATCTATCTGGCGTGAGCCAGGTTAGCTTGGGGCAGGTCAAGATTAGAATCAGGATTTTGTTAATATTTATAAATAAGACCACATCTTAACAACCACCATTGAAATGAACGGGGACTGTGACATGTTCTATAATTACGTTAAAACAGTTGTGAACTTGTGCTAGTTACACTTTTAATTTACATGTCCTGTAATGTACACTTTCTTATGAGATCGAGCTCGACTGTGAGACAAATAATCTTTTAATGTCCTCATGTCTGTGGCTTGTTCTGTTTTGACGCATCTAAAAATTGCAAACAATCGTAAACTCCTCCAGTGTGCAGCCGGCTGAAATATTGACCATGTACAGTCACAAAGAAAAGCTAACTTTAAAACCCCCAAACTAACTTGTTGTGTGTGATAATTGGCCCCGCTGTAACAAACCCCAAAAGCACAAATGTTTAAAACTGTTTTCAGTAAGTTTTGCAGCTGCAGTGTTTTCCACAAATTTCTCGCTGGAGTGGCCACACAGAAATTGAAAGAAATCCATAATCCCGATCGGATCAGCTCGTCTTTTCCTCACCGGGACAAGAACAGGATTGATTTGTGGTTGAATAATTGAGAGGCTTAGCAAACAGAACCGCGACGCACTTCCCAAAATTGGACATCAAATTGGGAGCGCAAAGACACAGCAGCAGTAAATGAGGACTTTGGGGCTGGAGTGGGAGCGTTTAGGTTTTCATGGACTTTTTGTTTTAGTTGGTGTCAATCACGGCTGCGTTTGTGGTTTGTAGGATTTGTTACTTTCAACCGTGTCGTTATTTAGACACGGAATTCATTCACTTGTCAAATCCACACGTCTACTACACAGTTCTGGAGTTAAAGTTTTGTTTACTAAATCAAATACATTACTTATAAATCAACTGTGTCTAAAAAAATATTATTGCCCAGGTTAAATTTTTTTTGTGCATTGCATTTTTTAAACAGGAAGCAGGTAATCTGTCCATTTTCTAGTTTACACAAATGCTTTGGCACATAGTTCAGATTCACATGCATTCATTTTCTGCTGGAAGAATATCCTACAACATGAAAGTGAAACTGGAACGGACCCCCCTCCAAAAAAATGAATTACTTTATTATTTGACTCAGACAGTGCACAATGTGCTGTATTTACAAAAAAAGACAGTTTACTAACTTACAACAACAAAAAAGTCAGTTATCCCAGCTCTAAATCATGGCATTTTATAGTTGTGAAGAGATACGACAACACACCAAGCACACTGTACTGTATGACACAAATGATACGCAGTGTAATTAAAATTCCTATGATTTAGGAACCAAAACACCATGTAGTTAATAATTCGTCTGAAACAAATGCTTATTTATTTTCATCATATTATACGCATATTTTAAGAACAGAACAGAAAGATTTATTGTCATTGTCACAGAGTACAACGAACTACCTTTGGAGTGAGTCCCCCGGCCACCGCCACTCACGCTTTCGAACATGAAATGCAAAGCAAGTATAAACAAAAAAAAAGGGTCATAGGATTAAGAATTGGAATGTAAATACATCTTCAACAAGCTATTTCTCTTTTAAAGAAGCTGAAACTGAAAGAAACATTGTTGGTCTAAGAAGGCATCCTTGTTTTACTCGATTGGATTATGAAGATACAGTATATCGTTTGCTGGATATATCGAAATGTCTGCAACTAGATTCATGTGCACTGTCAAATCTAGCATCAGACATAATACATTTTGCAGTTTTCTTAAACAGAAGACAGTAGACAGATAATCAACATGAGAACTTTAACCAAAAGCTTTCCTGATGAGTGAGAACAAATGCAGCTAAGCCCAAACTGAATCCCGCTCTGTCACTGTGGTTCATTTACAGCTGGTCTAAAGTAACACAGCAAACTCCTGAGCTGTTTCCCAGGCAGCCGCCCTCTCGGCTCCTGCAGGGACTTATTAAAAAAACGTATTCTTTTTCCAACAGGACACGTAAAAGTACAGGGAACCGTTTGTGCACCTGGATCTGTTGTGGCCATATACAGTTAGGCACTGCTCTGTGGGATGAAGAGGCTGAAGGTGGAAAGAAACAAATCAACTGAAGATGAGATTTCTCCATCACAAACACACTTTGGCAAATGTTTGCATGAATAATTGTACTTTAACTTTGAATTCCTTGAACGCTAATGGCATTTTTACATTACTGTTATGTGCAGCACTTTTGAAACGTTTTTAAAAAGTCATCTTATTCTGCCCTGCCTACTTTCCTTGGCAGGACACTTTGGTTTAGCTGTGGTCAGCCTAAGTTACTTTATCCACAATCAAATATAAACGGTTGTAATGATCACATACATGCATAGACACATGCTGTGTTTCAAAGCTTATGTTCTGCACATTTTTATGTATTTGAAATCGCTCCACAAAACAGACTCTAACCCAGATAATGTTAGCTACCTTAACAGGAAAAAACAAAACAAAAGTGGACCGGAGGAATAAGGTGAATGCCTATGAAGTTGAATAAAAAATCAAAATGTTATGATGGTCAATTTTTGGCACTCCTCTGGGTTTGAAAGTCCACTCTTCTTCATCAAACTCATTTTAGGATCTAAGTTCCCTTTCAGTCAATTTTGATCAGTTTTGCCCATATTCTGCTTTTACACTTTATTCAGTAAATAACTCACAATTCATAGGACAACTAAAATAATTTGAAGGGAAAGCAGAAACATCCGGGGTTTTGGGATGCAGGAGGTTAAGCCAAGGTAACTTACAATTTCTTCTGCAAACAAACTTCTAAAAGAAGTGCCATGTTTCAATGATGTGACTTTGAAAATGTACCAATGTCTTCATCATCATGATAGATTTATGTAGCCGTCAGATCTCAGAAGCAAAGCATGTTGGGCCTGGACAGTACTTGGATGGGAGACCGCTGGAGGAACCTCAGGTGCCACAGTTAAACTAATAGAAGAGAAACTTATTGTTGAGTCCGTAGGCACTTTATTGCCTTGTATAGTCTGGATGTGAATGGTTGGTGTGTTGGAGGGGCCGATGGTGCAAAATGGCAGTCTTACTTCAGTCAGTCTGCCCCAGGACAGCTGTGCCTACAATAGTAGCTTACCTATCAAGTATGAATGAATGAATGAATGAATAATGCATAATGTGAAATGTCTCTAAGTGTCATGAAAAGTGCTGTATAAATCCAATGCAGTTTTATTATTAGTCATAGTGCTGTGTTTACATTAGTCTTTACTGGTGGAAAAACAAGTTTACCAAGTTACAACTACAAAAGGTCGAGTATTCCAGTAATTACTATTATTTTTTCTTAAATATCATCTCTAGGTCATGAACTTGAATTTCTGCAGATACATTTAGATTAATTCTTCCGCTCTGACAAACTGTGACTAAGTTCCACTCCCCTCCCTCCTCCATCATGGTGAAAGTGCATTTTGTCCGCACAACTGTCGTGACGTTCTCATTGAGTGTGTGACATGAATCACAGCTGCAGAGTGCTCCTAAAACCTCGCACGAACCCCAAATATGAAAAACATCTGTCCGCTCTGAAACGCGATCCTCCGTGTAGCAGTTGGTCTATATACACTTCTGCCTTAAACCTACTCTAACCAAGACTTAATGTGGGATTAGCTTCACAAAAAGTCATTCACAAGCATAGCGAAAGCCAGGAAATGAAGAATTAAGAGCACATGCATTAACAGTGTGGTGAAGGCTGGCTATAGAGAGCATTTGGCTTGGCCTCAGGGTGAGCATTGTCCGAGCCTCCAACAACAGGTGCAATGTGTCCAACTTTACTCACTGATGATATGTTGATGAATTAGATTTGTTTGCCTAGCTTAACATAGAAAATGTGTTAGTTTAGGCTTGCCAACTTGTGATTCAAAGATTGTGATTCGAAGCTGCAACACATAAAGAAAAGTTTATTGTGTTTTTGTAATTCAAGTCAAAAGTTGTAGGTGTTGTTGTGCTTGATTGGCCTGTAAACCAATCTAACCTGAAGCCCTTAGAGAAAATAAAGACATCAAACCCAGCAACGCTAACGGTCTGAAGACTAATCTCTAAGCTACCTGGACTTGCATTACAGTTGCCTTGCTGTACTGATGAAAGCAAAAGAGACACACATACATGTATCATAAAGACGACCATTAGAAGCCTGACTTTTCTTTATTGTTTTTGCTATGGTTTGTGTCATTGCTTGTTGTCCTAATATTGTCACAATAAATGGTTAAAATAGTACATTAAAATGTGCTTGCAAAAACACTAATGACAGCTATCCAGCCCTTTGTCAATATGGCCCACAACAAAAAGTAATTGCCCAGCCGTGTCTTATGGTGTTTTGATTTTCTGAGATTTTTTTTCTCTGATTGCTGCAAATTATTGGTCTACGTCACTTTCCGCTCTACTGTGCTGTGTGTCACCTGCAGAAAGATACGCTGTCCGTCTAGCTGTCTGGAGAAACTTCCCTCTCTACATATTATAATTTCAAGAGTGTTTCACTGTATATATTATATGCAGCTTTGATTCCAAGTTTGTGGTCTGATGTGTCAATGTCTGATTCCTTCAGATCCCAGAAACTAAGCAGCTTGAACCTGGGCAATGCTTGAATAAAAGAAACTAGTCAAAGGTCAGAGAATTACATTGTTAAGATCTGTTTTCTCTACATCACCCTGCCCAGGGACGACAGGTGGGATTCTTGCTATAACCTGGTGCAGGGCATCTTTCCTCTTGGTTAATGTTTACTGTACATTGTCCCTGTACAAATCATACCATATGAAATTTCTATTTCTTGCATGTCTAGTGATTATAAAGATGTGTTATTATTCATGAATATTAACAAAATCCTACTCTTACCCAACTCCAAGCCACAAACAAAAACTTTCATAACCTAAAAATCGATTGTATACAAGGCCAAGACGTCTATAAGACGACAAGAAAATATTGTCTACTCAACTCAATAGCATATGATACAAAAGACAAATATGTTGCCATGACACAGTATGTGGTGTGGTACAGATATGTATTCCATGAGAACATGTTGGAGAAATTGTTGTGTTCTTGTCTTGTTTGCATTGGTGATTGGTGGTGGTGGTTAAAGAGAGGCCAAACTTACAGGGACATTTTTTTTTGCATAATTGATTTATTTCTATTTTTCTTAACTTGTTTGAAGACAAATGTGTTGTCTGAATATGACAGACCCTATTTAAATATGACCGCCACATTCTCATTTTACGGCTTCCTTTCACTTTTACTGTCTCTGTTTCGGAAGTTGCTGACAGATGGATTAAAACATTTGTCAGGACGAGTGGAAGTTATGTAATGTTGTAAAAAAAAAAAAGAAGCGTCTGCCCATCTGTTTTATTCTCGCTACAAGCCAACAACATCATGAACCACAAATCACACAGCATGAACCATCAGGAGCTGCTGCCGGGTTTCTTCTTGCTGTACTTCTACTGTGTTGTGGTGACAGGTCGGCCATATTGGGAAGGTAAAGCTTTGAGAGATACTGGAGACGTGGGAGGAATGGGTGGAGCATGTGTCGGGTTTGTGATGAACATGGCATCGGCTTCTGGAGCTGAAAGAAAACATTGCTCTTATTTTACTGTCACTGGATACGGTTTCAACCTAGAAAATGTCAAGTCATGAACACCAGGGTCAGAAGCAGGTGGAGTAGAAAGGAGGTTATAGGGTTAGAAGAGTAAACAGTTGAATTACAGTGTTATTGTACCAAGATTATCACATTTGCATAAAACAACTTGCATGAAGAATTATAATGTAGTTTTAATGTTCAATTTGCGCGTGTTATTCTTGGAACCCACCAAAGTTTACCAACCTTTATATGTTTCTCTTAATAATGAAGCTGAGGAGAAGAATGTGTCGATTTGGCACGTGTCGCCAGCAGAAAAAACGATCAGCAGTGCTTTTAAATCATGCTACTAACGTAGCACAGTCCATCAAAGGAATCAGGTAAGAAGCAGCTGGTAAAATCATTCAAAGTGTGATTTTGACAACAAAAAATGTGGCGTGTTAGATTAGTGGCAAAAATTATGTTTGGATTCATTTTGAAGAGCGACAATATCAAAACATTTTAGGCTGATAAAAGGTTTATAGCAACGCCATTGTGGAGAATAATTAATAGATCTTTAGGATATTTTCACACTAATACTTTGGTACAGTTTCACTTCAAATAATTTGTTTTAGATAACACAGGAATAACATGCACATTCCATACAAAAAAAGTTTCTGCTGGGAGGTTCTTCAGGCTCTTTCTGTGGATCTGATGCTCCTATTTCTGATTATAACTCATTGGCACTCTCTGTTCTGTTTCATTGATCAACAACAATCTCCAATCAAACACTGTAGCTTGTTGAACAACCACATTGTTAACACACAGATTTTTAGTAAAAGTTCAAAGTTGCTAAAAAAAACAACTATACAATAATAAATTCAGAAAGATGGAAAAAATCCTTCAATTATGGAAAGGGAAGAAGTTGACTCTCTATGGTAAAATAACAGTTGTAAATTCTGTTATTATTCCTCAATTTATATATTTGTTTATGTCATTACCATCTCCATCACAACATTTTTTTAAGATGTTTGAGCAGCGGATCTTTAATTTTATTTGGGATGGCAAACCTGAAAAAATTAAAAGAGGGGTCTTTTATAATAAATATAATTTTGGAGGTTTGAAGATGAAAATCTAGAAAGTTTATGTTTGTCCTTAAAAGCAACAAATGTACCCAAGTTTCATTTAAACATTGAATGGTATACAAGTATTCTTTTAGAGAAAAATCATATTCTGGGCCAAAAGAAATTATATCCATATTTACAATTGATGCCCTCCCACTTTTCATATGTAGATGAATTTATAGGAAATATTTCGAGTTTTGTAAAGGAAAGTTTGCATTCATGGTGGTGCTTCCAATTTCATAAGCCAGTTAAAAGAGATGAAATTTTGCAACAAATTTTATGGTTGAACTCCAATATTGTAATAGAAAGTAAACCGTTTCTCATGGACAATATGCTCCAGAATGGTATTATCTTTGTAAATGATCTTGTTAATGAGAACGGAAAAGTTATGAATTATGACGAATTTAAAGGGATGTATGGTAGTGTTTGTTCATGTTACTCATATAATCAAATTATTACAGCACTGGGAAGAAAATGGAAGCAACAAATAAACTATGGAACGTATAAATTATTAGTTTGTAAACCGTCAATTAAAAATTCTAGTTGGTTAAAAGGTATAAAATAAACAAAAAATTATATAACTTTTATCTAATGTAGCCTTATGAACCACCAAAGAGACATTTTGAACTGTATTTTTCCATCATCTTAGAGGGACAAAAGGAATGCAGTCCTCCCCCCCAAAACTGATCAAGTTTTACGACCCTCTGTGTCTTATCAACAAATGGCTATTGACTCTAGCACCAAAGCCCCTGCTGTGACCTGTTGCAAAGACTTGCAGGACAAGGACTTTCATTATAACTCATCTACTTTCATGTGTGTTTTCATGTGTTCTCATGTCTGTATCCTTGTTGAAATATGCATTTGGAAATGTTCTGTCCTTTGTCATTTCTTCATACATTTTTGATTGTGAAAGTCATGCTTCATATCTAATCTGCCAACACAATTGAAGATCTAGCAATTGAGATGTCAATATGTTTTCAGTTGTGTTATGTTACAGTATGTATGTTCTTGTTAATGGAATAAGTTAATAATAGCTAACTGTTTACCAATTTATTTTTAAGTAAGGACATACATGTTGCCCTCAAAGTAAGCCACTCCCAGGTCATAAGAGTCCGCCTCTTCGACTCCACAAAACCCCCCAACTTGAGTCTTCTGACACACAAACAGTGGGACACACTTCTACTTGGAACTTCTTCCTGGTCACTTCTATCTACCTCCCTCACGTGCTGAACGGGGGTTGGAGCCGAGCCGTGAGGGCCTCTGGCCCTTGGCGGTCCCTGCGGGGCTAGCCTGGCCTGCTGCAAAACCGAAAGCAGGCCTTTGGACAATTCTCCAACCAGCATCAACATGCTACAGAATGGGACTCAACTGCTGCTAAACCCATCGAACAGCAGCAACTGCACCCCTTCGATCATGGCCCAAACAAGGAAAGGCCTCAAACTCGGTGGACACCAAGGAGCACCCCATCTTCAACCTCATGGGACGTAAGACTAAAATGGTGGCTGCACAGAGTGGCTTAAGGGTATAGTTAGGAAAGTCTTGTTACTCCTAATTTAAACCAAATCAGATCTTACCATTGAAACTAGTGTTTACTGTTACTGTTTCGAAATGAATGATGAATGTTTATGTTTGTTTTTGTTTATTAAACCACACAAAATGTTACTGGTTATGGTTTTATAATTAGGATTTTGTCACTGTAATGTGAGAGCCGCGCCTTCAGACAGACAACGAGGAGTAGGTTTCTTTAAAAAAAATAATAAAATTGAGTTAGACTTTAAATGTTAACTCTGGTGCCCCAAATTTGATTAATTTTATTAATCGCCTACACAATATAATAATTTATAATCCGCAATTAGTGCGCCATGCCACAATTAGCCGATTTTTAGCATATTATATTAAAACAAACCACTACATATCTGGTGCCGCGTGAGGCTGGTATCACACTAATGTAGTAATAAATAAATCTGTTACACTAACATATAAATCATTTAGAAGTATTCCTTATAGTACCTTCAGAAAGTGGGAGGACACAGTTGATTGTCCATTACCTTGGGAAAGAATCTTTAATTTGATTTATGAAACTGTTGCTGATGTTCAGAATAGAATTTTTCAAATTAAAATTGTGTATAATTTTTTACCTACTCGCAAAATGCTAAAATATGGAATTTGATGGAAACCGATGAATGCCGTTTTTGTTGTTTAGAAACTGAGTCTACTGAACATCTGTTTTGGTTTTGCCATTGTGTGGCCTTGTTTTGGACTGAAGTTGGAAAAATGTGTTTGAAGATTGGAGTAGATTTTAAGTTGGATTTTGTATCTATTCTACTAGGAACATTTAAAAACAACAATGATATTAGTAATTTAATCACAAAAAAACAACTATGTAACAACATAAAACATTCTCTCTCTATCTCTCTCTTTTTTTTTTTTTTTTTCAAAGCAAACGTGCTTTATTTGTAATGCTCTTTGTAATTCACCCTAGAGAGACTCAGACAACAAAAGTGTGTTAGAAGATTCTTTATTGAGTACATGACTTTGGCGGTCAGACCCCAGCAGAAGACATGGCGATGATTAGCACGGCCAGATTAAGTCGATTAGGAATGGAATATATGTCTTCCCCAAGGCTGCACACTTGTGGTGGTAGAGGAATAAACTAGGGGCGAAGATTATGATGCAGAGACACCAAGGGCGATGAAGGTGATCCAAAAAGTAGCTGATGAGGATAACATCCCCTGTCCTTAGACCCTCCTTCTCGGCAAGGAAAAACTCCAAACCCAGTAGGGAAAATGAGAAACCTCGAGGAGAACCACAGTGAAGGAGAGATCCACTCCTATGGACGGACAGGCTGTACACTCTTAAAACAGATGTGTTGTTTTTTAACACAATTCTTCTGTTACTGCTGTTTCAACACATGTTGTGTTAACATGTGTTGAAACAGCATATATTTTAATCTTCTATTTTAATCTTCTATATAGATTAAAATATAGAAGACTTGTGTAGAAATTTGAATTTTCTGTGTAAACTAGCGCTGCACATCTTTGTGTTAACTTGTTAGCCAATCACATTGCAGTATGCATAGCACAAACTTGTGTTAACTGAGTGTTGCAGGACAAACAACACATCTTTGTGTTAACCTGTTAGCCAATCAGAGTCTAGGACACACAGTCAGACATATTGAATTATCAGCTGGCTCGATGGCTGAGTGGGTAGCACGCATCTCACAGTGCAAAGATCCCATGCTTTGTTAAAGCTGGTCAGGTACTATATGAGAAACACAGATTTTAACTATGCTGAATCGTTTAACACATTAAATGTGTTAAATGTCCTAACACAATCATTGTGTTAAAATCAACACATGTTGCGTTGTCCTTAACTAGACACACAAATGTGTTAAAAAATAACACATTTTGTGTTGTTTTTAACACATCTGTTTTAAGAGTGTAGATGTGACCTGGACAGGCTGAAGATGTGGCTGGACTGACATGCCTCCATAGCTGGTTAGTGTTCGAGTGTAGAGGAAAAAACAACTCATCTGGCAGAATGACAACAGCCTGTACTGGAGGAGACGGGGAGGAGGTGGGGCGCAGCACGACTGATCGATGAATGAACGAGAATGAAAAGTCTGCAAGTGGCCTTATTAGTTGTAGTCAAGGGCTGATTGGGAGCAGAGCTGCAGCTGGAGGTGTGGCTGCTGATGAGGGACAGGGAACAGGTGAGGGAGCAGACAGTCTTCCAGGCTGAATTTACGCCAGCTTCATAAGGGTTATGTGCTGTGGAAGAGCTCTCTCACAGCACTGAAGAGGCGAGATAGTCCCCTCTTTTTGGGGCCAAACAGGAAGTTGCTGAGTCGGGTGTTCAGGTGTTTCAACATGGCTTCCTGGAAGACTTCATCATCGGCGTTTGGGTGCATTTTTTGTAATTTGATCTCCTTCATGAGGTCTTTTGCTGCTGTTTTGGCCACAGCCCTCATGTTTCGTACTGAGATCGGGATGTCCTGATTAAGAATCTTGTCTTTGGTTTGTTCCAGCAGGAAGCTGACAATCTTGGCCTGATCTTCTGATTTGAAGTAGGATTTCTGGATGAGTTTTCGGACCAGAGCTTGGATAAGAAAGTGTGACACAGGAGGTCCATCCAGGATCTGAGGAGGGCTGTTGTGTTCCTCTTGTTCTGTTGAGACTCTGATGACTTGAGTTTCACTGGATGGTACTTGACACTCCTGATCAGACATTGGAGGCAATATATCAGCCTCTTTGAAGACCTTTGGTCCGTCAGGAGCCGGAGCCTCTTCAGGACTGTCTTCAAAGACTACCTCAACTGTTGGACTGCTGGGTATGTCTGGGGTCTTACACAGAATCTGCTCCTCTGAGCCAATCTGGATGTTATTGAAGACCTCAGACAGACTGATCAAGTCTGTCACCTGAGCTTCACACTGGGTCTCATGGACACTCTGCTCTTCTGAGCCAGTCTCATGAACACTCTGCTCTTCTGAGCCAGTCTCATGAACACTCTGCTCTTCTGAGCCAGTCTCATGAACACTCTGCTCTTCTGAGCCAGTCTCATGAACACTCTGCTCTTCTGAGCCAGTCTCGACCTGGTGGAAGACCTCAGGCTGTTCAGGGCTGCACTCGTGGTCACTTTCAGGTGTTGTCATGTCCTGACTCTGACTAAACATCTCAGTCTCTTTGAGGATCTGAGAGTTTGAGACAGAAGCATAATTTAGTGTTTGGACTTGGGTCTCACACTTGTCTTCAGGGTCAGTCTGGAGGAGAACCTCCGACAGACTTATGAAGACCAAAGTAGGACCTACTTCCTGCTGGAACGAGGTTCGAATCACTTCTGGGGATAGAATCTCTTCGGGGGGTCGAATGTCCTCCTCTGTGTGTTCAATCTCCTCTTCTGAGGATTGAATCTCTTCTTCTGTTGGGTGAGTCTCTTCTTTTGTTCTTTCAGTCTCTTCTTCTGAGGATTGAAACTCCTCTTCTGCCTGTTCAGTGTCTTTTGCTGAGGCTTGATTCTCCTCCTCTGTTTGTTCCATCTCCCCTTCTGAGGGTCGCATCTCCTTCTTACTTTGTTCAATCTCCACTTCTGAAGATTGAATTTTCTCCTCTGTGTGTACACTCTCTTCAACTAAGGGTTGAATTTCCTCTTCTGTCCGTTCAGTCTCTTTTTCTGAGGATTGAAACTCCTCATTTGTTTGTTCAGTCTGTTCTTCTGATAACCGAATCGCCTCATCTTTGTGTTCAATCTCCTCCTCTGTGTGGACAGTCTCTTCTACTGAGGGTTGAATCTCCTCTTCTGTCCGTTCAGTCTCTTTTTCTGAGGATTGAAATTCCTCATTTGTTTGTTCAGTCTCCTCTGTTTGCTTAATCACCTCTTCCTCTGTAGTAACTACACTAAGAACCTGATCCAAGATCAGTTGTGGGTCTGTCTCAGGCTCTTTCACTACTTCTAAGTCAGTGGATGGTTGGCACTCTTCCGTAACTGACTCAGTTTTGTTGCTTAAGTCCATTTCAGGTTCAGCTGTAGGTTTAGGGTCAGATGTAGTCGACTCCTGTTCCGAGTGCCGATTAGAGGTATTTTCCTGTTTTTCTAAAAGTGGATTGTACTTGGGGCACTTAAACCCCAGTATTTTTAAAAGCTGTGCTGCAGCGTTATTTTAGCAGCTTTTTTGGTGGGTCCAGTCCCGATTGCACTTTCCCCAGGCACCGAAACTCTCATAGTAAAGAGCCAGCCCCAGGGTAGACGCTTGGACTCCAGCAGAGTGTACTCTGGGTACGTCATGCCACGAGCCTGGACCACTTCGGACAGACAGCCACAAGGCTGAAGGTCGTCTCTGAAGGTCTGCTGTCTGCTTACGGGGATAGGCACAGCCTGTGGGTTGGTGCTGCAGAAGACCGTCTCTTTACTCCTCTCTCTCACTGGGGCCTGATTTTTTTGGAGTGAGAGGCACATTTGCTTCAGAGGCTGCAGGATGTTTGAAGCAGCTCTGGCTCTGGCCTCTTTTTTGGTGGAACCCTGACCCACAGCAGAGAGAGTTCCTACTCGCAAAGTAATAAAAAACGTTTTCTTGTGGACAGGGCCATAATCTTGACAATCCACAAAAGTAAGAGACAGGTGGTGTTTGTTGCCAGATCGTTCACCTGAGTCAGGTCGTTCTTATAGCTAGCAGTCGACATGAGGTCGTTTTGCTGTGTAGCCATGTTCTCTTCAGGTAAAAGTGCAGTATTTCACTGTAAAACTGCTCTGTGTGTGCAGAGGTTGAACAGTTTTGGTTTGCAGAAGTTTTCGTTAAAATTGCTCTGAGCTCAAAAATGCGTGTGTCTTGTAGGACGACTGGATCAGAAATGAACTGAGAAACAGAAGAATGCAACACAAGACAAACGTCACATTCTAGAACGACCTCAGCATTCTGAAGTCGTCATGGTGATATGCAAATTGAGTTTACATAGAATTGTGCAAGACGTTTTTAAATCAAAACAATCACATAACAATAATAAAATTAAAAGTATAAAGAAAAAATAGTTGAAACTACAAAACGTGACTTGCTTTTAACTATTTCAATAGCCTATTATTTTTTATTTATTGATTTTTTTTTTTTATTATTATTTTATGTCAGCGACGAAGTTACATTTGTGTGAATCCAGGTCCTAAAAGATTTAAAGCAGAACAAACATGTAAGAAAAAACACAAATTCTGTGTGTGTCTTGGTCGTGCCATGTAAAGACATATCATGTCCAGCTATTTTCCATTTACTGTGTGTCATGGCGTTGAGTTGACACACTATTAAATGCATTGAAATTACACAATATTTTTTTTAGAGAAGACAAGTCAAACTGGCGGCCCCAACAAAATGTTATGCGGCCCCCGAATAATTTCTGATTATTATTGATAGTGGCCCCCTGATAAAACCATGTGACAATTTGAAGAACAGGTCCCAGAACACACTGCACCTTACGCAGACAAGAGAAGCCACAAAGGCCAAAATGGATATTCCAGCACAAGCAAATGGCTGCAGTCCTCTGGTGAATAAGATACTCGGAACAGAAGTGAGAATTTTCTCCAAACAAGAAAAACACAATCTAAGGTAAAGCTGGTGTTTACAGCTCAGACCTGAATGATTCTAGATTTGGCATATTTTGGCTTTTAAACATTCCTCTCCAAAAGCTGAAGGTAATTGAGGTAAAAATGAATTTTAGGAACCTACAGTTACTCAAAAAAATGTAGGTGGAGCCTATGCAAAAATCATTTTAAAATTTTTGAATTCATGGATAATTAGATAACATTAGAGTAGAAAGTCTGATTAATCTCAGAATGGATTATTTAACTTTTTTTTTTTTCTCTCAGGTTTTTTATGAAATATTGAGCAAAATGTATAAAGAAAAAATGTGATGGCCCTCCAGTGAGACGCTGAACGATAAGGGGTGTTAAGCTAATGAAAATATAAAGGCTTTTATTGCTGAGATGTGATAGTCCTAAATGCACTGAGATGCAACAAAATGCATTGTTTGTCCAAACTTTTCTTGGAAGAATACTTTATTTTTTTAAGGACCCCTTCGAAAAAGAGATGATACATCTCATCTCAAGGTGCTATAAATAAATAAATAAATAAATGCAAGGTAATATGAACCACTATAATCTGGACATATTGTAAATGTGCTTTATACAACCCACTTGTTATATTTGAATATAAAACAGAAGGAGCTTATTTTAAATGCAGCCCTAGACTAACTCTGACTCCGATCGATTTGGCCACAGCTCTATTTTGAGTTTGACACTCCTGCTTTAGAGACTTATACACATGTTTGTTTAGTGATGCCAAAAAACTGAACCATGACAAAAGAATCAAGGACATGGTCAAGTTATTACTCATAAATCAGGACAAACCTTGTTCCTGATTGGTCAGCAGCTTCTTATCGTCAATCTAATGGTCATTTCACACCATGGCAATCCAATTTAATGTATAATTGCATAACCTTGCAGTTCCTTTAAGTTTAGGTCTGGGTCTTGGATTTGGTGAAGATTAGAATTCGAATTTTAATAATATTTGTAAATAATAACACATACATTCAATATAGAAATGAACTGCAGCCAGCAACATTGTGTAGTAGGCTTTTTTCTTCCATTGTGTCATTGAGCCAGATACTCATCCTACATTTCAGTGTTATTCCATCTTAGTGGCTTTCAGAAAGACTGCAGGCATACATGGTGAAAAAAAAGATGATTTATTTCCTCTTTAAACTACAAACTGTACCTTAAGCTTATACTCTTAACTTTGATGGTGAAAGTATTGGAGCTATAAACTTGTATTATTTTACAATTTCACTGTAATAAGTACAACTGCTGCTACACTTGTCACTTTACGAGATCCAAACGACTGTCATCCAAAGTGAAGTTAGTGAAAGGAAGGTGAATGCGGTGGCCTGACGTTTTCATAGCTTCATAAACGATTTCTCCGTCTTTTCGGTTTCCCAGACCCGACCGATGCCAGCTCCACTCTCGTAAAACCCCTGCTTCCTCCCGGTTCAAAAACACATTAGACATAAAGTACAGTTAGTGTTCGAAAGCCCAGGTCAGCACATGACACCTTATTACCGCCGTCCAGCTGCAGAAACTGGCTCTGCTTTGGCTATTCACACACACACTGCACATTTGTTATTACTGTAATTAGCCTTTAGCATTGGAAACAACTTCAGTCAATCTTTAGAGGCTGTGGAGTGACCGAGGGCAAGTGCCAAACAATTTTTCCAATTACTATTTTAAAGGTTAGGTGGGAAATTAAAATCTATAATTGCCGTAGAAGTTTTTCTTTCAGTCGTTCTTGTTTATTGGATTGGGGATTGAGTTATGGTTCGCCAGGTGGAGAGTAAAACACAGAAGAATCATGGAAGTTTCAATGAGCTCACATGGAAGACAGTTTGTGAGTGAGTCCGTCCAGTTTTCCGAGAATGTTGTTTGACGTTATGGGAAGGTGATGTAACTTGGCTTGTCTCAGTTTAATACAATTTGCAGTGGATCAGAGTAAATTTTCTCCTGAAATGTCTCTAAATGAAAGATCATGTTCTGTTAAAGTTTAACCAGGTGTTGTGTTGGGAGATGTACACTTTCAGGTTTGTGTATCTTTCTTCTTGTACCTCGGGGGCAATGTGTGTCAGTGGATAATATACATGTAATCACATAGAAAATAGTATTAAATGCAGACTCAATTCTCAAAATAATATTGAATCCTTCGGTATCTGTTTTGTTTAGCTAAGTAGCAAAATAAAGTGATGATCTTAAAACGGATACACACTATCGAAATCATGATCCGAGTATACAAAAAAAAAAAAAAAAAAAAAAACAGAACCAACCAATCATTATTATATTAGTATTGAAGGTGAAGAAAGCAGATTAGTTTCCCTTATTATTTCTTAATAAGGGAAATTGATTCAATCTTCAGACAATATGCAAAGTCCTCACAGAAAAGGCAGCCTGGGAGTTAGCTCTGAAGTGTGAGTGCTAACTACACTACTTATTTTAGTTTCCGTTTCCCACTGCAAGTCCACAAGTATGTGCTTTTTTTCCTATAGGAAATCATTTGGCATAACTTACTATTTTGTTGTTCCAATTAAACTAACTTCATATGAAGAATTAGATGCTACACCCAAACAAATAATAATAAAGCTACAGAGTAGTCCTTGTTTTCCCCTTAACAGTATATTAATGTTACAGAAGGCCCACTCTTGCTTGAGTTTTACTTTCAACTACTCACCTTTGATATAATAATATAGCTTTGCTTTTGTAGGAGTGCTCATTCATTCAGTTATACCACTTGTTCAAATTAGAGATTAAGCTTGCACATTTCACATACACAGTCAAAAAGCACAGTGAGACCCTCCACACTCAGCCCTGGGGCAGCTCAGCAGAGGCGATTCGCCCAAACACCTGGCGCCTCAACCTCCGACCAACACCAGGCTTTCCCCTAACCTGCATGTTATTGGATGGTGGGGAATCTGGAGTGCCCGGAGGAAACCACACACGAGGAAGAACATGCAAACTCCACACAGAAAGGCCTATGTCGTGCGGGAGTCAACCTTCTTGCTGTGAGGCCAGAGCGCTATCCGCTCTGCCACCGCGCTGCTGAGGTGACTGGAGCCTATCCCTGTTAGTAAAAAGACAGATATAAACAGAAAATCATTCAGTTTCCCCTTCATTCACTAGAGGAGTTTTGCAGTGATGCCAAGTGATCAAAACCAGCGTGTTTTTTAAGGTGATAGGAAGCCAGAATACCCTGAGAGTATCTACGGTAACAGGGGCAGAACATGCAAACTCCATCACAGAGTTCATGAGATGTTGATCTGCTCCGACCCAAGATTCAAATATGCAACTTACTCATTGGTATGAAAGAGCTCTAACAACTCTGCTACCACGCATCTCCAGTGTGAATGTTGCAAATTCAACTGGATTTGATAAAATACTACTTCCTGTTTATTTTGCTCATCCGTCTGTCACTGTTGTGAGACTCTTCTCCAGTCAGCTCTGTGGTCAGGACGGACGATTACTAGTCTTCTGTGCAAAGTGACAGGAGGAAGTAAACCCATCACACACAATGAGAACATACAGAATCCACACAGAAATGCCTGATGTGGTTTGGTCCTTTTATAAACACGGCTTGAGAAAACTGTCCTATATGTTAAGTACAAGTTATTTATAATCCTTTCGTCTAGACAGCATTGTACCAAAGAAGGAAGAAGACAATGAAATACTTCTGTCAACAGCTGGGGCATAGATTAAGGAGAAAGAGGAGGCAACTGGATATTTGAAATAAGAAAAACACTCCATTCTGAGGACTCGGTGTCTGTGGACTGTCAGGCTAAGATGTATTTTGCTTTCAGACGTAACACACAGCAGAAGAAGGTGGATGTCTCTTAATGGTTCATAAATGTCTTGAGAGCGGCAATACATCATAAAATAAATAATAGAGTCATAGAGCAGGACTTGGTCTGCTGTCTTTATTGTTTTCTAAGTGAGTGACAAATAGATTTAACCAGTCACAGCAAGGTGTGAGGTGGAAGATTTTATTTATATCCTAAAGGTAATGGGGAAAATGGAGTTAAATCAATATAAAAATTTAATTTGTGGTCAGGTTCCAAAAAATTTTATTTTTCTTTGTCAATATTGTCTATTGCATGATGCTTAAGTAAGGATTAAACAACGTAGAGCTGTACAGTAGGCCTACACAGATCTAATGCATGACACTGAGTCAAGAACACCATGACCCGCAGATCTGTGTAATGCACAGCTCTAAGGTGTTTAATCTGCTTATACCACACGTTTTAATACATGTAAAATCCATTCACTAATCTCAAATTTTGCTCAAGAAATTCTATTTTTATGGCTACTCTGATTGTGTCTGGGCTTGGCAACATGGCAAAATGCCATGTTTATGTGCAAACCATTAATGCAGAGCGCTGCTGTTATAGACTGCAGATTGCTGTTTTGAGATCGCTCCCCCTCTCTCTTTCTTTCAGCCATGACATTGGTTTATTTAACCTCAGGACGGAGGAAAAGATCTAGGATCTTCAGTATTCAAAGCCTGTGCAGGCGATGTATTCTGACCATTTTGTGTTTGTGTTAAAATCTTGGCCCACATTCACAAAATGCGATGTCTGTCCTCTCATGTTGTTTAAAATATCCAATACACAAGTCTATCAAAAGTAGAGAAAGTTTCGCGTTGTCCATTGTTTCTCCATAGTTTGGGTCAGACCAACTGGCAATCGAACGATCGATCGAATGCCAGGTCAAGAGTGACACGATGACACAGCGGATAGTGCTCTGGCCTTAGTAAGCAGCTCCTTGGATTCTATGTTCATGTTCTCCCTGTGACTGTGTAGTTGTCCTCAGGGTACTCTGGTACTCTGGTTTCCCCAACCACTAAAAACATGTCCAGTTGTGCCTTTCCCATTCCCAGGACTCTACAGACGGACAATTGCTGTACAAGCATCTCTGCCATTGTGCTCAATTGTCCAGATTGTCCCAGTTGGCCTTGACTTAACATTCACAAAACAAAGACCGGTTGCTAATAATCCCCCTTTTTTACAAGTTTACAATAACCTTAAGATATTTACGAGGACTGACTTTAGCATGAAAAAAGTTCTCTAATACGGATGATCCCAATTCTGAACCATGTGTATTCAGCACATGTAGTTTTGATCTTATCTGAAAAAGCGCTACAGTTATCCATCTCTCACTTGGCAGAATGCGTCTCAGTCTGCTTATCCCATTGTAAGCCTGTTCTCATGTCCTGTTTTCTTTACTGATTGCAGCCACTGAAGCGATTCGCGGTGATTTAGCCTTAAAACGAGGGAGGAAGAATGGACAGTCTCACCTCTCACCATCGAGTCCTGGACACATACATCACATGCGAGTTTAGCTCACGTCATTGCACAGCTTAACTACATCCTCAAGCTTGTGTCACTGTTTCCTTTGGCCAAGAATGAGTCAACAAAATGGAAATGTTCAGGCTTCACTCACATACAAACATCGTCGGCAATTACTTCCAAAGAAAAGCCGTTTTGGAAATGGACCTCTCCGGTTTCAGTGGATTTTTCGGAGCAAAGCGGAGACTTCTAATTGCGTTCAGTGGTGTGTTTACTTAGCAGCAACAGAGGCAGCCCCAAAACCTGTTTATTTTTTGACTTTGTGTGACTTTAGTGGTGGGGAATAAATCATCCGTGCGCCGCCACATCATAAAACCGCTCAGAAGAGATGTCAAGTTGAAAGCGACCTGCATCCGGCGGAAACGTAGACCCGTTCTTCACCTCTTTCTGCTGCGGTGTCTTTGAAGAGGCAGCGATTAGCCCTTTTTGCTAACCTTTTAGCGCATAATGATTTTGGAATGCTTTTAGTGACTGTAGCATATCAAGTCCAATGAATTGACACTTGACATATGACTACACACATTTGCAAATGATTATGAAGTGTTCTGTACTTCTCATATACTCAAATGTCTTTGTGGGCAAGTGATTCCATGCATTGATTACTAATATTTATAGTTTATCTGGGTACTTTTTGCATACTATTTTGGGTCATGGGGTTTTGTTAAATAAAAGCTAAAGAACCTTACTCAAAACTTGTAAATGCTAGACAAATCACATGAAATAATCTTTGTAATATGTTGGACGGTGTGATCCTTGATGATGTTTTTAACAGTCCTGCTTGAATTTATTGCAGCACTGCTTTTCTGAGTGATAAATGTTGACTTGACTTGAGGCCTGTTTTCCTAATACTTGTTTTGTGGACATCATTCATCTGCAAACTTTAAAGCCATATTTTTTAGAAATGAAAGCAGAAAGTCTACAGAAAAAAAAAATCTACTGATGTCAAAATCCATTGCAACATCTCTATGCTATATAGCATCTAAGCAAGTCGGTATAATTTGAAAAAAACTCAGGAGCAGTCCTCTGTATTTTTTTGTCATTAGCACGTAAAGTAAAGTATGAAAAACCCAGACAATAAACTCATCAACCACATTTAACTGAGATCAAAGCTTTAGTACAAGTCATTGTTGAGCTTAGAAACATTTTAGATTGGAAATTGTGTCTATGAATGTATCGGTTTTTGAAACAGACATAATGTAGCCAGTACTATTTTGAAAAGCTTGAAAAAACACACATTAACTTGTTTTGCTCATCATTGTGGTAGAACAGCTGGTTTTAGTGCATTTTATCCTCTCAAGTTGTATGGATAAAATCCACTAAAATGAAAAAAAAGAAAAACGCAATATCTATTTTATGCGTTGCTGGATCATTTCAATTCTTTGGGGGATGAAGAAAGATATTATTATTTATGAATAATAGTGACATTCTACTGTATTAATCCAAATCCCAACTCCAAGACTCAGACCTAATCCTACTCTATTTTATAACTTCAGATCTGAACTTCCTCAACTCCTAAATACAAAATCCCCATAATCTATTTTTTGCTTTTTCACAGTGTGTCTACTCAATGCCATAAACATGACAGAAAAGGTGTGTAGTTTAGACACGCAATCCATGAGGTCTACTAATATACAGTATATGTCTAAGCCCCAACTGCGACGTCATCAAAAAATACAGTTTGACCTTGAATAAAGTCTTAACAGTTTCCTCACTAAGTTACTGTCTCCATTATGTAAATTTAAGGTTCACTCTTGATCGTAATAGGCAAATTAACATTAGTGTTTTTCCAATTGTACCAAAAAATCCATATGCATCGTGAACACTGGTGTATTTAAAATGCTAATTGAGTCCATTAAATCCTCCACTTATCGGCTCATTATACCCAGTTAAAGCTTGTGATGGGCCATTATGGAGAGCAGGCCTGGAGTCTTCTCTTAAATACAGCTATATCAAGTCCTGTGTGGCCTACAGAGGAGCACCCGAGGGATCCTCCGCGGTGTGAAGTGTTCCGAGGGTGCTCCCATCGCCGACAGGGAGAAGTAATAAGTGAAGGAGAGGAGCTGCCAATTACAGTGAGAGCAGAGAGAGGATCTGAGGAGCTGAAACGGTTTGTGGTTTGTCCCGAGGGAAGCGACGGGCCACAGCAAACGTGACAGATACTGTGGGTGAGTGGATTTTTGATACTAGATTTATCACAGCAGCAAAAAAAAACTTCATTTTAGCTTGGTCCCATACAACATTCAAGTTTGTCTAAGATTAAATATTTGAATTTTTTGGTTGACGCCATGTGGAGACATTTTCTTTTGGTTTAGCGGTTAAGTTTAGGTCTGAAGTTACAAAAATGGGTAAGTTTAGGTCTGGGAATTAGAGTTAGGTTAGGAACCCTAAGCCATCTGCAAAAGAAATGAACTTTGGCTGCAAGGCGTATCATAGACACGCAAAAAAGTACAAATTACTGTATGTGGATGTGCATAGCATGTTCGTCCCATTTGGCTCAGTAAAAAAGTGTGTAAAAAAGTGTATGCTTTCAGAATCCCAAATAGTTTTAATACTATTGTCAGTGAACAAAATTTAAACGAAGAACTAGGAATTTGCTTCTGTGCTAATCTACAGGGACATTCAAAAGATATGCTTTGCATGTTACTACTGATGCTTATTGCCAGTGTTGGGAGTACATGAAAAAAACATATTAAACCTGACTGTGTTTTGTTGTCTTTCCTTTGGTAGTTTTCAAAATGGAGCTATTCTTTCAAAATCAAAGGAAACCTTTTTTATAAACCTGTTTATGGAAATAAAAACGTTCACATTTCAGGTCAGTTTTTGTGAAACAAAAAGAGACAGAATGACAAAACTCACCACAATAAGAATAAAGCAACAATAGATCTACTGTTTTCTTTTTCTGACTGAGAAATGGCAATGAAATCAACTCTTTTCTAACAAGCGGAAATAGACAAAACAGAGCTATGGTCGGACCATGAAATGTCAAAAAAGTACCATACGTTTTCATGCCTTTGTTACATCAATATGTTATGAAATGCCAAAACATAAAATAACGACAAACTTTGAAGCCACGTGGCACCATTTTCTTTAGGTTTATAAGTTTAGATTTCAAGGTACTAAAATGTGTAAGTTTAGGACTAGGACTAGGGGTAGGTTGTGGTTCACTCCTGCACCAACAATCATAAACCAGCACACACAACGCAGAAAGAAACACACCAGTCACTTGAATACCATTTTCACTTTCGTCCCATTCTTACCATAAACATAATGTATTTCATCATGAAAGTATTCTTAGTATTCAAAATCCAGTTTTTGAACAAATAAAAGAATACAATAAATACATTGCATTTTAGTGCAGGTAGTCTGTATTCTGTAACTAGAATGTATAAGCTTCTGACTTCATGGTACTTTAAAAGAACACAACAGTCAGACTTACAAGTGTCTACTTTTAGGAGCAAACACCACTGGGTCTGCTTACATTATGACTTATAAAATACTTATGATAAAGTTCATCTAACAGGCTCCTCACATATTGTATATCTGTGTTAGTGTTATTATAAGATTAAATGTGAATTCTCGCCTCTCTCACTCTGGGTCTGAACTCTCACTGTTTGGTTTGTCTTCAGTTATTTCTTCTAAAAACACAAATGGAGCGACCCAAAGGCACCACATTCTTCTCCGAGCAGATAAGCAGCTTAGCACAAGACGCAAACAAACTGGTAAAAGTGGTTTACACAACACAGTTCAACTTTTAAATCCAGGAAATCTGTGAAAATGTGTGCCAAAGTTGTTTTGCTCATAGACAAGACACTGCACTTACTTAACACAGAATTGGCAGCTTGCAAGATACATCCTGGTTTTCATTGTTGTTGTTGGTGGTGGTTAGAAAAGCTCATTAGCCTTTTTAGAAAGCTGTATCTTGATTATAAGTATTATTTTTAAGCAGGTCATGAGTTAGGCTACTTGCATAATCATGTGGTACAAAAAGCTGGAGTCAGCAGCAGATCAACCGGCAGAAGTAAGGTTAAAAGTCATGGACCTGACTTCCAGCTATTGAAAAACATTGAACAACACAACTATTTAAAAACCAACATGGCCGCTTATCATGAGGTCACTGTAAGTTGAAAAGTGGAAAAAAATGTGTAGCCCAAAGGCAGCAGCCACAGAGAGACAGTGTGAAGCATGAGATTCAGATTACATCACACAAAGAATGCCAAATATTAGCATGTGATTAATAAGAAATGACTTTCAACGGTTACAGCCTATAGCAGTGTTTCCCAACATGAGGGCAGGACAAAAAACCTGAGAACATCAGTCAAGTCCTGTAGACTTGATGCTGACATTACAAGCCTGTTTCAATAACATTAAAATGCCAATGTGGCTTTTATGTGTTTTGGAAAGCCTAGCTGCTTGCTGCTGACTGAGTTTAGGATATCCGTCTTTGACACACATCAGGGCTAGGTCATGGGACCAACTTTCCCTGTCTGAGGCCAAAACTCAGACACTGGATAATTTGATGACACAGTGAGGTTAAGGTAATGTTTTGGAGCACCATTTTAGAAACAGTGACACTTGACCTGCTGAAACATCAAAAAGACTGAAGCTTATTAGGCGAGTAGTCTGAAAAATTAGGATTTGCTGTCAAGATATCCTACATACTGTATATATTCTACAGTAATAAAGCAAAAAGGCCACTTTACATACTAAATGTTTGGTAAATAAATTTGCAACCATTGATTGAATAAAAAATAAAATAAAATATATACAGCTCCCGCTTTCTCTGTAAAAAAATATTTAAGTGCTAGGTTATCTGCGTCTGGTCTTTGCTTTTCCCCTGTCCCACTCTCTTGGGGAGTGTAACTGTCTCAGATGCTGCTGTTCCAGTGACAAGTGCCGGATCACTGATGCCGCCCCACCCATCTCTCCAGGATTAGCCTGTTCTTGACCTGCTAGACAAGTCGTTTCCCTCTGCTAATGGACTCTACAGACTTCTAGACAATATCTGCAATTACATTCATGTTAGTCTTAGTTACCGCTATAGCCTGTCCGTCCATGCAAGTAGATGTCTTCTTCACTGTGGTTCTCCTCAAGGTTTCTTTTTTTCCCCTTTCATTTTTATTTTATTTATTTATTTTTTTGTTTTGTTTTTTTCTTTCTATTATTTTTTTTTACTTGCCGAGAATGAGGGTTTAAGGACAGGAGAGGCTCTGGATACATATTATTATTGCTTGTTTACTGACAATCTGCTTTGACATGCTCGATCACTCATTGTTTCTTAATGTTTTATTGAATGTTTATTTTATTTTATTTTTTATTATCTTTATTTTAATTCTACCATTCATGTTTGCTAAATTAAGCAAACATGAATGGTACGAAAGCATAAAACAAAAATCATGGAATCAATTAATAGACAGATGAACACACATAGTGGCATTCTGATAAATATTCTTCAGAAAGTTCTTCAATTGCAGAAGTTCCCATAACTGCATGGCACTTGTAGTTCTTGACTTTTCTGTCCAGTTCAACTCCATGTTTGCAAACTTACCACCTATTTCTTTAGTTTTGGCATTGACTTTTTGTTCAGTGCTTGCATTTGTGTCATTTCTGAGCAGTAGCGTAACTTAGACTATAAAGACTAACAATGTATGTAGCTTTGATGTCTGGAAATGACAACCAGTGTCTGTCCGAATGAAGACGCTCTGCATAACCCTACTATAAATGTAAGGATAGCTTATTTCATAGAGTAAAAACCTTACTAATAGACAAGTCCACACAGTCAGATAAGACACCTCTGTATTTAAGCTGTTCCTGCTCATTACGGCGACAGTGGACAAAGCCTTGCCTTTTACTGAGCTGTGTATCTCCAAAACCTTCCTCATTCACATCTAATTAACTCTCTCTCAGTCCTGGAGTAAACAGCACCCCAATCGGGACCTGGTCTGCTCTCAGCCATTTTAATAAATCGATGCGCTAATCATGGGACGTGCTCCTGGTGCCCCGGCCTCACTGCCGTCCTGTCGTCTTTGAGCTTAATTTAATTAGGTTCCCACTCTGAAAGCCCCAAACAGACACGCACAAATGCAAGGTAAATTGATTTTCCACTTTCTATCCTGTATATTTTCTGCTCTTAGTTTGCCAAAGAAGGAGGATTTTAATGACAAACAGTCGATAAAGTCCTGGTTCATTGGCTTAGGGGAAGTTTAGCTGGTGATACGGGGCAAGCCTTATAGAAGCAGATTAATCCTGCACAAATAGGATGTCTTTTGTGGTTTTGTATTGTTAAGAAGTGACTGTAATTATGCAAATGCGGCATGGAGGTTCAGACAAGTGTAACATGGTGTCCAGCCCAAAATGAGACAATTTAAATCTCTCTGATGTGCATCTTACTGTCTAGCTACAGTGTTGGGACGAGATGTGTTTTCCAGCTGTGTTTTTGTGACTAAATATGTGTTTTGACAACATTGTTTGGGGAAAAAAATGCCATAATTCTTATTAAATTAACCCGTATTGTGTCTGTCCCAAGCTAGTCAAAAATCGGTTGTTCGATGATGGACGTATTTGTTGTAAATCCAAACGTATAAAAGGAAAAACAGAACTGTTGCCCAGTCAATGCCAACCAATCAGAGGGTCATCAGTTCAAAGTTCACCCATTTCCATTGTGTCCATGGGTAACTTAGGCATGCCAAGCTGACTGGAGAATGGAAAACATATGGTTTATGCTTGATACAGGTTGTTTGGGCTATGGACCAGCCAGGTTTTACTTTGTCCATGAGATGACACTTGGAAGTGGGCTGCCAAGAATGTGAGCAGGGCAGAATAAGGTGAAAAGCTTACGAACTGGATGTATCAAAAAATATACAAAATACAAAGCACTTACATCACCTGTCAGTCTTGTCTGCTCCTTCAATAGATTCATCAGATTAAGAGGCTAGAATTCTTGCATGATTAGTGGCAATATTGGGTGTTAACCAAGTCTTAAACTGTGCCTGCACTAATAGTAGCACAAACCATCCATGCCCAAACACAGACAGACTTTACCACGGTTGGAAAAGGTTGGTCAGGAAAAGGCATGGTTGGGAATGGGGTTGGAATAAGTTTGTAGATTAAACACCATTAAATCGACTGCATAAAGTCCAAAGTTTGACATGGGTTGGGAGAATGATAATTACACTCTATTTACATTGCACTCTCCACTTTTCAATACATTCAAAGCACTAAAAAATAATGTTATGACTCAGACAAAGTAGTAAATACACCATGACACTAGAATGTGTACTTTTTACATTTTTGATAGAAAAAAGATTTGATTTTGCAATCTAATCAACAAGTCAATTAAAGGGACTTGCTGTTTTTCACTGCAACTAGGCCAATGAGTTACTCAGAAACACTGAGGTTTGCTTGACAGATTAACAGGCCAATAGATAACGAGGTACCTCGTTTTGTATTGGTCAACGTTTACTGGCCTCATCATGTAATTATAGATTTTTATACTATTTTTTTGTTAGCATAAGTACAAGCTGTTACAATTATGAATTTTTTCACTAAGATGACAACTTTTTTGAAAATCCTCCATACAACCTTTAAATAAATTCGCCTCCAGCACTTGTTTGTATCTATATGTATCTATTCAGGAAAAAAAATATCTGCAATGTCCTGTCTCTGTCTAACAATGTGTCTGTTTGTTCATCTTTTGCTGCTAAGTTTGTCTGTTTGTTGTTGTGTGGCAACTGCGGTTTGGATACCTCTTCAAAAAGCTGTGAAAAAAGCTTAAAACACAGTTGGAGTCTCAGAACGCATTATTATGTGAGTGAAACATGTAGACTAATGTAGGAAGTTTGAAATTAATTATTTTTGTTTGTTTACGTTTTTAAGGAAGAAAAAATTGCGGGTTTAGAACCTCTATATGAAAAAAAACATTCAACATATGAACTGATTATCAAAATAACCCCAAATGAACCAAAAATAACCAAAAACCTAATCTAAAAAAAAACAAAAACAACACAATGGGTCTGCTTTGACATTAAAAGTGATGAAAGTTGAGTTTCTTGTCTCTAGTTATCCTTAGTTTAACAGATCTTATTTTTACAATATTCACTATTTATCAGTCATACACAACGTTCCAACTTCAAAGTTTGATCTAAATGGATCTGACAATATCTGGGTTGTAACAAGATCTGGTAAAGGAACATTCTCCCTTATGAGACGTCTGTTTGTCTCATCTGGACAAATCCCTCAACTCTCTGGAACCATACCATCCATGTAGCTTCCTCAATCCTCCATCGGCTCTGAGCAAAACAGGAAATCCACTGGCTCACCGCGCAGACGTTTACTTCACATCGTGTCTTTTTCCCATTACCACGAATCACTTTCAATTTTCTTCTAAAAGACAGGTAAATGTGGATTGTCTTTTCTTACATCTAAAATAAATGCATTTTTAAAGTCTGCTGTTGACATGTTTGAACCTGTCAACAAAAACAATTTTGGCTGCAGCCTTTTCCTCCAAAGCAGAAAGAGGTGCGTCTCATTAGCCCTTGTGCACCTCGAGCTGGAGGTTCTGCTTTCTTGGGTTTTAAGGTGAATATTTGGCCTTGACAGTTCCATGAAAGCCTCTTTCTGTTGGTGTGACAAAAAGCTACAAAACGGTTTGAAGATAGATTTCCAATTCTCAGCCTTTAGATGTTTGTTTGTTTGTTTGTTTGTTGTTTGTTTTATTTACCTGGGGCTACATTATACTTTAATTTAACCTTAGCTTTGTCTTATATAATCAAATCTTATAATTAGTTTTATTTGTAATGTGACAATCTGCCCTTGAGTTTTGCTCAGAAATACATTTCAAATGTGATTGGTCAGAACATATACCTGCAGCAGGAATTTGCTATGTTGGCCTGGTATGCGAGAGGGATGAGGGTTATTAGCCTAAAAATGTGGTATTTTAATGTATGTAGACCCCAATAACACTATGCTCAGTTCAATACATAGGTGGACTTGCTCATTTAGTCACTAGTAATCCAATAGATGAGAAAACATTTGCAAAATGAGTTCATCAGGCCTTTAGGACACAGTGGTTTCATCTCTCTATACATTTGACTTCACTACTATTGACCAGTGGTTCCCAAAGTTTTTAACTGGAAGCATCATGTTGACTGCTGTTTGGTCATTTAAAGAATAAACTAGTGAAATAAATGTTTTTTTAACTCAATTTTGATGGATTTCCAATATTATTACAGACATTTATTTAATTTTATTGCGAGTTGATTCACGGTTATTTTGGAGGTCCGAGCTGAAAAGTTTGGGAACCCCTGCTAGACCACGCCACAACAAAGGCCTAACATTTTATATTAAGATATTAATGAATTAATATGTTCATGAGGAATTTATACATTAATGTATATTATATTGGTTTTTGTTTTATTCAACCACAAAATGAAACTAATACGTCCATCTGCTTGACCGAAACATGTTTGTAGCTCCATCTTTAATTCTGCATAAGCTGACTTCACGTTTGCCTCTCCTCACTGACAGTTCCCCCCTTTGGTCCTGCAGGGTCAGACTCATATCCTCAGGTCAGGGCTGGGCGGGATATAAACAGCTGCATTTATGACAGAACTGCTCTCCAAACCATTTCTCTCATCATTTATTCACCACGTGTTGTTTTTGCTTGTCAAGTTTCGGCCTTGCTCCTGGTGCCAGCTCTGCCCTGGTCCACAGTTTAGCATCTCACAAGGCTAACCTGTATTAATATTTCAAATGAGGAAACCAACACGCCCGCAACGCACGATTTGATTGGCGGCCGACTGGAGAAGTACTTGACGCATTGTAATTGGCCTTGCAAAATTTGAGCAAAAAAATAAAGTGTTTGGAGCAGTTGTCCGTCAGTTTGGTCGTGTTTAATTGACTCATTCTTTTCGGGCTGCTTGGCTTCAGGCAGAATGGAGTGGCACAGATGTGTAATGAATAAAACATGAAGTCGACAAAATATTAGCGCTTGTAATTATTTCTTCTGTGGAGATGTCAAATATAGAAGTGTTTGGTATAAAATGTACTCCTGTAAAATGAGATGTACAAGCATTGATTAAGACGTTTAATTAAAATCTATTTTTACAAAGAAATAATTACTTGTTCACCAAGCTGTGTTGTAATCCAATATGTTCAATGCAGTTATTCACAAAACACAGACGACTTGTTAGTGTAAAAGTAGTATGTTTTTTTTCCTCTCTTAATAACATGCAGGTAAGAGAACGCTTGGTGATGATCGGAGGTTGAGTCACCAGGTGTTTCGGCTTAAACCCTTCCTCAGAGTGCTTCTGAGGCATTTTGATTTACTTACTTATACTTACTGATACGTACGTACTTATTTATACTTATGTACTTATACTCACTTACTTGCACCTATTTACTTACTAACTTACTTATACTCACTTATTTACTTACTTACTTAGTTGCTTACTTACTTATACTTACTAACTTACTTACTTGCTTACTTACTTATACTTACTAACTTACTTACTTTTTATACTTATGTACTTACTGTCTGTCACATTTTTAGTTGATGGGGTTTATATTCAGGCATGAACATGACAGTAAATTATTTTATATATTTGACTTCAGCTCCTGGAAAATGGAAGAAAAAAGTGTTTGAATATGTGTTCAGTGCATTTTCTTGCCTCCGCTGCCCTGACTGAAACAAGCCTGACTCTCCTGTCACTCACAGCACAATCATAATTATGGAAGTGTCATTCATGTCCAGCAAATACATGCAACACCTCACACGCTGAACACTGTATTTTTAGGGTGTATGCTATAGACCTGATGCATTGTAATCCACTCTTGACAGCAGAAGAATCCCCCGTACCTGCCCCAACACGCTCACATCTCATCCGCTGTAAGCCCAGGTCCATTTGTCGGCAGGCTCTCTGACAGCTCTTATCAGGCCTCACATGTTTATTTTCCTGGGCTGGTCGTCTGAATGGAGCACTTATGAGACTGAGAGCTGTCGCCGTGCTGCCTTGGTGGTCCTCTGCTGTAACACGGCTTGTATATTGTGTTTTGAAGCAGGCCATGAGAAATGACATCCTTCTGAATGCACCAGAGAGTGCATTTGTTAGGTCTGTGATGAGTGGTGAGGCTGCTCATGCCACGCACTCAAACCTAAAGGAAAATAATCACTGGATTTCTTTAAGTCTGGACTTCAAAACTAGATGCTGAGTCAGAGGTTTGTGCACCTTAACAATCAGATTAGACAACATGTTAGTGTTTGTAAAATGGCCATGGATTATCACTGTAAGATTTAGCAATCAGACAGATTAGCTATCTCTACTTTGAAGTGTAGGCATTGTCTTGCCTGGAAAGTCCAGAATGATATTTCTCTGTATTTTTACACAGAGAAATATCGGTCTAGTCGCCCCACCCTCCAAGGACGTTTCCCTCAAAATCCAGATCATACCATGCAATGAAAATCGTTTATTTCAGTCATGTGGTTTTTGCTAAACAACGTCCCTGCTGTGCGCAGCGCGCATGGATCTAGGCAGCGCGGCGGAAGGATAAACAACATGGTGCACCGGAAAATCGAGAGTTTGTTCCATTTATGGTAAAGGCCGTTTTAATTTACCAAAAAGACATCGCGTCAATAGTTGTGTTCAAGATGGTCAAGGCAGTGCAGTCTGCTCGAGCCGGTAAGGCCAACAGCTTACGGCACTAGAAGCCTTCATGCTCTTCTCTGATTGGTTCCCTCCGCTGTCTGTTAGGTGTGCTTTGCTCCGCCCTAGAAATCCAGTTGACTCGGGGGCGACCAGACTCATCCGCTGGTACAGCGGTGGGCTGGATTCCCCAGGCAAGGCATAGTCTAGCTTGGTACTATTGTTGTCCTAGTTCTAATATTGATCTCAACTATTCTGGGGAATTTATCTCCTATTATCAATAAATATGGCTCGCTGCTGTTGCTTTTCTAAGTGCTTGGTTTGTGTTATATTGTGAATGGCCCAAGGGTGTGCACACCCAGCTAGATACAAGCCAATTCAAACCAGTATCTAAGGTTAAGTTTTATAAACAGTTACCATCTGGGCATCAAGTGTACGGTTGTAAAATGGCCAGTATTGTTATCACAAGATGCCCCAGTCAGTGTTCTTCCAAAACATAAATATTTTACAATTGAGACGCAATAATCATGGACACTTCCTCTGGTTCAGGTATATTCAAACTGCGTCCGGGGGCCAAATGAAGCCCTTAGACCAATTTCTGTAGGCCCTCAAGCTTCTGAAGAAAGATAATCCATTTTACGCTGAGTTTTGAAAACCTATCTATATGTAAGCCATACCACGCATTTCACATACTATTGTGATTTTACACTTGAAAACATTTTGTGTGGCTTTATATAACTTGTTGTAAATGCATTCAATGACATTTTCCATTGTATGATCACCTTTTATATGACCCAGTCCTCTGTTGTGTCTGTTTCAAGACACTGGTGAAAAAAGTTTAGACGTTCCTGTTCCAGTTGCAGCAAGTGCTAATTCAGATGATAAATATTTTGTTTCTACAGGGGTTCTGGACCTCCTCCAGGATATCAAATTTGGTCTACGAAGGTGTGGTAATGTTTGTTAGGAATGCCTATTTGATTAGCAAGGATCACACCAAACACATAGATGTCCTTTTGTATGACTTAGCAATACTGAAGGTCCATAAATGATGAAGAACGATGATGAACGATGATGAAGAATGATGATGAATATTGCTGCCCTCCCTAAACAAGATATTGGAAGAAATATTGACTAATGCTGGATAACGGGTGGGTCCAGAGCGTCGAGACAAACTGAGACAGATGAGCTGGAATGAGCTTTGATAAGAAAGCTTCCAGTGATGTAGAGGTGTGGTCTGGATGTGATCTCGCTCACAATTCACACCATCATTGTTGCAAAAAACACCAAATCAATCATTTCCCTCAACACAGTCTCCGAAAAAATGTAGATATACAATAATGTCAAAACATATGAAAGCACGTTTTTAGCATTTTTAATGAAGCCAAAATGTAAAATACCTATGAACTTTGATTGAAGCACGTGGCTTTTTTTTGGTTTAGCAAGGAAGTCGTTGGCGCCCTTCTTTTCTCCTTTACATGTTGCCTCTCGGTGAATCATCAGAACTAATGTTATTTTCATGTTGCAGATGACACATACGTCGCACAGACAATCCAGGGCACTTCCTTACAAATTGCTTACTGGCATCATAATGGATGTCTCTAATTTCTTGATTAACTGAAATAAACGGATATAGTCTTGGATCAAAATCAAACAGAGATAAGGTTATCACCAATTTAGGTGCTCTGACTCACTGGGTCAACCTACAGTTTCTAGCCTGGGAGTAGTACTCGATTCACACTTAATTTCACGGCTCACATCAATAAAGTAACCAAGACTGCCTTTTACCATTTAAAAACATTGCAAAATACGCTCCTTCCTAAGTAGAAGTGACGCGGAAAAATTAATTCACGCTTTATCACCAGCAGACTGGATTACTGCAACGCCGTTTTAACTGGTCTCCCACTAAAAGCTACTAAAGGCTGCAGCTTATCCAGAACTCAGCGGCATGCCTCCTGACCGGCACTAACAAAAGAGCACACATCACCCCAGTCCTGGCATCCCTGCACTGGCTCCCAGTATCTTTTAGAATAAAATTTAAAATTCTCTTAATTACTTACAAGGCCCTCCATGGGCTAGCCCCCACATATATTACAAACATGCTAAACTACTACAAACCAACTCGAACCCTGCGCTCATCCGGGGTGGCTTCTAGAAATCCTATTAATAGAGGAAAAGATTGGGTGCTACATTCCTTTTTTACGCCCTACTCTCTGGATTCACTTCCTCTGGTATCAGGAAGCCTCGTCTCTTGATCCTTTAATCAAACTTAATTTCTATAAATTAGCTTTTTAGCAGTATTTACTCGATAACGGTGCGCACTGACTACAGCCGTTTTTAACCCGACTTTTGTTATAATGTGAGGTCTTTTCTGGTTTGGTCTCTGGGAAGCACTTGAATGCCTACTGGCTTGAAGTGTTATAAACAAATTTTATTATTATTATTATTATTTTAGGCTTCTGTTACAAAAATTGGTAAGTTTAGGATCAATATTATTCAATATTAAACTCTTGTATACAGTTGTAATAAAAGCAATAAAGAGAGATATTTGTTTGCATTCTCCAGCTAAAAGATTACAGTCTGGATTAGATTTCAAGAGAAAATATCTGGTGCCTAAAAGGTTAAATTCACTTGGCTCGGCAACAAAGGAAAATGCTTGGGCACCCATAATCTTCAATGAAACAACTTTATTTGATTTACAAGAAACATTTTTATGATAGATTATAAAAGTCAGTTAGTATCCCCAACAACCTGCTATCCTTAAATATTCACACTTTTTGAGATCTTTTGCACATTCTTTCACACAAGATGGCATTTTGTCAAAACGCTACTGATGCACTGATTAGAGACCAATGTGTGTGCATAATTTTAACACTAACTGCTCACCAGCTCCCAGCAATCAGCGCAAATCATGTTTACAAGTTCTGAGGTCGACTCCTAAATTTATTTGAACAATTACAAGGCTTTGCTCCCGAGCTCTGGCTGCAGTCATTTAGCTGTCAGAGATAGATGGAGCTGACGTGGCCTGGAGTGAACTGTGTGTGGCCTGACTAATGAGGGTCAACAGGGGTCAAAGGGCAGGGGGCGGGTCCAGAATGCCACAATTTGTATGTTGCAGCGGCATTATGGAAAATCTATCAATCTAACAAGAGCAAATGGATGTGGTTATTTGTGGAATGGGAAATGGTTCAAGGAGAAGAGAAAGAGTCTTTAGCATGCATGAGATGTGACGGATTAAAATGTAAACTTAGATAACTAATTTAAAAATGGGAGTTTGGTGAGAAACAAGGTTAAGAATGCCTTAAAAAAGACTTTGCATCCCATATTATGACAAACCACAATACTAGTCAAGTAAGAAATGCTAAAAAAATATCACAGTTTTACAAGGGTCCTACTGAGCCTATAAATAAAGACCTTGTTTCTTCTTCTGTATTTGCGAATCAGTCACTTGCTTTTACATGAAGACAACAGCTTTTCAAACATTAACAGTCTCAAAATATTTTTAAAAATACTTCATCAGTCGATTCTTCAAAATGTTTGTGTTAGACATTCACTTAAATAATTGGCAATGAATAATGAATAAATGAATTATGAACAAATTATATTTTATTGGATTAAAAATTGGACTACGACTTAATTTTTCCAAACCTGCTCCCGAAACAAGTCGTTATTTAGGCATTAAAACACTTTTTCATTCCATTTCATGTTTTTCATAATTATTTGTTCATGCTTTATTAAGGTTTTTCTAAGGCTTATTAAAGGTTCTCCCTCCACAGCTTAATTGTGTAATTACACAAGAGAGCTGTACACGTTTAATACAAAATATAACATTTGTCTTTCTTTTTGCATTTTGTGTCTTTTGTATTAAAGGGGCACTGTGCAAGAAAAAAAAAAGTGATCCAAGTAATGTCCACTTTTGAACACCAGGGTGCACAATTCAAGTGCAGTTTGCCTAACTACCATAGTGACATCTAGTGTCAATATTCACATTCCGGCCCGTAATAAAACATTTCAAATACGTATAAATGTATCACAATCGATGTGGATTGGTTAACAGTGCTCTCTTAAGTATTCATGTTGTAAAGAATAAATATGATTTAAATATTTGTGGACTATATGTGATAATTAAAATTCCTTACAATCTTGCACAGTGCCCCTTTAACATATGGCAACAAAACACATTCAAACACATTTTATCATTCAACGAAAAAAAGAAAAAAACGAAAGAACAGAAGAACAATTCAGGTCGTTTCAGCAGAAGTAAGTAAGTAATCTTTATTTGTATAGCGCATTTCACAGACACAGAGTCACAAAGCACTTCACAGTGAGATGAACCCCTCCCCACTCAGTGACAGTAAGCTGCCCTGGGGCAACTCAGCGGAGGCGATTCACTGATACCTGGCGCCTCAACCTCCGTCTATCACCAAGTGTTCCCTAACATGCATGTTATCAGTTGGTGGGGAAACCGGAGTGGCCGTAGGAAACCACCCCAGACACGGGGAGAATCTTGCAAACTCCACACAGATAGGTCCGGACCTGAGCGGGAATCGAACCCGCGACCTTCTTGCTGTGAGGGCAGAGCGCTATCCGCTCTGCACCATGCCGCCAGAAGGCAGCTGAGAGCTGATACATGCTTCAAATTACTCGAAAAAATACAAAACATGCAAAGATTGTGGAGACTTACAAAGACATTTAACAATGTAAAAATATTACTTAATTCTGCTTTAGGTCATTAAAAGCAGTACCATGTAATCAGAACTGAATAAACACACGGCACCTTTTTTCTTTACATAATTGTGCTAAACAATTTGAAATAACACCCAGAATCTAGCAGTCTTTCCCAATTAATCCTAAACGTACTTGTGTCTGTTTAACATCTGAACAGCTCCAGCGACCGTCCTTTCTTCAGTATAAATGTCGGCCTTCATGTTCTCATCAGGAGGTCGGGCTAGCTAACACAACACCAGCCTCCGGAGCCTGTTTATCCATTTCCTAAGATGACGACGATAAGAGAGAGACAGAAAGAGTGTCAGGCAGGAGGCAGTGGAAAAACAAGAGTGAATTAGCCTCTCCACAGCAGCTGCCAGTCTTCCCAGTGTGCAGCCTTTATAAGAGTGATGTTTACATTCATTAGCACTTGTCTGAAATGTGTCGCTCTGCCCTGCGCCGCTCATGCTAACACGCTAACAGTGCAAACAGATGCTATCTAGCTAAGAAAATGTTTTGTCTGACTTCCATTAGCGAGCCTCTGAGTTTGGTCAAGACTTTACTTGTCACATTGGGATTAAAGATGGCTGTGAGACACTTAAGGCTACGTATATCTTGAAGGTGAAAGTTTATCTATAAGTATAAGATGTTCCCTTGTTTTACAATTTATGTTTGTATCTTTTGTGACAAGTTTGTAAATTACTAAGTATTTTTTTTTTGTATTATTTTTGTTTCACCAAGTAAACTATCTGTTTACTTGGTAAATAGTAGCCTATTTAGCAAAGAAAAAAACATAAAAAATGCATAAAGGACCAAAAGTATTAGCGCTAGTCTGCATTTTACACAGTTTCATTGGTCTCTGCAAAAAATGTAGTATGTTTTTGCATCAGAAAATGTGCTTTTACTTTTTTACTTGAATTCAGTTCTCCCCAGTACAAATAAATATACTCTACACTGTCAAAGTATTGAAAATCACTTTGCAGCGTAATGTAATGCTGCATAACAGGCAACTGAGAACTGGGATATTTCAGTGAAAAAATACCAGCTCTCAGTTCAAATAGTTCCAACGTAATCATCGCATGTAAACATTATGGATAATGCTAACCTTTAGGCTAATCAAAAGTAACCTGTCAAAATATTTACAAAGTTTTGTGGCAGTTAAACTCCTCAGATTCACTTTTTGTGGTGATTGTTGATCTCATATATGAAGTGGGGCTTCCTCGACCAGGTCCCAGTTCACAAGTGAGATTTACCAGTTCAAGTGACATTTTCACAAGTGGGAAGTGGGAAATATCCCAGTTCCCTGTTGCCTGGAACGCATCATAATCCTAGACCTTTTCTCCTCTAAAATCCACCAAGTTAGCATTTGTTTTTAGCATGTTAACACAGCTCAACTGGTTTGCTTTTAAAAGTTAGAAAAATGCTTAAAAAAGCTGTGGTGAATAATTGGGAAACTTAGGACCTGGTGTATCAAGCTGAGTGCAGTTGCAAACTGTAAAAATGCATGCCTTATTTATTTCCCTGACCCTTGCACTAATTTAATATGGAAACATGCTCACATAACATATTAATCAAAACAGATATTCACCTCTGGGCTGCACTGTATTGGTTAGAGTTCTGTCTTTCCAATGAGATCGTGGGTTCTACTTTCAGGTTGAGCCAAGTCACATCTCACAATCTCTCTGGGTGAGTTTGCATGTTCTGCCTGTAAAATTTAAACTAATATTTCAGTTGGTGAACATTTTTAAGATGTACAATGTGTCATTGCTGTTAAGCCATTGCTAACCTACCAAAAGTCCAAATCGAAATGATGTTCTTTTATCCTTTTGCTTATTTTTTGACGAGTTAGCAATAGCCACTAGCAGCAAGCCTCAGAATCAATGAGCAATTGTATGTTTAATAACATCTGGTTGTTAATAATTCAGATCTATCTCTCTCTTTGTGCAAAATAAGTCTAATATTAACAACTTCAATACAATACATGGACTTCTCGTTTGACATCACAGCGTTCCGACCCTTGTTCTGCCCAAAACCCAGTTCCACTCGTTCCAGACCCTTGCTCTGCCCCAAACCCCAGTTCCATTCCTCACATTCCTCTGCCGTCCTGTGTATTTGATGGGACAGGTTCAGTCATTAAGCCTATCTGACACGAGCGGTGCCCCTGTGCGATTACCGTCCCGTTTCGACCAATCCAGGCCCACCATCCTGCTCCTGGACGACTGCTCTCGCTGCGCCTGCCCGGTGCCGAGGAGGGGGTAAAGCATGGACCCTAGTCACCCCACGCCAAACCCGGTTAAGCCCTTATTAGACTAATACAACGTGTCAGGACAAGCATTGAAGTTTGGTGGTGCTCCTGGTGGGTTTTCCGCCTGAGAGGAGATGATCAAACCTGTTCAGAGCGGCCCACTGAGATGCCTTGTGTCACTCCATTAAACAGCGAGTATCAGACGCTTCACGCCACGTTAAGGAGGCGACAGGCAAAGGCAACTTGACCTTGGGCGACTGCAGGCTCCTCCTCAGATGTGCCAACCAACAAAGTCATCAGACGTCTGCCAAGATGAGGTGCGCCTGAACGAAACAGACGTAGAGTTAATGAAGAAGGATGTTGGACAGAATCACATTAATGCAATCCTGGAAAGAGGTTTTGATGCTATCAGCGGGCTACTTTAAAACGCACTGTTTGATTTCGATTATGCTAATGCTTGATCCTATGTGTATGGTGATAATCTGAGTAGAGGCCCATAGATCATCTCATTCTGTCATTTCTCCAGAACTGCAAAAGAGGTTCTGCACTAACGTGGGGAAAAATATGTAAACTCTTACACAAGATTAATCAATTACATCCACACCACCAAACATCTTCAAGAAGATTTTTAATCTTTGCAGTTGTTGATGCTATTCTCTATCTTCTTCTAAATATTTCTCTTACTCTTTATTGGATTGTGCATGATTTTTGTAATTGTGATTGTATGAAAAAGTCAAGCTTTTGGACAGCGAGGACAAAGCTTTATGAAAATAATAAAAGTTCACCTATAAGTTGAATAATCCTCTGGCGCTTGTGGAGTAGTATTTGCTTTTGGCTGTGTGTAGCTGCAAAATCAGAGATCAGAGGATCAGATAGTGGACAGTGTACGTGATCCAGTGTCCCTTTGCCCATCTGACACAGGATCTCATGTTCAGAGGTAAAGAAATAGTGATTTATTTATGAATAATCTGGTGATAAGGCAAAAATGCATGTCACATTTTTTTCATCATAGAATACATTTGGCCACTGCTTCTTCAGAACATACACTGTTTTACATTTTACATCAAACACACACAAGTGATAATGTAGGGTCCAACTGTTCTGTTTTAATTTGCTGTGTTTTAGTGCATTTCAGGGGTTTTATAGTCACATCTCAATGATATATTTGATTGGCGGGCCAATATTAATGATAATCAGAAAACATCCTGGGGGACACATAACATCATCTGGAAGGCCGCCAGTTTGAGACCCCTGGTTTAGTCCCTAGTATCAGTTGATATGTATTTTTTTAGACAGATACTTAAAGCCAGAGTATCAAAATTGGCTTCGGAACTGAAAAAGCTGAATGGGTGTTTAATGGGAAAATATTCATATATCAAATGATAAGTCTGTTTCTCTGAAATATAATAACAAAATGATGTCTTCTGACGCACACTGTAGTGACCTTGTACAGTCTGTCCCTTCACTTCCACTGATAAGACGCACGGGAGTTGGACAAGATGTTTGTCTCTGTTTAGTTATGACACTAAATGCTCTCATTGTTCATTGTTTTAGCCCATGTAACACTTTCACTACCCCATTTCTGTTTTTTTCCATTGTGACAGTATAAAAACCTCTGGTTTGTGCCCTCCTCTTGAGGGTCTTGATAGCAGTAATGCATTTGTGTTAATGTCCTTCTTTGCAAAGATCTTATATTGTACAATAAATCCACAAAGACACTTTGTTTCTCGTTATTCATGTTGTTCAATGACAGGTTCAGTCCTACTTGTACAGGGTTGTAATGCAATATGTTTTATACGAGTTTAATTTAAATTTTGCAATAATGCTTACATTTTTTCTTTTTATTTGATGAATTGAACTGGAGTAATTTTATTATGTGTTAAGTTTTAAGTATTTCAATGTGACATATTGAACACAGTTTTGTCAAATTCTTCCGAAACTAAACCAGTAAGAATCGGTAAAAAAAACACATATTTCAAGTTGATTGAACACAAACATTGTGAACTAAATCCTGCTAAATGTTTGCAGCCTGACATGTTCATTGTTCATGACATATTCTGGTCAGGATGTATTTCTTTGTCCAGATTCGTGTTGGGATACAATGCTTTTGGGAGCGCAGACAGCACACCTCCTCCACAATATTGATCGTGCATAGACCTTGTGGAGCTGTGGATCGATCATGTCCTCATATTTAGACACTAAGTAAACAGTAATGGTCCACAGAGGGAGGCAGCAGCAGTAACAGTGTCAGGTAGTGTAAAATAGTGATCATATTTGGAGCAGGAAACCGCGTGTCCCTGTGGAGGAGCTGAGTGCTTCTCCGGCCCACATCGAGTCTCCGGTGTCAAACTCATGAGCACATTCCCCTGAGCGATCCTCCCAAACGTTAACGACTCCACCGCTGCTGAAAGTGGGCCAACAAAACATGAGCTTGATCACTTTCACGGACACGAGTGCCAGCTCAGGCCAAGACCCCAAACCAACACCCCTGTGACAAGAGTCTATATGGAGCTACAGTTAGACAGAATACAGTCATATGCATGCTTTAAGTCTATTTGGTGAATGCCATATCCTGTTTCCAATGTCTTTGTTTAATTTTTTATTTTTTTTTTTGACAGGGATGTTCTGATAGTGTCTTTGGCATGTAAACACAGTATCCTGACTTTTGCACTGCTCAAGTCAAACTGAGCATGTGGAAACTCATGAAACACATATGGCACCAATGTACAAAAATGTTCATAGGGATATTAGTAAAACTAAAATCTAAAGCAATGCAGTCTTTGAAGAAACTTTGATATATCTACCTTTATTTCAGAGACTGGGCTGAACTATAAGAGCGTTGGGAGAACTTAGGGTAAAACCATTTATCAGTTTTTGTCTCAAACTCTATGTTATGTTCCTACTTGGCTATGTTTTGTCAGTTTATTGTTTGCAAGTTGAAAAGCCATAAGTTAGCAAGGTGGCTGACATTTTTAGTTTTTTCCATATCCACCACTCTAAATATCCACAGATAAAGAAGTATCCTGGTTTCTCTGAGTGTGTGGCAGAAGGAAAATGACACTCAAGTCAAGCGTTTGAGTGACCAGAATGGCACCCAGTAAACGAAGAAAAGAAAAACTGAGATTCTCTGAGAAAAAAAGACAAAACAAAAGTCGAAGCAGTGTGGAGGGCCATAGCAGGAAAAGCAGAACCGACTCACACTGTGTCAGAGTCAGACACAATGTGAAGCCCAACCGAGCCAAACAAGGCATGATCTCCCCAAAACCTACAACGGCCAAAACTGGGCTGCATGTATCAACAGTACACACGTTGCAAACAGGGGCTGGTAGCAGAGCGGCCAGTTGAATTGAGTTGAGTTAAGAGGCAGGCACAAGTTCCAAGAGGAATCATTGTGATCAGAGTTTAATGAGGTTAATTGGTTCAATTTTAGTTTTGGTGTTTTTCTGCTTTACATCTGACCTGGTATTGGTCTTTTACCGGTTACTCGTGCTCAGAGTTGGCTAGTACTGGTTCAAGTGTTGGCTTGAACCTTTCTGGAACGATTCAAATCAAACAGAGGCTAAAGAGATTTTGAATGGTAGATATTTTATACAACCCTAAATTTCGGCAACATCAGCTATATGTTGTGCAAATACTTGACCCAGTGGCCTCAGGAAAATGAAGTTGAATAGCACTGGAGAAGGCCAGTTTCATGATACGACTAGACTAGTTCTAACAGTCCCTTTATGATTCATTAAATTCTTATTAGTAATTTTCCAAGACAGGCTAAAAGCGGGTGCTAGTCAAGTTAAAAAGNTGTCTGTGAGGTAGGACGTAAACCATTTGTGCACAGTACCAGAGAGGCCGACCAGGTGTTTGAGTCTGTGTAAAAGAATAGTGTGGTCTACTGTATCGAAGGCAGCGCTTAGATCCAGTAGAACCAACACTGTCACCTGTTTAGAATCATAATTTAGTCTAAAATCATTTAAATCTTTGTCAAGGCTGTCTCGGTACTGTGGTTTACCCTAAACCAGACTGACATTCTTCAAGAATGTTGTGTGTGTTTAAAAAATAATTAAGCTGAGTAAAAACAAGTTTTTCTAAAATTTTGCTTAAAAATGGCAATTAGATACCGGTCTGTAATTGTTAAAATCATTAAAATCCAGATTGCTCTTCTTCAGCAGGGGCCTGACCACTGCAGCTTTAAAAGCAGTGGGAAAGACCCCTGTCTGAAGAGAGCAATTCATTATGTTTAAAAGCTCGTCTCTAAAAGATTCATAAAATGACTTAAAAAACTGCGTTGGGACGGGGTCTAAAAGACAAGTGGTGGGCCTCACTGACGAGAAACTTTATCAAGCATCTCAGCATTAACCAGGACAAAACTGTCCAGTGTTTCCTCTGGTAAAGATAAACAATCAGATGTGTTAAAACAGTAGTTCGAGTAGATAAAATGTCACATCTGATTTTGTTTATCTTTCCCATGAAGTGGTCTGCAAACTGCTCACAAAGAGCATCAGTGGGAGGGAGTTTGGAGCTGTTAAAATCAGGGTTAATAAGGTGGTCAATGGTGGAGAAGAGAATTTTGTGGTTATTTTTATTATCTGAGATTATTTTTGAAAAATATGCATTTCGTTTTTTCTGATGAAGGCGTTTATGTTTTAAGTTGTTGATTATAAATTTCATAGTTCACTGTTATTTTGTTTTTTCTCCATTTTCTTTCTGCCCTTCTGCAATTTCTTTTTAGTTGTTTTATTTCCTCATTTTTCCAAGGGGCCACTGATTTGGAGGGGGCCTTTTTTAATTTTAATGGAGCAACGTGATCAAGGGGTGTGTTGAAGTCTACTGTTAAAATCATTCACATAAAATCACAGGGGCAGGTAAAATAATTGGAGGAGTGTTTTTTAAACTTGAATAAAATTTGCAGCCACTTCAGGGTAAGATGACGCTTCTCACAGTTCTCACAGAGGTCTCCTGCTGAATAAAACCCAGTGATATTAAAAAACACAGAAGTGATCTGACACAGCCAAGTCGACAACAGAGGACACACTAGCAGACAGGCCATGCGTGATGACCAGGTCCAAAGTGTGTCCTCTGTTGTGAGTCGGCTGTGTCACGTGCTGGGTAAAAATCCATATAGTTAAGAACATTTAAAAATTCATTGCGAATGGGTCTAAAACATCAATGTGCAAGTTAAAATCACCGGTTAAGATAATCATATTATAAGAATTGTGTAAAACTGATAAAAATTCTGAAAATTCATTGATAAAAAGACTGCACTTTTTGGGTGGTCTATAAATAGTTACGCATAAATTTGTGGGTTTTTAAAACAACTGCATATATTCAAAACTATTAAAATTATTAAATAAAACGGGTTTGGTGGCCAGTGTGTTTCTGCAAATTGAGGCAGTGCCACCTCCCCTTTTGCCATCTCTAGTTGAAAATGCAAAGTTAAATCATGCGGTGAGGCCTCCGTGAGAACAACTGGTGCATCTGCACCCAGCCAGGTTTCAGTTAAAAATAAACAATCAATATTATTATCTAAAATCAAGTCATTAACAATAAAAGATTTATTTTGCAGAGAGCGAATATTTAAAACAGCCATATTTAAAGTCAGTAGAGGAATTTGTGGTGTATGAGTTGTGGAAAGTGGTCTGAGGTTCTGTAAATTAACTGTGGTTTATTGAAAGTTTTGAATAATGGCCGCTCTCTGCTAATGATAACTGGAATGAGTTGTGGTTGGTGAAAGTGTCAGGCAGACTGTACCGTTAGTTCGATGTTTGTGGAGAGGAGGCGGGATCCGGTGAGGTTTGGGTGTAGGCGGTCCTTTTTAAAGAGTTCAGGTCTGTTAAAAATGCAATAAAATTGTCCACATAGGGGATTTGGTTGTTTCTCTGCAAAAGTTCATGAGTCTGATATGGAGTTGTCTAAGACGGCTGAATTTTACATCTCCAAAGCGAGGTGGTGAAAGGGTCCGGAAACAATACACTGTTTGTCTAAACTCTGAATTGTGGAGATGAGAGATTTGAAGTGATCCAAAAGTGTCTCTGACTGCTGATATTTGAGGTCGTTTGTGGCAACGTGAATGACAACTGCTTTGACGGTGGGGTGGTGACGTAGGATGGAGGGGGCGGAGTCTCTAATGTCCTTTACCAGAGCACCTGGGTGACAGGAGGTGTAGCCTTTGCGCACTCGCACGTGTCTGACCATGGAGGATCCGAGACGAGCACGGACGGTCCCGGCCTGGATGTAGAGGCAGACGGCACCGTGGAGACGTGAGGTTGCCTTTGCGGCGCTGGCTGACCATCCGCTGGAGCGGGGATATCTCCCTGCTCGCGCGGGGAGAGAGCAGAGGACGCCCCGAGCCGACGCGGGGCCGGTGAGCCCCGCGCACACGAGGCGGAACCTCCGCGCGGCGGAGGAGCCGTGGTCGGTGGAGATTTGGCCAGCGAATCACACTCACTCTCATGTAGGTTGCCGAGGACTGGTGGTGAAGAGTTGTCCGTGCATCGTGCTGCATGGCGGTCAGACCGTGGTGCTGGGTGAACTGTGGCTTTCCTGTGCGGGTTTTCTTTGTCGGTGGTGGAAACTGCTCGTGGTCCAGGATGTTAAACTTTCCCAGCGTGATGTCAATTGTGGAATTTGAACAAGACGCTCGCTTACCCCGTTGTTTACGTGGCCCAACTGTAATCCACGGATTTGGCTTAACAGGAGTAGAACTAATGGGCGCTTTTGGTCTCGCTCCTTGTTGGATCCATTTGTGATCGTTTGTACCTGGCCTGGGAGCACCAGCAGATCAGGCGAGGCCGAGTGGGAGGCGTTCACGGCGGAGCACTGAGCCGTATCGGCAAGTTGGGCACTGTTGGCACTTGTGAGAGTTTTGCCCAAAATGAGATCAACATCCCGCTCTTCTTGGATTTTAACAAACAACGTGGATATTTGGTGTTCCAGATCAGCGACTCTCTGGCTGAGTCCAACGCAGCTCTCGCAGCTGGATGTGCCACCGGTTAGTGAGTCCATTGTTCGTACACCGGTGAGTAGTACTTGTTTAACTTTAAAAAAACAGTCATCCAGGGGTTAAATGTGAATATAGTTAAAAACAATGTTAAAAGCTGCAGGAATCCGTGCGTGTATTTCCGAAATATGAGTTAAAAAAAACAGTTTTAATAGTAATTATTTAGACTCGATCTGACAGCGAACACAAGACGCCGACGCATGCGCAGTAGGTCGAAACACTGTGGGATCACCAACAGTAATAAGTCTAATATTAACAACTTCAATACAATACATGGACTTCTCGTTTGACATCACAGCGTTCTGGACCCTTATTCTGCCCAAAACCCAGTTCCACTCGTTCCAGACCCTTGCTCTGCCCAAAACCCCAGTTCCATTCCTCACATTCCTCTGCCGTCCTGTGTATTTGATGGGACAGGTTCAGTCATTAAGCCTATCTGACACGAGCGGTGCCCCTGTGCGATTACCGTCCCGTTTCGACCAATCCAGACCCACCATCCTGCTCCTGGACGACTACTCTCGCTGCGCCTGCCCGGTGCCGAGGAGGGGGTAAAGCATGGACCCCAGTCACCCCACGCCAAACCCAGTTAAGCCCTTATTAGACTAATACAACGTGTCAGGACAAGCATTGAAGTTTGGTGGTGCTCCTGGTGGGTTTTCCGCCTGAGAGGAGATGATCAAACCTGTTCAGAGCGGCCCACTGAGATGCCTTGTGTCACTCCATTAAACAGCGAGTATCAGACGCTTCACGCCACGTTAAGGAGGCGACAGGCAAAGGCAACTTGACCTTGGGCGACTGCAGGCTCCTCCTCAGATGTGCCAACCAACAAAGTCATCAGACGTCTGCAAAGATGAGGTGCGCCTGAACGAAACAGACGTAGAGTTAATGAAGAAGGATGTTGGACAGAATCACATTAATGCAATCCTGGAAAGAGGTTTTGATGCTATCAGCGGGCTACTTTAAAACGCACTGTTTGATTTTGATTATGCTAATGCTTGATCCTATGTGTATGGTGATAATCTGAGTAGAGGCCCATAGATCATCTCATTCTGTCATTTCTCCAGAACTGCAATAGAGGTTCTGCACTAACGTGGGGAAAAAATATGTAAACTCTTACACAAGATTTATCAATTACATCCACACCACCAAACATCTTCAAGAAGATTTTTAATCTTTGCAGTTGTTGATGCTATTCTCTATCTTCTTCTAAATATTTCTCTTACTCTTTATTGGATTGTGCATGATTTTTGTAATTGTGATTGTTTGTAAAGTCAAGCTTTTGGACAGCGAGGACAAAGCTTTATGAAAATAATAAAAGTTCACCTATAAGTTGAATAATCCTCTGGCGCTTGTGGAGTAGTATTTGCTTTTGGCTGTGTGTAGCTGCAAAAGCTGCAGGACTCAGAGGATCAGATAGCGGACAGTGTACGTGATCCAGTGTCCCTTTGCCCCTCTCACACAGGATCTCATGTTCAGAGGTAAAACTCACATGGGATATGAAGAAATAGTGATTTATTTATGAATATGGTGATATATCTGGTGATAAGGCAAAAATGCATGTCACATTTTTTCATCATAGAATACATTTGGCCACTGCTTCTTCAGAACATACACTGTTTTACATTTTACATCAAACACACACAAGTGATAATGTAGGGTCCAACTGTTCTGTTTTAATTTGCTGTGTTTTAGTGCATTTCAGGGATTTTATAGTCACATCTCAATGATATATTTGATTGGCGGGCCAATATTAATGATAATCAGAAATCATGGGTGCCACATCATCTGGAGGGCCGCCAGTTTGAGACCCCTGGTTTAGTCCCTAGTATCAGTTGATATGTATTTTTTTAGACAGATACTTAAAGCCAGAGTATCAAAATTGGCTTCGGAACTGAAAAGCTGAATGGGTGTTTAATGGAAAAATATTCATATATCAAATGATGAGTCTGTTTCTCTGAAATATAATGGTGTCTTCTGATGCACACTATAGTGACCTTGTACAGTCTGTCCCTTCACTTCCACTGATAAGACGCACGGGAGTTGGACAAGATGTTTGTCTCTGTTTAGTTATGACACTAAATGCTCTCATTGTTCATTGTTTTAGCCCATGTAACACTTTCACTTCCCCATTTCTGTTTTTTCCATTGTGACAGTTTAAAACCTCTGGTTTGTGCCCTCCTCTTGAGGGTCTTGATAGCAGTGATGCATTTGTGTTAATGTCCTTCTTTGCAAAGATCTTATATTGTACAATAAATCCACAAAACACACTTTGTTTCTCGTTATTCATGTTATTCAACGACAGGGTCAGTCCTACTTGTACAGGGTTGTAATGCAATATGTTTTATACAAGTTTAATTTAAATTTTGCAATAATGCTTAAATTTTTTCTTTTTATTTGATGAATTGAACTGGAGTAATTTTATTATGTACTAAAGTTTTAAGTATTTCAATGTGACATATTGAACACAGTTTTGTCAATTTTTTCCGAAACTAAACCAGTAAGAATCGGTAAAAAAACACATATTTCAAGTTGATTGAACACAAACCTTGTGAACTAAATCCTGCTAAATGTTTGCAGCCTGACATGTTCATTGTTCATGACATATTCTGGTCAGGATGTATTTCTTTGTCCAGATTCGTGTTGGATACAATGCTTTTGGGAGCGCAGACAGCACACCTCCTCCACAATATTGATCGTGCATAGACCTTGCGGTGCTGTGGATCGATCATGTCCTCATATTTAGACACTAAGTAAACAGTAATGGTCCACAGAGGGAGGCTGCAGCAGTAACAGTGTCAGGTAGTGTAAAATAGTGATCATATTTGGAGCAGGAAACCACGTGTCCCTGTGGAGGAGCTGAGTGCTTCTCCGGCCCACATCGAGTCTCCGGTGTCAAACTCATGAGCACATTCCCCTGAGCGATCCTCCCAAACGTTAACGACTCCACCGCTGCTGAAAGTGGGCCAACAAAACATGAGCTTGATCACTTTCACGGACACGAGTGCCAGCTCAGGCCAAGACCCAAACCAACACCCTGTGACAAGAGTCTATATGGAGCTACAGTTAGACAGAATACAGTCAATACATTTAAAGTTATGCTCATACAGTATGCATGCCTTAAGTCTATTTGGTGAATGCCATATCCTGTTTCCAATGGTCTTTGTTTAATTTTTTTTTTTTGACAGGGATGTTCTGATAGTGTCTTTGGCATGTAAACACAGTATCCTGATTTTGCACTGCTCAAGTCAAACTGAGCATGTGCAAACTCATGAAACACATATGGCTCCAATGTACAAAAATGTTCATAGGAATATTAGTAAACTAAAATCTAAAGCAATGCAGTCTTCGAAGAAAACTTTGATATATCTACCTTTATTTCAGAGACTGGGCTGAACTAAAGAGCGTTGGGAGAACTTAGGGTAAAACCATTTATCAGTTTTTGTCTCAAACTCTATGTTATGTTCCTACTTGGTTATGTTTTGTCAGTTTATTGTTTGCAAGTTGAAAAGCCATAAATTAGCAAGGTAGCTGACATGTATTCTGGTTTCTCTGAGTGTGTGCAGAAGGAAAATGACACTCAAGCTCAAGCGTTTGAGTGACCAGAAGGGCACCCATACAAAGAAGAGAAAAACTGAGATTCTCTGAGAAAAAAAGACAAAACAAAAAAAACATGTGGCACATCACACAGGAGCGTCGGAGCAGTGTGGAGGGCCACAGCAGGAAAAAAGCAGAACCGAGGCACACTGTGTCAGAGCAGACACAATGTGAAGCCAAACAAGGCATGATCTCCCAAAACCTACAAGGCCAAAACTGGGCTGAATGTATCAACAGTACACACAGTTGCAAACAGGGACTGGTAGCAGAGCGGCCAGTTGAATTGAGTTGAGTTAAGAGGCAGGCACAAGTTCCAAGAGGAATCATTGTGTATCAGAGTTTAAGGAGGTTAAAATGGTTCCATTTTAGTTTTGGTGTATTTCTGCTTTACATCTGACCTGGTATTGGTCTTTTACCGGTTACTCGTGCTAAGAGTTGGCTAGTACTGGTTCAGTGTTGGCTTGAACCTTTCTGGAACTATTCAAATCAAACAGAGGCTAAAGAGATTTTGAATGGTAGATATTTTATACAACCCTAAATTTCGGCAACATCAGCTATATGTTGTGCAAATACTTGACCCAGTGGCCTCAGGAAAATGAAGTTGAATAGCACTGGAGAAGGCCAGTTTCATGATACGACTAGACTAGTTCTAACAGTCCCTTTATGATTCATTAAATTCTTATTAGTAATTTTCCAAGACAGGCTAAAAGCGGGTGCTAGTCAAGTTAAAAAGGCATGAGAGGCATGGTCTACTAATATAATAATACAGAAGCAGACTGTTCAAAAGCAAACAAGCAAATGAACAATTGTACCAGAGTAATCATGTTATTTTATTAGATTTTGTTAAATGTGCACTGCTGCTGATCCCATCTTGATATAAATGAGAGGAAGCAGCACGTTTGCTTGATCTCTGGTTTTGAAATCAGATGAAGCTATAGGGGAAGTTATATGGAAACTGAAGCTGCTTTTGCAAAGAATCTGATCAGCGTTCTTCACATAGCGGTCCAGGGAACGCAGCAGGAATGCTCCGTGCAAACACGTGTGCACATTCTAACACTGTGTCCATGCGTTAACACCAAGTCAATCAAATGGAGCTCGTCTACTTATTTACATTTTTAACCATTGTTCCAGATGAATTAACGCTTGTAGAGAAAAATACTTTACACCGCACACTGAGTCATATAAACATACTCATATCTGACTGCTACTAAAACAAAAAACAATATCAGCAATAGTTAAAACTTTCAAGATGTTGATTGTGGAACATCAAGATGAGTGTCCAAACTATGGCTTGGGGACAAATGCAGCCTCTGATCAAATGTTGTAGTTCCCATACAGGCCTAAAGGATCATAGGTACTTTTCATAAGGGAGATGTTTTGTAAAATAACTTTTTGGCCATGTCGTAACAGTGTTCTGTCAACATTTGTTTTCTTACTTAAGCTAATGTTTCACCAAGTTTCTGTCCCGCCCACTTTTCCGTATTTACTTGTGATTCCAAGGAAAATATATAAGGTTCAAAATAGTAATGTAGCCATTTTTCAACAGTAAAAAGAAGTTAAAATCTGCTGCTTGTTACAAACAAATGTACCATTGAAAATTAAGGGCTGTTTTGAGCACAAAGCATGAGATGTGTCTCTATTAACAAAAATATGCCATTTTATCCTTGATGTTCTCAATAATAAACATGATGTATACCTACAATTAAAGTCACCGTGCTTGATTTTTAATGTCCAAAAATACAAAGAAACACAGCTATTTAAAACGTTTTGCAAAAGTTACCTTTTAGTCACTTATCTAATGCATTCTGAACCTAATATTTTTTCATTATTATGAGTTTAGAGGTGCTTTTCACAACTTTCAAAAGCCAGATGGAGCTTAGCAATGTCAGTATGCTAACATGGTCAACATAAACAAACACTTAGGGCCAGATTTATCAAGCATTTGCTCATGTGCAAAACAGGTTATAGTGGGAGCAAAAACTTGGCGTAGCTGACATTTTTCTCTCACACTGACACTAAAGATGCAGAACTTGAGGTGGTGCATATCTGTTTTGTGTATTATGTAATAGCTACAGTATGAATAAATTGCTTGCAAATAACATGATTGATTTTTTTTTTTCTTTTTTCATTTTGCACTTGCAATTTAGCACTGGCTTGATAAATCAGGACCTTAGTTTTTAGGCAATACAATTATTATCTTATTACTATATGAGTGTTCAAGAACTGCACACATCCATACCATACACTGTATTTTAATGTTTTAAATAATGTTGATGGTATGTATGTGTGCAGTTCTTGAACAAATCAAAGACAGATTTTTGTTTTTAAAACACACAATAAAGATTTTTGAATCATTGAGCATAGACAGGACAATGCAAAATAAATTTCACCCAGTTATTTTAGATAGGCTACTTTGTCACAATATATTAGGCACAGGTGCCACACTGTTTTTAACCTATAAAGGGAGAGAGGAAAACAAAAGAGAGACTTTTAAGAGGTATGATTGGTTTGATACATTAATCACTGGTTTATGATCCTGTGCAACTAGTTTTTAACAAGTAGCCTTTAAAAAACACACACAAACAAAACAATGGTCACTTGTTTCAATTTGTCTAATACCTATGAATAGTTTATTTTGTTTCATTCATTCCTTATGGGGAATTGACCAAGATGCACTAAAATGTATCAATATTTAAAAGCTTCAGCTAATTCTATAAAAGGAAAAAATGGGACGAGAAGGGACTATCTGCAGGTATTTTCAGACCGGAACAAGCCTTCATCTCCACAAAGACAAACAAGTGGACTAACTTCTTACAAAGTCGCCTCACTATTTAGATCTAAAACTTCCTGAAACATGTGAATTTACTTTGTCACTACTGTATGTCCAAACTTTAACTTTCTCTAACAATGAATAAAGAAGCTGTTTCTAATGCTATCTTCTTTAGCCGGGCTTCTGTATCTCAAGCTTGGACACATGTTTTTCCCGAGGAGTTGAAAGATGGCACTGCTCCGCTTCCTCCGGCCCGTGCGGAGACATTAGTGTGATTTAGGCCTCCCTCTCTCCTCTCCATCACACGCTGCCTGTTTTATGCATAAGCGGCGGAGTGGCCGGGGTTAAAATGGGCCGTGGAGAGCCGTGTTGTTTATTTTCACAGAACATTCCAGGAGCGATTCCCCCGGTCTGCAGCCCAATCTCTTTCTGCCATTTTCCAGACTCCAGACACTCGAGTGAACTCCCACAAAGACGGTGAAGAATGAGTCGGATTCACACGTCCGCCGGGAGAGAGGAACGCTGGAATATCGGTGCAGACACGGAATTAAGCTGTGTTGGATTTAACAGTGACTCAAACAGAAAACAATAGATTTGTAATGTGTCGATAGGTCTGCAGTAGAACATTAATATATACATATCTATATACATTCTTGAAATTATGATAGAAAAAGGAATGTGTTGTATAGGCGTTTTCATTTTCATGTGCCTTGGAAGTAGCATCTCCATGAACAAACAGGTGATGATACCTCAAAATGACATTGTGCTCCTTTGAATGGTTAATGCTTGAATGTAAGGTCGGGAAGGACAGAAGTTAAGTTTAATAAGGTAATGGGTAAGTTTAGGGAAATGTTTAGGAAAAAGGGTTTAGGGAAGACCTGGGCAAACTGCGGCCCCCAGCGTGTTTCACTCATTATACTGCAAAACGTTTACCTCACCAACCAGTACATGCACATTAGGCTATATTCTCCAACTACAGTACTCCTGAGCAAGCCTTGCAAGAAGAACTAGAGATGAGTCACTGAGCACTGCACTGTGGTGTATAATGTGTCATTTTTGTTTGTTTTGTGTCATAGAGTTTAGGTCAAAAGTAGCCTGATCCTGGGTGGCTCTGATGTTATGCTGCTTTCATGACCATGTCGGACAGTTCGAATGTGAGATTTTTCCGAGGGCGGTGCTGTGAGTGTTCAAGTCCTTTTGGTTGGATGCAGAAAACTCTCTAAGCTAGTTTTTGTGATTCAGCATGTTGGAACAGGTAAGTTGCTTATTGTTGTTTTACTTAAAGTGGTATGACAGGTTGGAGTACATTTTTGGTAAAATATAGCAAACATGACTGAGATTTGACTAAACATTTAACTTGTTTTTACCCAATTTGGTTGCTTTTAGGAGTTTATTATTGTCTTTTGTCCAGCGGAGGGGAATCTACAAATGTTACTAGCAACCACATTGTAAATCTGGGCCAAAATCAACATAACTAACCCAGAAGTGACGACGTGACAAAGTATTATAAATTATAAGACTTTAACTGTGTTAAATTATTGCTTAAACTCCCAGTAAAAAGTGTTAATTGTGTGTATAATGTCTTTGCATTTTGTTGCTGTTTGATGACATATGTGGAGGGATTCTGTTATAGAACTCAGATACTTCCTCTAATTTTTACCTTTGTTTGTCATTTATTCATAAATTGCAACTTAACTGCTGTAAAACTATGAGAAATATTTACCACAAAGACTAACACACCAAACTAAGTCAAAATTAGAAAAATGTGTTAATCTGTCATATGGGTTTTAAAATGGAATACTGTATATTGCAATGAAGTTTGCAGTTAGTCCATTTTCATTCTACCAGTCAAACATCAAGCTTGGATTTGGGTGTACAATAGCATTCACATTTCTCTGACTGGTGCAAACAACTGAGGTGTTCATGATCAACTCTGAGTTGCAAACTTACATTTACAGTTTTGACAATGAGTTGTGAAAGCACCATTAGCGTCTAGCTCAGTGGTACAAAAAATTGCTTAATGAGGAACAAATAGTGCACTGTCTTATAATTGAATCATGGCAAAAATCAATAGAAAACAAATGTGTATTGACCTGTAAGCTTTTTCACTCAGCTGTGATGTTATCAAAGAGAAAGAGAGGGACATGTAAAGAACTGAAACTGTGGCTGTACTGGTTCAACATATTTACAGCAATTCAAACGTACCATATCCTTATGTTGCTCTGCAGGGGAAACTGAATCTTTGTCTTTTGCTTGGCTTGCTCACAGATCTATATTTGACTTGTTCATGCGACCCTCACTCCACGTGGCTGCAGCGGGTCGTAGGATCACACACAAATGTCACAGTAACTGGACCTCTGCTCCTGAGTTCAGCTCCACCTGCTTTTACGACCTGTAAGAGATCCTCCCTCTGACCCCTGAAAATAGACCAGAATTAGAGACGTATTTTCAGCGCCTCTTCTACTGTTGCAGGAAGGTGTTTCACAAGATTCATGTGGCATCAGCGTGTGACCGCTCGCCCAAAATCATCATGTGCTCTGAGTCGTGTAGCCGTCCATGATGAAAATGAAGACGGCTGTGAACAGGAAACTGAATCACATGTGCAGTAAATGTCTAATGCTAATGGTTTTAGAAATAAGGTGAGACAACAGGTGAACAGCACAGATTTGCGTATTCAGTACTGACACCAATTTTGATACTCTTGCTTGCCAATAACCAATATTGACCAATACCTGAGTAAGGGCTAAAAATGGCTTTTCCTCTCAAAGCTTATTGATAGAGATTTGGCTGTATTGTATTGTGTGTAGCTGTAATTTTTTGTGCAAAAAAAACTATTTAACAACTTTGTGTGAATACAGCTTTGAGACGTTCTGGGTCAACATCAATCAGTCTATATTCTCATTGTTGTCCGAAGAAGGCTCAGATTGAGATCAGCTGAAACCATATCATAGGATCGATACCTGATTGAGCATCAATATTTGATCCCAGTATTGGATTGGTGCACCAAGTTTAAAGGAGACATATTATGCAAAATTTACTTTTTGAAGTTTTATTCCTATTGTAGAAATTGCTTCCTCATCAAAAACACTTCTGAAGTTTTGTCCGTGAGTTATCTTTCGTCCATTCAGAATGCCCTTGATCTGTGATATCACTTATAAATCTTATTAGGTCCATAAATTATCCAGACTTGCTTGGAGTCTTTTTGCAGCACTAGCACATTAGGGAGGATCGATTTGATTGCTTACCCTGTGAAATTTTCTTTTCAGTCAGTAGATGGAGCTCAACTCAATTTTCTAATGTGGAAAACACATTGAATGTGTGCTTTACTACACTGTTTTATTGGTTCTGGGGCATAGGCTTACAAAGTGGGGGTATTCAGGAGCAAGTTTGAAGGGAGAAAAAAACATGCATCGTATTTGTCCTATAAAGCAATCACATTGGAATTTCTTTTTAGTGGTGTACTGGGTGAGAGAATAGATGGATTGGATTGAGCATTCAGGATGGAAACTTTGCACTCGGAAAGCTACGCAGACACAGGGAGTATATAAAAAAGCCGGGACATGAACACAGAGCCTTCTTGCTATGAGGCCAGAGCGCAAACCACTATGCCACCATATTTCCCGGTTGCTCGTAATAATGAATAATGTGTTTTTGTATATGTTTGTGCATAAGGCATTGTATGTGCAAAAATGACAAGATAGCACATATCGAAGGCAGCCAAATCTGAAAAAAAGCAAATACATTTAATGTTTGGAAATTTAGTTGGACAACAATTTTTATAGAGATTTGAAAGCTCTTTTGATTTGTTTTTAGTACCAATGGATAATGCAACAAAACAGTTGTACGATCCATTGTGTGAATAACTGTACAACATGCTTTGTATTACAAATGTTGAACTCTCTCAATATTTAAACATCATGTACATGTTTTGATGGTCACAGCTTTCGCCTGAACTGATCCACAAAATAGCATTGCAGTTGTTTTCTCGTCAAAAGCAGATGACAGCACCAAGCCTAGTTATTGATCAAATATGTGAAAAGGTACATGAGTCAGTACCACCCAAATAGATGTTAGTCACTTACTGTTGTCACGTCAACTCAAAGAATCAACAAAGCCAAAACAGATTGTGAGCATAATCAAGGAAACACAGCCACCTCAACTTTGCATGCTGACTTCCATAATGCTGACAACAACTTAACTTTACTGTAAGCTGGTTTCAAAACTTGAAAACACTATTTTGACTCAGCCTCTTCCTCCTCGCTCTCCAAACTCTGTCTTGTCTAAAATGGGAAGTGCCACTTTGCATAAAATTAAGGTCATTTGAAAATCCTGTCTCCTCAGGTTAAACTGCTAACGACCGGCTTCCTTCCTGATACAAATGGAAAAAACATGGCTCGGGGCTTGCATGATGAGTTGCCAAGATGGAGAAAGAGGGGGAAAAAGTGTTATTTTCAGAATTTTTAAATAAAATCTTCCAATTTAAAGTTAGTTGTCAAGCACTTTAAGGTGAGTGGGGCTGTGCGAGTAGCGGGCTAAGTAATGATGCAAGGATGATGCAATGGAGAAACTGGTACAGGCCCGAGCTGTGTTAGAGAAACTACGTTCTCACTGCAGGTCCAATCTGACTTTTACCCCAAACATGACCTGGATTTGATTTCTGTAAGACATAGACAGAATCTGACCCACTCTCATAGTATTCAGATGTGATCTTTGACAAAGTGATTGCTGAGCACTCTAGTCTAAATGTGAGGTCTGAAATGCCACTATTGGTTTTATTGCATTCAAACAATAACATGCCTATCAGACTTGATGAGAATATATATATCAGAGGTGTGGACTTGCAAGTCATGACCTGGACTTGAGTCACTATTTTGATGACTTGAAACTCGATAAAATAGACCAAGTCTTGGGACTTGACTTGAACTTGTCTCTCTTTGACTTTAGATTTGACTTGGACTTTTCTCTCTGACTTGGGACTTGACGTAGACTTGTCTCTCTTTAACTTGGGACTTGACTTGGAGTTGTCTCGTTTTAACTTGAGACTTGACTTAGACTTGTATCTTTCTGACTTGGGACTTAACTTGGACTTGTCTCTCTTTGACTTGGGACTTGACTTGGACTTGTCTCTCTTTGACTTGGGACTTGGCTTGGGCTTGTCTCTCTTTGACTTAGACTCGTCTCTCTTTGACTTGGGACTTGACTCGGACTTGTCTCTCTTTGACTTGGGACTTGATTTGGACTTGTCTCTCTTTGACTTGGGATTTAACTTGGACTTGTCTCTCTTTGACTTGGGATTTAACTTGGACTTGTCTCTCTTTGACTTGGGACTTAACTTGGACTTGTCTCTCTTTGACTTGGGATTTAACTTGGACTTGTCTCTCTTTAACTTGGACTTGTCTCTCTTTGACTTGGGACTTGACTTGGACTTGTCTCTCTTTGACTTGGACTTGTCTCTCTTTGACTTTGGACTTGACCTGAATAAACTAACTTTACATGAATCACAATAAAATAAAAGATGAGAACAGGTCCCAGGAGGAGATTGCTATACAAATATATTGGCACATTCCCGATCCTACTTTGACTTCTTGTACAACAACGAGTTTGACTCCCTTTTTTTTCTATTTTCAAAACCAAATCAGAATTGTGCATGAAGAGCTGCTTTGTGAACGTCTAAGGTCAATAGTTAAGCCTCTGCTCCTTCCAGACTTTTCATCTTGGTTCCTCCCTTTGAATCACAATGAGTTACAACACAAAACAACATGAACTTTCACCTCTAGTTTGTCATGTCCACAGGTTGGACCACAGAGCATGTAAATATATGTTGCAGTTTTAGTCAATTATAGCTACCATCTGGAAACTCCGGTGGTGTTTTGTAGATTTACAAGGCCTGTCGACATGCTGGCTGTCCGCATCTCCTACAACGGAAAAGGCACATAATCAATGGGCTATTAAAGCGTGTAGTGCCAACAGGAGGTGTCCAGGAAAAACAGCCCAGTCTGGAGGAGAGCTGGTAGGAAATGTTTGCTTTGACCAACCCCCCGGTGCTTAAAAAAAGTGGTGGAGAGAAAGTGAGTTGTTGAAAGGCTTGAATAAGTTTGCTTGGCCCCAGGTGCACACAGGCCCCTGCTGACTGCTATTCAGAAACACTTTGTTGGTTTGTCTGCTTGAAGGCGAGTGGACACATTACTGGACTGCTGCCTGGACTCCGGGACAGTTTCTTGGAGGAGTGTTGGGTTGTCCTGCTCTCGTTTTTTTTGTTTTTTTTTTTCCCAGTGAAATCTAGTTTGTGCAGAAAAACTGGCCAGACAATCTAAAAATGCTAGACATAATTAGCTTTTTGTATTTATAAAAAGAGTATCAGTTTTTATAGTACATACTACATACTATTGTCTGTTACAATAGTAACAGACTTGAGGAGAACAAGAGATCATTAAAGCAAAACTACCTGCTTCAATGATCTCCTTTCCCCAAGATGGTGCAGAAAGATCTTTGAGTTAAGCATATGAGACAAGATTGATACCAACAAAATAGCATACATACATACATACAACATACATACATACATACATAAACATATACATACATACAAAAAAAACAACAATATTTTCCTTTCTAGAGAAACAATACATTTGTAGGCCTAGTAAGTCTTATTTTGAAATGGCATGAGTAAAATATTCCTCTTTTGCACAACCATTTAAGCCCCAAATCTTAATTCCCACTTGTCTACACGAAGCCAAGCTCAGACGTTTCAGCACAAGTATTTGACCTAAACCACATATCATCACACGAAGCAGGAGTTTCAGGACACTGAAAATGAATCTTTTTGAAACAGTACCAGAGTGAAGAGATTTCAAAACTACGGTTATGTGTCTCCACAGCTAAGCTGTATCCGCAACTCTTTTTTTTTTTTACATGATGACATCACTGCTCCAGAGTCACATTTCATTTGCAGGATGTACTGACTTTTATATGATGTTCACTGTGAAAATATGCGGCTCGTTGCACCATAAACCGCAGAAAACAAGCATAAAATTAAATAAATCTCTATTAAATATTCAAAGACATCTGAAGCATAATTCCACTGTCTCTGTCTCTTCTGCAGGACATTGCTCATTCAGAATGTTTGCTAAGCTGAAAAGAATTCTCTACCCTAAATTTCTGTTTACATTGAAACTTAAGCGTCAGTGTCAATTCTTTCTCTCGTTTTGGGACTTTCTGTGTCAATGTCACAGTGCTGGTTTACTGATTCACGTGGATGCTCACAAATACTAAGACAGCTCCATGTTTATGCAGATTTTTTAAAAACCTCATTTTGTCTTCATGTGGACATGTGAACTGTGAGTAGTGTTAATTAGCCAACATTTTAGCTCTGCACTGTAATATACCAGGAGAGGTGAAGTGAGAGCTGCAGCTGGGATGAGAGGAGAGTAAAAGTCCCTTCTCTAGGGTACAGGACGTCCTGAGGACAAACAATGTGGTGCGGGGAAAGCCTAATGAACATGTCGGTGGAGTTTGGTCATGAGACTGAGCAAAGTCAGACTGAATACAATGATATCATTTGTACATTGTGAATAGCACCATAGAAGAAAGAAAAACGTAGTTGGATAGATTTGCAATCTTTATTGCTAATAAAGATTATATTGTGAAGAGAACCATTGGCTCTGACACGAATCACCACGATTTAACAATAGTTACTTTCAAATTGGTAATGTGTCCTTTGCAACATAAATATACAGTATATACAGTTTTTACAGAAACGTTAAATTCATGTTATTCAGTTCTGATGTTTATTTGGATTATCATTTAAAGACAGCACTCTTTTGAGTTTAAAGTGAAATTTTCTGTTATCACACATCAACTATCTGCTACATCTTTGATTAAAACAACAGAACGGGACGAGATCTAGCTGTTTTTGGTCAGGTCTAAACTGGTATAATGGACGTCTGGCTCCTGAAGCTTGAAACCTTGTTTTTATTGCCATTTTTTTCACTCACCTTAATGTAACGTGTATGGGTGGTAGGGTCGAATTTAATACACGAATGTTGATTTAGCAGCAAACGTTTTGTTTCGCACTGTGATAAATTCTTGCCGTTAGCTGACCACAGCGCTGGCTCATCCTGTTGCTACAGCTTGTGTCAATCAGCTGCAGCTCTTTCTGCATTTTGGGTGCATGCCCATCTCCTTTTTTTATAAACAAGCAATCCCTCTACAAAGCTCTTTTAATAGAGGGATTGTTCTCTTCTAATAAGTGAATCAAATAAAGTAATGTACTGCTCAATTGCAACCACTTCTAAATACTTGTTTAACTAATGAATACCCAAAGACTTTTCAAAATTCAGGTAAAAATGTTTCTCACTTCTACTTAAATCAGCAAAGTAAATCTTACAAAGGCTAATGACACAATGGACTGCACTGCTGTGTGACATGTCATTGTTGTTAAACTTTACATTGTCAGGGATTACTGAACAGAATTTCTCCAAAACTGAGCGGCCATGACAGTAATTAAATAAGCTGCTTTTTCATTTCCATTGATAAAATTGCACCACTGTTTTGCAGACTTAATTTTCTGCTTCTCCCTGCAGCGTGCTTTCTATCATAACGTCTCTTTCTTCAGAGTTTATACTTTAAGTCAAACTTGTCTTCCTCAGTCATAGATATGGATTATTTTTCTGTCCGAACGCCATTCTCTGTAAATCCCTTTTCCTTAAGCACCTGAAGGCAACATAATAATAAGAACTTCCTTTATAAACAAAAGCTGAGTTTCTCCTTCCACGTGTCAGTAAACTTCTACATCCAGCGTGTTCCCATAAATGTTTGACAAGACAGGCTTATTAAGAGAGCACAATGTTATTTTTCACTTTTCTCACTTCCTCCATCGCAATGTCTGTCACTGTCCCTTCAATAAATAATGCCACTTCCCATCATGCATTGCACCTCATGACATAAATATGAAGCACCTTTGACTTGACGTGGTTTAATGAGGTTTTCGACAGCTCTGACAGGCCTAAGCTGACGGTGCTGCAGCCTATAGTTTGGTGAGAATTTGCTTTGCAATCACAATTTCGGAGTGTATTCTCTTCCCAATCAGAAGTTCTACCATAAGTCTCCAGTGTGCAGCACCAGGAGGCAGGGTTAGTGTGTGGAGCGGGATTCAGAGGGGACAAATATTCATATTTTATAAGGTTTCATATGTTACCTTTCTGTTGGAGATATGCTGGAAAGTTTCAGAGTACAGACCCTTGAGAAGCTTATTGTTATTTACACATTTTCTTTACTCAGGAGAGTTATATTTAACTATAGTTAAATATTACATAAAAGTTAAAATCCCATACTATATAACACATGTCACATACATCATTCTTTGTTATACAGTCCAAATATAAGATAAAGTCTGCAATGCGTCATATTTGGGAGAGTTTTCTGGAAAGCATCTCATGCATCACATTGTTACAGTATGAGAAGCTAAACATTTTACCTATTTTAAGCCTTTTTCTGACGAATTAAGTATACTTTTTGCACAACTAATTCAAGTCGAACTAATTCATGTTTGAATGGAAGTTACTGATGTGGCGTGTCAGAAAAGTAAACAGAAAGTTAAAAAAGATGCTAAAACACGCCAAGCTAGCAGCTACTGTTAGCATTGTTGATAGCCTATATTAACATTGTAGGACTGTTGGATCACTTTATTTATCTCAGTGTCTTTGTTTCTATATTTGAGACAATACATTTCCTTTAGTTCACATTTGCTGTTGTAGTTGTTGAGCATTGTGCGATGAAACTGTTGTTCTGATTCACTCTCAGTATAGTTTCCCTCTCGGAGGTCCGTTAGTGATCATGGCCTTTGATGTCGACTTTTTTCAATGCCAGATGGTTATGTGTTGAACTCCGATTTGAGCTTCCACATTATCATCTAAACTTCCCCCCTGAACGCTTTGGAAAAGGTTAGACTTGTAATGAAAAAGCTGATTGGGTGCGCGGCCTAACTTGGTTTGTGCTTAGCCAATCACAGCAACGGATTACAATGACATATTCAACCCAAAGTGTCAAACATAGACACCTCTGTGCTCTTCTTTCAAAAGGGAAGGGATCTAACATGATCTTTTACATCAACCTGGAAGTTTCCAAAGTGTTTTCTGAGGCTCAGAAAAGAAAGTGTAGTATCTCACTTTGTTTTTTGCTGAAGAAACAATAGAACACGACATTCAAAAAGTCATTTAAGGATGAAGTTGTACATAAATCAAAATTATGGGTTTTGTGATAAAGCTCAAGATCATTATAAAAATGTGTTTGTTTTTCAGTAGTTCTAACAACAATGTAAAAGTCATTTGATTCAGCCTGAACATAAGAAACATACATTATTTTGGGGTTGTGTGTCTTACCACAGATTTGACTGTATCTATAAAGTCACACTGTGCATCTTAAATCTTAGCACATTCAAATAATACAACTACATTCATAAATATGTTTAGAAATACAGGAGTTTTATGTGAGTGAATTCTTGTGGGGCCAAGTTTTGCCAAGCTGATTTTGGGCACATATACAGATGAAACCCCTCGAGTGCCAAAGTAATGAATTCTAATTGGGACGTTTCTCCTGCAGGACTGTGGACGGCTGCAGTACATGTGTTTTTGAAGCTGCCTGAGCCCCATATGCCGCGCAGAAGAGCACATCTGCGCCCTGCGCCCGATGAGAAGAAGTCCCCAGACCCAAAACACCAAAACACATCCAGAGAGAGAGAGAGAGAGAGAGAGACTGTAGCCTGCAACCAATACTCATGCTAATTACTCCACAATTGTATTAAACCAGGCATTATGTAGCAATTAAATGTGTGTAGGTTTTAGTGGGAGTAATTAAAAACAAGGGGAACCCCAGGCAGAGGCTTTCCCTGTAAGCTCCTCAGTGACTCTTTCAGCTGCCTGTCAGTTAGAGCTGCACCAAACATGAGTCAACACATCTCAGACAATAAGCATGCTCTGGAGAGGGTTTGTGGTGAAGAAAAGAAGAAGAAGAAGAAGAAGAAGAAGAAGAAGAAGAAGAAGAAGAAAGAAGAAGAAGAAGAAGAAGAAGAAGAAGAAGAAGAAGAAGAAGAAGAAGAAAAAGAAGAAGAAGAAGAAGAAGAAGAAGAAGAAGAAAGAAGAATGTAAACAGCAAAAATCTATACATCAAACTTAAAAACAGCACTCAGGTTACTATTAAAATATATGCCTAAGCTAAATTTTGCCATTTTAATGCCTGTGTGAGCAGACCATTAAAAATGTTTTTTTTTACCTCATTATGCAAAAAAACAATATGTAAAATAACCACAAATTTTGGTTGAAACCATGTGGCACATTTTCTTTGGGTTTTTTGGCATTGCGTTGTATATCTACGTTTTCTTCAGAGACAGTATGGTGTGAGGCACACACTCAGGTAGTCCCCCTTGCTTTGCTGTTTTGTTTTGTAAACTTCCAAAGTGTTGTAGCCCAAATTGTAGACTCTTATGAAAACCAAATGGAATAATATAAAGAGAAATTTAGCATTCTGATCACATGATGATTGGGTCTTGTATAATCACAGTATTTCCAGAAATCACAACTTATTAGAGCCGGTAGGCTTTGCAAAACTAAGCCGGTGCCAGCTGTTTTCTGTCTCGATGTGTACAGAAAACAGCCTCATCAAGACAAAATATATTTGCTGTAGATACTGTATTGTTTTAACTTTAAACAATCTCATTGGGTGCTATAAAGTGTAGAGGAACAGAGAGGAGAAATTAGAAAAAACTACATGAGTTTAGCAATGTCTCACACATGGATTTTCTAAGCGTCTCAGTCATGTGTATGAAAAACATACAGAACATAGGTGTGTGTTTAGGTTTTATTTATAAAGAAAACATTTATGATGTGTGGCTGATACCGGAGCCTCACGTTGAAGTTGTGAGCATGGAAACCCGATTTGAATAGTAATCCGATTTTGTTTAAACTGCACATAGTAGCACTGACGTTGCTAGATTAAGCATAAAGCAATTTTTCAGATAAAATAAGTCAATATAACATACTTAAAGAGTTGATAATATCAGAAAACTGAACTGAAAAAAATCCAACTCAAGATATAAAAAGGCTAACTTTAATGATAATGATAAACTTGTGGGACATTTAATGCAGCTACTGAACACGCTAAACCAGATATGGTCCTGCAGGACTAAGAGAGTGCTTGAAACCAATGTGCACTGTCAAACAGATTTTAAATGCCTTTGTAGGAAAATATACTCAGTAAGTTCTTATTCTCACTTAAATTGTGTTAATCAATCAGAACTGTGTGATTCTCCAAATTTTGATCACAAGATTCCAATGAAGAAGAACAATCTGGTATGAGTTAACTTCCTGAACATGTCCCACTTGCAAACACAATTATTTCAGTGTCCAACAGCAAGAGACCATTATCCCCTTATGTGGCCCTTTGTCCTGTAAAAGTTACAGGAAGTACGTAATGACAACATACATATTCATCCACATATTTGAGCCGTTAGCCCGGTCCAGCGCGAGCAGCACTAATGTTGTGTTTATGGCACCATCTGCAGCGGTTTTTAATGAAGGTCCGTTCAGTGAGTGTTGGCCCGCGTCCAGGCGGGCTGGAGCTGTTTCTGCTGCAGGCTGTGGGTCGGAGGAGGTGAGAGCTCCAATGCGCTGTCAAATCAAAAGGGAATTAATTGGACCCCAGTACAGAAAAGATTAGCAGAGATGGATTACTGTTTGGGGAAGATTTGAAATTGTTTTTGTGCAAGGATTTGTATAAACAGCTGATATAGTTTAAGCTGAAATATGTTGATCCAGTTTAGAAGAGTCAACAATACATTTTAATACAGTTATTGAAAACGAACTGTGTTTGTTTATACTTTTAGCATGTATAGCTCCTTAAACTCTTCTTAACATATTGTAGTGAAGAATTATGAGCCTCAGAATAAATTTGATAAGTGAGCAAAACGTGTACTGCTGTATTTTAAGCAAAATCTATCACTGCGTCCTAAATTGAAGCAGCTTGCACATTTCCTCTTTGCTGTGAGTCTTTTTTAAGTGCAGCGTGGAGTATCCGGTTGTGAGGCTGCCTCTGCCTGTGCCAGCTGCTCTCTCTCAGCCTGGAGTTCCTGACCTTTAATGAAACACTTCCTGACTCACATGCCTGCGCTGACAGACGTCCACCAGCTCCGGACACTGCTCCAAACAAACACAAGAGCCAGACCAGATGATGGACAGCTTGTTTAACTCCATTGTTCACTTGTCACAATAAGGTTTTAATATACAGATAAGGCTTGATGCTTCATACCTATTTAAATGGCACAATTGTCCTGAGGAATACTATTTACATTGTGTTTGTTCTTTACCTGGGCATGAATTGTTCTTATTGCAAACATAACTTCAGTTTATTTTTCTGAGAGGCTTTGAAAGTTACAACTTTGACAATAGTAGCCAGACACGTTTGAGATTTGAACTTGCAACTTAGGACTTGGACTCGTGTTGTCCACACGAAGACATAACAAATTTTTTTTAAATGATTTGCATAAACATGGAGCTGTTTTAGGATTTGTGAGCTCCAAGTGAATCAGTAAACCAATCAGAAGTTGGTGTAATGCCTGTAACTGACCAGACGTAAAGTCCCAAAACAAGAGGAAGACTTGTCACTGAGCATGCAGAAAAGTTGCTCAAAGTAAACAAAATTTAGCGGAGAATTCTTTTAAACTTAGCAAACATCCTGAATGAACAACATGAATCTAAATCATACAGAAGAGACACAGAAAGTGGAGTTAAGCTTCAGATTTTTTTGAATATTTTGAATTTTAGTATGGAGATTGTAGTGGATTCATTTACTTTTTCAGTGTCTCCTGTGGTTTATGGTGAAATGAGACTCAGATTTTTACAGAGACGCTAAAACAGAGTTTGAATCTTTTCACTCTGGGACCTGGATTCATAAATATTAATTTTCAGAGCTCTGAAACTCCTGCTCCTGCTGCGGATGATGTGTGGTTTAGGTTAAATATTGAATCTGAAACGCCTTAGCTTGATTTGTGTGGACAAGGTCCAAGACTCGTGACTTGACTTGAACTTGAAGGTCAAATAATTGGGATTTGACTTGGACTTGAAGCCCTGTGACTTGAGACGACTTTATGCTTCTTCTAAAAAATAAAAATGTTCTGTAATTTTACATAAACAACAGGAACTTTTCACTTGTTTGTTGCAACCATATTTTTATTTACAGTAGATAAATTGATCACTGAAAAATCTGAAAATGAGGCTAAAGTATAGAACTTGGACTCGACTTGGACTTGTGTGGCACTGACTTGTCTCTTTAACTTGAGACTTGACTCTGACTTGAAGTCAAAGACTTGAGACTTGCAAAACAGTGACTTGGTCCCTGAAGGTTTGCTCTGTATTGTATGTAACCCATCTTTATCCCAGTTAAGAAATAGCTCCAGTCTGTCTTTTATAAATGTCAATGAAATATTTGTCTTTACCTGTGTCAAAAAAAAAACACACAAACCATTAAGTCTCATTATAATACAGTCAAATAACGTTCTCCTCCCATTGTCCTTGAGTGCTGTGGCTCCCCATTATTAAGTTTGTTTTGGGGAGATATGTGAAAAATGTCCCTTAATCTTTAGAAAAGCAGTGTTTCTCCCTGGGCCTGGGCAGAGTGACAGCGAGGAAGAGCTCCAGTCGGAAGGAATTTGTAAAAGAAAAACGCCTGTCAATCAAAACAACATGTAAAAGACAACAGACTCCTGCTGACGGACAGAGCCAACAAAACAGACAATTCACTCTTATTAAAATTAGTTTAAGACGTTTGGACTTCAATTTTATTAATTAAACACATGAGGAAGTGAGTTATTTTAATTACTCTGTAGAAAAATAGAAAGAATTTTGGCATAGTGATTCAGCTGTAATTTATTTCCACTTTAAAGCGGCTTATTTTGTGAAAACATGAAAAGTACATTCTGTGGGTCAATATTATTTAAATGTAGTGCAAGTATCAATATTATTTAAATGCAATCTCAGTTACAAAACATTATAGAGGGACTTTTGTTTATCAACACAGACGATGCACGCACACCCGACCTGCAGAAAGAGCGAAAAAAAAACTCTTAAGCTTCAGGAGACAGACGTCCGTAAGATCTGTTCATACCTGATCAAACAGCTAGCTCTCATCCGTTTTGTTGTTTTATTCAAAGAAGTTTCCCCATGCAGCTTAGCAGATGGAAGCAGCTCTTTCTGCATGGAGCATGGTCAGGAAGGGATGTCACATGAAAATCCTCTATTGGAATTGGAAAATATATAAATATTTCCTTCTTTTTTTTAAGAAAAGAAATCGCAAAAACAAATAAATAAATAAGTAAATAAATGTGTCTTTGTGGCGACACAGTGGAACAGTAGTTAGTGTTTTGGCCTCATAAAAGAAGGTCCTGGTTTAAGTCTTGAACAACCAAGGTCTTTCTAGGTGGAGTTTTGCATGTGTCTGTGTAGGTTCCTCTGGGTGCAATGTACAACAGTGCTCCTTCTTCCTTCATTACTTCCATGAAAAGAAATTCTGAATCCCAATGGGACTTTCCTGGTTAATAAAAGTCAATAAAGGTTATGCATGGACATTCTTTTATTTGAAATGCTCCTCAAGTTTAGAATGAGTGTCAAAAGTAGGTAGCAAACTATGTAGTTCTTTGTTGTCATGGCAACATCTTGATACTACAAGCTTGTTTGCTAACGACAGTTGATGATTTAGGACAATTTAACTGTAACAAACAGGCTCAAAACATATTTTTTTAAGGAAGAAAAGGGTACAAAGTTTAAATTTGTGTGATCTCAGTATCTGTGATAAATGTGAGAGAAGCTGAAGTCTTGTTGTTTATCTGCTTTGCTACCACGTTTACCTGATTTTCTTCTTACGTGTCAGTGCAATCCAGTAGTCAGTTAGTTGTTGTGGGTTGAGTTTGTTTTCTGTGGTGTATTTCTCCTGTTTTAGCGTAGTTTGATATTTACAGAAGAAATGTTGTATTTGTCCATTGAATCTCATTTCTTGCCACTCAGATCTAACATTTAGAATACTGTGATGTCACTTGCATAACCTCTATTAATCATAACTTATGAGATCATCACAAGACAGTGAATCTATTAGTGGTTAAAATAAGTTAAAATAAACCCAGTGACATTCATTCTGTTAAACGCAGCTAAGCAGTAAAGTGAACTCTCAAAAAAGTGGGTGGGGAAGAATAAGGTGAATGAGGAATTGCATCCAAAATATTGTGTACTCTTTTCTTCAAAACTGGAAAAAACATAGATAAACAAAATGTCAAAAACGTAGAATAAGCACACCTTTATACGTCAAAATGTTGCAAAAAGCCAAAATGTATACAAACCTCGGATTTTGGTTGAAGCCACATGACGACATTTTCTTTGGGTTTAGCAGGTAAGTTTAGATTTCAAGTTGCTAAAATTGGTAAGTTTAGGACTGAAGCTTGAGCTAGGTTAAGCGTTACCCGTTAAACCCAAAGAAAATATGACCACGTGGCTATATTCAAAACTCGTGGTTATATTACAATTTGGCTTTTCGTAACGCTTTTTTAATATTGATGTAAAAAAAAGCGTCAAAATGTTCTTACCCGGAGTCTGGCTGTTTTCTCTGTTTAAAACAGAGAAAATAATAATATATTTATTGTACATACAGTATGTCTGAATCAATATTTTAAAATCAATAATCAACATTACTGCCTGTACAATGTTATAAGAATGGAACTTTTTAAGTTCAGCATAGTATGTTTATGAGCGCTTTAACGGTTGCCTGGGAAATCCAGCCTCACCGCTGTAGCAGCGGATGAGTCTGTTCGCCCTCGAGTCAACTGGATTTCTAGGGCGGAGCAAAGCTCACCTAACAGACAGCGGAGGGAACCAATCAGAGAAGAGCATAAAGGCTTCCAGTGCCGTAAACTGTTGGGATTTCTCTCGCGCTGTCATCTGATTTCTCTCGCGCGAGCAGACTGCACTGCCTTGACCATCTTGAACACGACTATTGACGCGATGTCTTTTTGGTAAATTAAAACGGGCTTTACCGGTGAATAGAACAAACTCTCGGTTTTCCGGTGCGCCATGTTGTTTATCCTTCCGCCGCGCTGCCTAGATCCATGCGCGTTGCGCACAGCAGGGACGTTGTTTAGCAAAAACCACGTGACTGAAATAAACGATTTTCATTGCACGGTACGATCTATATTTCGAGGGAAACGCCCTTGGAGGGTGGGGCGACCAGACTGACTTTCTCTGTGTAAAAATACAGAGAAATGTCATTCTGGATCCCAGGCAACTTTAACGGAGAACACATGAGATTACATAGTCCTCTGTCATTTATGTTATGAATGTTTTGTCAAAAGCCCTTAGTTTTAGATGACTGAATGAACAAACAGGCAGAAAAGAAGGATTCATTCCAAGTCAGTCTTTCCCAGTATAGTGTAAACAGGAGGTTATAAGAGTGAATATGTGGAGTAAAGTCATATATTTCTCACTATTTGTCCTGACTGGTGTGAAAGCTGATTCCCAGGACTCGGATGTGTTTTGGCGGCAGGAGGATACAGATCGTGTTCTCAGACGGACTTCCTCAAAGAGACGATTGTGCCGCTGCTGCTGCGCGCTTCATGTCAGAACAGGAAACTCACTCAGGATTAGAGCGCTCACTTATGAGGTCTGATGATGGACATGAGTTTGGGAAGTTTATTTGGCGGCACGGTGGATAAGGGGCCTCACCTCGACGAGGTTCTGGGTTCAACTCTGGGTCACCTGCCTCTTTGTGCAAAGTTCAGGTGTTTTCTCAAGGTACTCCAGTTCAACTAAAACATAGATATATTTTTTATTGGTTTTAGGTATAAGATTTGCCATAACAGTGATGCTCCAATGTTAGCGCATACACAGAAATGTGTGTAACTTATCTGAAAATCTACGTCTACAAAGGGCTCAGGAGGGTCAAAGCAGGGTTTGGTACAATCTATTTTCCCGATAAAAAAAAAAAAGTTTTGCTACTCATGTGCTCACAAACCCCACAGTGTCCTGGTCCCCAACATTCCAAGACTTGCATGTAGCCATGTCCACTCGCTGTCAGGCCTCCATGTGCGAGGTTTTTCCCAACTGAAGATATAGGCCTAGTCTAAACTAGTTTATAGCTATAACATGTTTTTTTTTTTTTTTTTTTTTTTTTATTACTTATTTATTATTACAAAAGAGCCTCACAACACATGAAAGACTAAAGATAGCATCAGCACCAAAAGGAAAATAGCAAAGATGTGGACTTGCAAGTCATGCCTGGGACTTGAGTCAGACTTGAGTTATTATTTTGATGACTGGAGATTTGACTTGATAAAATAGACAAAGACAAGGACTCGACTTGGGACTTAAACTTGAACGTCAGTGACTTGAGACGACAAGACGTTGCTCCGCCTCAAAAAAATATGTTGTGAAATTTGACATTACAAACTGAAACATGTCCTCTTCTATTTTATGGGACGAAAAATGTGTGTTTTTTAATATAAAAATCAAATACATTGATGAAATGTAAATATACTAAAAGAGCAGAGGACTGGGACTTGACTTAGACTTATCTCTCTTTGACCTGGGACTTAACTTGAACTAGAAGTCAAATACTTTACACTTCCAAAACAGTGACTTGGTCCCACCTTTAGAAAATACAGGTACAAATATTTGAATTGGGGGAAAATAATGCTACATTTTCGTACTCATAATTCACTCCTGAACTTTTCAAATTTCAACTCTAATCAATTGTGCAACAAAAATCTGAATAATTGCCAATTCTTTAAACATTTTACCAAAGGGGAAATACATTTTATACTGTCACATTGGTCCAATACAATAACAAGTGCCTGATAAAGTTAATGCTATAGCTCATTGTCTCTAATAGTGCAGCAGCAGTGACCTTGCTTCCTTCTCTCTCCCATACATGTGTGCTATCGATCTCCTCTCACCTTGTAAATTATACATTCAGGTTCTGCAGGAGTCCCGTATGGGTTTGTCAAAAGCAGCAGACACGTGTAGTCGGGCAGTACCTCTGGGATCCGGGCTAATCCATACAGGTCAAAACCATGTCACCAATCACTTTTAATCAGAAGAGAGGAGCTGGAGCTGGTGACAGAGCTCACGCCGAAACTCCCTCGACACCAGTGTGATTCATATGTGAGTGGCAGAGATAGAGGCTCATTATCTTCATGATGAGACAGAGGCAGAGTCCACAGTGAGGCTGGCTCAGAAACAAATACTTTACTATAACTCAACTTTATCTTACTCTTATTGACTGATTATGAGTTAATAATAGTTTATGGTGTCATGAAGGGCAAAATGTTCACAAATATTCAAAAACACAAAAGCAAATTTAAAAGACACAAACACATTTTCAAAAACACACACATAATTTTTTACACATGCATTCAAACGAGACAAAAACAAAAGGGAAACTACAACAGAACTACCCCAGCTTATATTGTTGAGTCTACAGTTAATCTTTATTTTTTACCAGTAATTATAAGTAGAAAATACTAGAAATACATTCTATTTAAGACTCTGTAAAAGAACTTTTGCACATTTATACTAAACTTGCACAAGAAAAAGACCAGACAATAGTGATTGATGATACCACAATTTGTTGGTATTGATGCAATATTAAGTAGAAAATATGATTGATAATGATACTCATTATTGGTTCAACTTTATCATGGATAGCCTTTAATAAAAGGTTTTTTTTTATTTTTTATTTAACCTGTATTTAACCAGGAAAGTCCCATTGAGATTCGGAGATCTCTTTTTCAAGGGTGTCCTGGCCAAGAGACTCCAACACACACAACCCAAAACACAGACATTTTAAAATAAACAGAAAAGACATAGTTAAAAACAGTTACAGGTTAATGATTGTATTTCCAGGTCTTTCAGAAGAGAGTCAAAATGAGCCACAGAGACAAGAGTTTGGAGTTTAAAAACTCTGTAAAAACTCTCTGTAAAGGGTTTTAAAATTATATGAAATTGTATGAGTTTCTAGTCAGCTAATACAGGTACAGAAGTCTTATTGCTGGTGACTAATAACCTGTACTTATCTAAGATAAATGTCTTACCCTAAAGTTGGCATTATGTAAATAATTACTGATGTAATCACTTTATTTATGTATTATTATAACAACACAAAATTCTCTTCTTTCTCTTAGCTATTTAGGTTCTACTTACCTGTGAATGGCCTGTTATTGTAGTTCACCCAACTCTTTGGGCCTGATTTATCAAGCCAGGTGCTAAATTGTGGGTACAAACTGAAAAATAAAGAAATGAAAATAATAAAACATTTTGGTAATAATAATAATAATAATAATAATAATAATAATAATAATAATAACAATAACAATAACAATAATAATAATAATAATAATAATAATAATAATAATAATAATAATAACAATAATACCTTATTATGGCGATTAATATGAATATATATAATCGCCATAATAAGGTAGCAGCTTATGTCCACTGGAAAATATGTGGTGAATATGGAAATAAAAACTTCAGAAAAATGGTATGAACACCAACCAACCACTGTCCAGGAGAAAGACGACATAACAGTCCTGTGGGATATGCCGATACACACAGACAGAAAAATAAAAGCTAATAAGCCTGATATAGTAATTAAAAACAAGGGGAAAAAGGAGTGTGTACTGATTGACATTGCAATCCCATCTGAAAGAAACACCTCAGTTAAAGTATGCGGAAAACTGTCTAAGTATAAAGATCTGGAAATTGAAATCAGCAAAATGTGGGGAATGAAGACACACACTACACCAGTTGTCATTGGAGCACTTGGACTTGTCAAAAAAGATCTTGATAGGTTCATAGTTCAAATCCCAGGAAAATATACCTGCCGCAGATCCAGAAAATCACATTACTGGGAACAGCGCATTTACTAAGGCGCATTCTGTCTCTGAAATAGTTTTCACCATCCCTCAACTTTGTAGTCTCCTAGGCACATGGGTTGTACCCGGGGCTACAAAAGTATAACACAAGCACGTACAAAGAAATAATAATAATAAAAATAATAATAATAATAAATTTATTTTATTTGCAAGCAATTTATGCATAATTTAATTATAGAAGAAGTATTACATATTACACAAAAGAGATATGCACCATCTCAAATTGTGTATCTTTACTGTCTGTGTGAAATAAAAATGTCTGCTATGCCAGGTTTTTGCTCACACTAACCTGTTTTGCACATGAGCAAATGCTTGATAAATCTGGTCCTGAGTGTGTTCCCAGCTGTGCATTGGTAAAAAATTGTGTGCCGTAACTTCTTCTTCTCTTTCCGCTGAATTTCTGTGATGGGAAATGTTTGAGCCGACTATCTGTAGACAACAGAAACTGTTTGCTTTGGTTGTGATCTATTCTAGTTTAAATGATGAGCTGTTCTGAACTTTCTGCGGTGTGTCACAGTTGAACACGCAACGTAGAGAGAACTACACCGGTCACATCCATACTGACATTTAGTTAAATTAGCACCAATACAATACTGGGATTAGATATTACTGATTCATGAAATGTTACCATATTGGTTATCAGTTCCATGATATTTATCGAAGATAGTATCGGAACTGAAAAATGTGGATCGTTGTATCTCTAATCAATATATCAATACTTCAAAACTGATCCTGATACAATCTCTACTAAACAAACATTGAATAAAGCTTGCATGGGGTTTTGGTGTTGACACATTCTTAATTTTCTCTAAACTATGAACTATGGAACATTTAAACTTATCAACCATCACTTACAGAATCTCCAAAAAGCAGGTCTAAAGTTTCAACAATGCAGAGCTGAAGTGCAAAAGGCCACATTGGAGAGAAGCTGGACGAGCCCAAACCTGCTTCACACGAGCTCCGATGTTACAATACAAACTGGGATTGATGGTTTTATCTGAGCTGTCATCACTGCACAGAGTTTAAACACACTGTATAGGATTCATTATGCTGTGGTCTGCTTCAGTGGCACTCAAGGAAAGACTGACACAAAGTTGGTCCGGACAAGTTTGAGAAAAAAAAAAATGTTCTGAGTGGAGACAATAAGTGTAACAGGAAACTTTTGACAGCCATCTTTATGACCAGTCGGGGCGCACAGGATGTATGCTGCTGATGCATTTTGAATGTAAAGTTCTCAAGAGCCTAAAGATAAGTTTCCTGGACTTTTGTGTTTGCCGATTTCCTGAGCAAGAACTACTGAAATCTTGCAACAGAACAAACAGAAAATGTGTGTTTCGTGTGTTTGCAAGGGTTTTATCTTGATGCTCTCCTTTTCTCATGAATTTTAGAACTTTGAGCATTATATCAACTGACTTAAAATTGAAGTCAGGTTTACTTTTTAGAAATTGTGGTACCACTTTAAATAACTACACCAGATTTAGTCTTAGTAAAGCCTTAATAAAGCAAGAATAAAGAGTTAATAATCCATCAATAAATCCTCAATTAATGGATGAAAAAGTTTATTAAGGCTTAGTTACTGCTCACTTAAGGAGCTAAGATTAGGATTTAGGGTTGAGGGTAGGGCTTGTCGTAATTAAGTTGTTACCAGGCCTTAGTAAATACTTTAGTCCATTAATTCCTCATTTGTTCATGACGAATTAACTCATTATGCATGCTTTATTAAGAGTTTATTAAGGTTAATAAAGGTGTACTAATAAAAAGTGCTACGAAATTGTTTGATTACATGCATGAAGATTGTGTGATCGTGTCTGATTTTGAAAGTCAAACATAGAAGGGTAAGGGTTTTATCGGTATAAAGTGCCTTGAAGCTAGAAAAATACTTTGTGAATGCCACCAACATTTACAAAAACAGACATGCTTATAAACTGGTAGATTCACAATTCGACTTTGATGCCATTGAGCACTTGGCATCTGAGCTTGTTCATGAACTCTGGTTGGTCTATTGTTAGATTTCCAGCACCTGTTATAGCTTTAGCCTTAGGAAAACAAGTTTGAAATAATCCAAAGAGTGCCAACTGAAATAAATGAACCATGTGTAAGATGTACAACTAGTGATTTAAAAAAAGGTATAACAATCACAGATGAACTTGTGCTGCCAGAGTGTAGAAAAGGTCCATTGGTTTAGCGCTAAGAATGACTTTTAGGTCTAAAGTGTGAACTGAGCGAAAACAAGTGCACAATCAGTTCAAATTTAAACAAACGAATCGTTTAAAATCAGCTTCACCCGGATGAGAGAGTCATTCTGCTTTCTGATTGGCTAATTCTCTTGAGAACCAAAACACCAAATGGAAACATCAGCAAAAGAACATCATGTCCATTGCTTTTTAGAAAAACTCAGACTTACAATGACTTTCACAACAAATTAGATTACATTTGATCATGTTTACCTTGTTTACCATGTTTATGAAATCTCAACTCAAAATCTTACCTAAGACAATGTTTAGCATAGCCTATTTACCAGTCATTGTGGAGTTTAGAAATATTTTACTGATTCATTGTAGTTTAAAAAGCGCATAAAACTGCTTATGGCTAGCGAAGTAGGCTACTGTATTTTTTTCATTTATGCATCATTTAGAATTTCATTGCCGCCAAATCTCCTCTATTCCATGTTACTGCTAATGAAAATGAAAAAATTACCACCAAATAAAAGTTGAATAGCGTCACTTTTCCTTGAAGTTAGTCCTGAATCGCATCAACAAGTTTGTTTAACATCTTGTGTCTATGAATGTATTGGTTTGGGTACTATAACATTACCTTCAATAAACCTTCAAAAGACAAAAATCGGCCTGTATCGTTTTGCTGAAATTACTTATTTTACAGTTCTGTTTTGTTCAATTGATTTGCTCCACACTTTTTGTGTTGTAGCCACTAAACATCAAATAATTAAATGTTTATGTTTACAACTCTAGCCTTTTGGTTCAAGAGTCTGTTTCTGAAATACTCCTTCATACAATCAGCACAAAGTCAAAGAGCCTTTCCGGACACTTGTAAACAAACGGCTCCTTCTCAACAATGTAATCTGTGGAAGTCTGGTGGATCGTGTTTCTGTGGAATCTTCCCACGACAGGTAGACCACAGTTTCTTTGACGGAGACAGTCACAGAGCTCAGAGGTAAAACGTTCAAAACAGCGGAGGGTCAAAGGAGCAGCTCCGGCCTCGGTTCCTTTGGCCTTCCTTTGTCACATTTGTGCAGGAGTCGGTGTGATTTTCCGGACTGTGCCAGTGAAAAGAGACTAGGCATTCACAGAAGCAGCTGACCCGCTAAAACAGCAGGTGTGTCGCGGTTTGGGTTACCGCCTTTTCTCCCTCGGCCCGTACACTTCCCAGATGACAATCCCAGCGCTCCCAGTCTTATCTGTGCCTCTACGGAAACAATCTGAAACAGCCGGGTGTAAGCTTACAGCAAAACAATAGAATACAAGTAAACATGAAAAGTTGATTTCATATTAAGTGAAAGTTAATACATACATGAAACGGGACAGATCAGACACTATTCTTTTTGGTTTTTATAGATAGGACAGTGCAATGGGAGTGAGAGGGAAGGGCATTCAGCAAACTCATCACACCATGGCTAACAGCAAATGATGACTATCTTTTATGCACTTAAATATTATTTGTACAAGTTACTTTGATTGTGCTTTGAGCTCTTCAGTTATTTCACTGTATGAAGTGTTCCACGATAGGACATTAAAGGGACTAAACCAGATTTTTGCTCTCTTAAAAAGGCAAACAGAAATAAATCATTTTAAACTTCCAACATTAGTCCATATATTTTGCTCACTTACCTAGCATATTCTGAGTCTTTGAAGTGTGCAGCATGGTGTGTTTTAATCTTTTGAATTTTATTTTTTTCTCAGCTAGGAGTTAGCTAACAGCAGTTAGCTACAATGCTAACAAGAACAGACAAACTTTGTGGATTTTGGTGGACATTATTAGATGTAAACAGGGCATTGCAAACGGATACACTAATATGATGTTTGTGCTTGGGAGAAATGGAATTTAGGTCATTTAATTGTAAAAAATTCGACAAAGTACCTTACAATGTTCCAGACAACTGGGCGTTCCAACTCCAAAATTCAACAACAAAAACTCACTTTAAATAATATTTATTTTAGCTGCTCTAAACATCATTTACCTTTAGAATGTAGTGACAAGCTACAATTGTATCCACAGCTGACCTGGGGCAGACTGATGGAAGCGAGGCTGCCATTTGGTGCAATCAGCCTCTCTGACCACCACAAACCATTCACACTCACACCAGATTCAATGTGGGTGAAGTGTCTTACCTAAGAACACAACAATGAGTTTTTCCTCTGTTCGCCCACAGGTCTCCCAGTTCATTTCAATGGTGGTTGTTAAGATGTGTTCTTATTGATGAATATTAATGAAATCCTGATTCTAATCTTAACCTGCCCTAAGCCCTAGACCTAATCTTACCAATTTTAGTAACTTTTTGCCTGAACTTACCCGTTTCACTTTAAGAAAACGTCCCCACGTGACTTCAACCAAACCTCGTGTTTTTTTGACGCTGTGAAATCTCGTGTCATTTTTACGCTTTTTCATATCGTGCTAAATGCACGGCGTAACATGAGTACTAAAAATATCTGTGAGCTCGTGGTCAGAATATGCTGTTTTTGTGTCGTGGTAAAAGTACGCCATTAAGTGAGACTGTGTTGTTGAGAGCCAGACAAATATTGTGGGAAAATTAATCTGGCTGGCCAGGTTACACTTTTGATGAAAATGTCAAAGCCTACTAAAATATAACAACAAAAATCAGGTGTGATTTTGAGAAAACTTTAATTTTATCCTATATGACAGATAACCAAGGATTTGACACAAGCGAGGGTTTGGTCACCAGACCCACTTTTCATAAAGATCATGTGTTCTAGATCCCAGGCAAGTGGGAAACATCCCAGTTACCAGTGACTTGTAATGCACCTTTAGTGAGAGCAGGGTCATCTGTCCTGTAACTGTATCTGTCTTGTCTTTATGAAGATGGATAAGATTACATTCCAGAAAAACAACAACTGTTTATCCATTGAGAGAAGCAGCCGTAGCCAATAAGCCAAACATGACTTCTTAAAGCTTTTCCAATAACATTCCCATCACCTGTTGAACCTTCTGCACCCAAACTGTCCATCACGTAGCTTCTGCCTTTCACTTATCTGTTTCCGTTGGATGTGTAACAACATACTGCCGTCACAGAAAGGCCCGTCTCCTGTTTCCACCTTGGGGTTTGAGGGGAAGTACGCGATCCGTTCCTGTAAGTGAATCCAAGGTGAGGAAGCAAACATTTTGTGAGTCTTTTGTCAGGTTTAAATGAGCTTTTAAGGCCCGGGGTGCTTTGGATGTTAAAAAGGTGCATATCTGTGATCCGGAAATCCACAGTTCTTTGTCAGCTGGTGTGAATAGTGTTTGTTTATGTTGCTTCCATTGGCTTGATCACGTAGGCATTTGCTGATAATTTTGAAGTCCGATAGGATGTCCAGTGTTATGCTAATTTGGGTTGCATTAGTGAGTTCATACTAATTTCACATAATTTGGGCAAATATTATTGCTGCTGTAAACTTGAATTGGCACATTTATATCTATTGAAAGTTTGGGTTTAGTCTTTTTGTCTTATTTTGATGTTGTGAATGTGCATGTGAATTCCACTAATTGTTAAGCACAAAAGTAAAATAAATCCAGGCTACTTATGCACTATTTTAACATATTGTTCATTTTACAATTGATGTGTTTTACTTAGTGTACTATCTTGAGTTATCTTGTGTTTCAACTGCACTACATTTTAGCTGCTCTGAAAAGTACTGTAGGTGTAACCATACCTTACATGGCCTATATTTTATTTAACAGGTTTTCACAAAAATATGTAGAGAAAAACAAAATCAGTAAAGGCACTATACCCTTTTTTCACAATAAAATAACTTACAATCAGTTTCCCTATAGCACAGACATCTTTTATTGTATTCAGGTGGAAATGAGTACGCAATGTCCAAACTCCATTAAATAATGTCCCCTTTTTTCACCAAAATGCAGTAAGTGTGTCTGTTGTTGTTAGCATTGTGGCTAATTCCATTAACATACTAGCACGTCTCGCTCCTACCAGCTGTGAGAAAAGCTTAAAACGCACTATGTTGAACAATTCAAAGAGCATTAGGTTAGTGAGCAAAACATGTAGACTAATGTAGATAGTTTACAATGAATCATTATCTGCATTAAAAATGCAAAAAACTGAAAAGCACCTTAATGAATTTGTCAATTCAGTGGCCTTCTTCAATACTTATTACAAAGATCAACCCTAACAAAAAACCCAAAAAAGTCAGTAAGAATTCCAAAGCTAATTGCCAATGCCTAGTGAACAGCTCCAGCAACAACGAAATCACATTCTAAATGGTTAGTGTCGGTCCAGAGGGACAGAAGTGAGATGGTAAAGAGTTTATTACTGTAGCTAAAGGGGGCAAAACTGTATATATTTTTTACTTTTTTTTTTATCTATTTTTTTTCCAACCTTTTCCCTAACCTTACCCATTACTTTAAAACTTCTCTCCTAACTTAGTCGCCGTCCCTCTGAACCAGACGATGGAGCATTTACCATTCTAAATCACTGCTCTGTGGCCATCACCAGAAGGACGGATACACAAATACTGTTGTGAGGAAACGATTTTGTTTAAAACTTAGACATAACTTATACCCTAGACTTTTTCAAACAAGCAAAATTTGAAGATTCACAGGTGAGCTATTTCAATTTGAAGCTATAGTATATGTGCAGAAAACAACTATGTGTTAAACAGTTTTAGTGCACGGCTCCTCGTTGTTCATTGCTTATGTGTAGTTCATGAAGGCGGTTTTGGGCTATAGCAACATAAAGTCTATCTAAATGGGATTTTCTTCTCTCCTCAGCTTGAGAAGTTGAACTGAATAAACTCCTTGAATGTGAACATATAGCTGTAACTTGAGTACTTGTAGACAGACTGATAACCCTATTTTTCCGCCTAATAAATAACCCTTCTAAAGCCGGAGATTGCCACTTGAACATTTGACTTGAGCGTGAGTTTGGAGCACACATCCACACTTTGTCATCATATCCTGCCTGTTTAGATGAGACATAAGCAGAAACAAACCTGGGAAACTGCCAGCCCCACAACATCCTCCTTCACTCGCTCCCTGTTCGACTCCCGTGAGAGCCAACTACATTCAGAAACACTCAAAATAAACGGACGCGTGGCCCCCGAAGAATGGCCCAATGTTTGTCCAGACTCACCCTTTATTTCCGCGCTGTGTCTCTCTTATCTGCAGTTTCTACCTTTCCGTTTGGACTGGTTTGTTGTTGGGAAGCGTTACGGGAGAGGTCCAGGAACAGTTTACTTCCCAAATGTCTCGGTACAGTGGAGACAGACTGTTGTTTTAACCTGCTGCAAAGTCTGGAGCGTAAGCGTAGAGATGTATGACACAGGGCCAAGCTACACAATGCGTTTTAGATACAAAATGATTAATTAAATTGGATTTTGTTGTGGTAATTGGTCTTAAACCAGGATTTATTCAGCTGTTAATAATGCAAGAATGTGTAGCTTTCACTTTTTACCAAAGCAATCCATCTAGCATATTAAAGGAGACATTTTTATTTGTGGTGATAAGACATTTTTAAACGTTATGTTCAGAATTGAAATTTCTGAAGTAGTTTCACAATAACAGATAAGTGGGTGGGGGTAAGTGAATGCGGAGGTAGGGAGAGGAGCACGCTCAGCTCTGTGCGAGTGACAAAAGTCTAGATGCCTGCATCATTCGCAACACAGCGCAGAAACATAAACCTAGAAACACTTTTGACAAAAGAATAATGTTCCTCACACCAGGAGGCTGTGAACATTCTTTAATTTGTGTCAATTTGTCCCATATTGGCAGATCTGCAGATTCAATGACGAAATTAGTGTCATGATGTGCAGCACAGACACTGCGAGGTGTCAATCGAGGCTAGGATGAGTTTCGGGACATGTGGTACAGGATTCAGAACACATGCATGAATTTCGAGACTGTCCCAAATTTTTTGGGACTTCTGGTCACCCTACTCTCTGCCCATCTTTTTCTCTCTGTCTGTCTGGCTGTCTCTCTCCATCAACCCATTAAAAAGGATAGAGTTAAAGAAATGGTATGCAAGATGAACAACTAGTGGTTTTAAAAAGGTATTTCAATCACTGATGAACTTGCGTTGCCAGATTGTGAAAGGGCCCACACATTGAAGATAAGAAGCTGCTGACAAATCAGGAACAAGTTTTGCTATGAATCATGGGTAATGACATGATAATCACTTTCTCAGACAACTGACTTTTTGTTTGTTCATTGAATGTTTGTTCAAGAATAATATTGGGTTGAGCCTATTGAGAACTGTATGGAAGCAAGTGCATGAGCCTATCACAGACAGTTGTGTCCGTGTCATAGTGCAACATCAGCTCAAAATCATACATGTTCCTGATTCATGGTTTAAAATCAGATTCAGGCACTATAAAACCAAACTGACAACCCAAATGAGAGCGTTATGTAAGGTTCATTCTGTTTTCTGATTGGATAATATTCTTGAGAACCAAAACAAATGGAAACATCAACAAAAGAACATCATGTCCATTGCTATTTTAACTTAATTTAAGAATGATTCAGATTTACAATGACTTTCAGTAAAAATAAGATTACATTTGATCATGTTTGCCTTGTATCTTGCATGTTCTTAAAAGTAGCTTTTGTTGTTAGCTCCTATTCCACAGTTGGACTTAAAACTAACGTACAATGTTAACTTTCTATTTTATTGGGATTTAGGTTAATTTCCACTTTCAAAAACACAGTATCACCATCTCCTGGTGTCTCTGTTTGTGATAAGTTTCAGTTATCTTGGAAAATTCCAGACTCAGCTCTGAAGCAGTGGGAAAAATAATACAGGGAGATATCAGTTTAAATTCTCCAGGCTAAAGTTTACATTGTGTATTATAACTGCAGCATTGAATTTCAAATGAACAGCCACGGTGCCTAAAGGGTTAACATCTTTGCTTTTAAAAGTTCTGGTCACATTTTTCATTCTGACATTTGGTATCTGCCTAGTTGTGTTTATTTATATTAATAATCACACAACATAACTAACATTTTTAAAGGATTACACATGGCATTCCTCAAAGCCTGGAATGTTGTCCCAATCATAAGGATGATTCACAAACATACAATTATAACAAGTTATCTAAACCAGTAGTTGCTAGGAGTCTGAGAAAATACATGTTTTAGACTTTCAAAGACATTTTTTAATCTATGCACATGTGAACTGCATTATTCTTTTTTTTTTTTTTTTTTTTTTTTTTTTTTTTTTTTTTTTTTTTTTTTATTATTATTAAGTCACCAAGTGTACAATACAGACAAAAATACATTAGGTACATAAGAAATATATCAACGACAAAAAGAAATTATACAATAAGGGGGGGGGGGGGGGGGGGGTGCTGTGGGGTGTGTGTTTGTGTGGGCAGTGGAAGTGTATGTTTGTATATTTATTGAGCAGATAAAAGGACAAGGACAAAAGTACATCCTTGAAGACTGGTTTGTGAGCTGTAACGGTAGGAATCAGAGGTGTAATCATCATGGTATTACCTACAATATTTGTTGGAGCTGAGTTTTGATAATTGTAAAGTGGAAGAGGTTATAAAAGAGTCGTGGTTTGCTGTCTAAGAGAGGGAAGGAGAGAGAGAAAAAAAAAAAAATAAAAAAAAAAAAAGAAATAAAATAAAGAGACAATAATAATATAATAATAAATAATGACAACAATAACAACACCAGGAACCAAATTAAAATATATATAAAAAAAAAAATAATAATAATAATAATAAATAATAATAATAATAATAATAATAATAATAATAATAATAACAATAATAATAATAATAATAATAATAATAATGATATGGGTTGTGTGTGTGTCTAGGGTGCATTAAAAGAAGCAGACTTGGAGCAGCTGACTAGAGGTGACTAGCCTCTGTCCGCCAGTCCTCCTACTTGCCCTATGTGGAGATGTTGTAATCTTTGTTTTGAAATATTATTGTCATTATCGTTTTTATTATTATCATTTGTAATTCTTTTGATCACTATTATCATTATTACTGTTATTATTGTTGTCATTATTACCACTACTGTCATTATTACCATTATCACCATCATCACCATTATCATCTTTATTATCATTATTATCATCATTATATTGTTCAGATCTGACCCTTTTTTGTTTCTTTCTTCCTTCCCCCTTCCCCGACAGCAATAGAAGTATTCAATTGGATTTCTGATTAATACTGTATTTTGTTAATGCCATGAGGATTTGGGTTTGTTGTGTGTGTTGGAGTTTGTGGTCTTACGATTGCCAGAAGGGGGTGAATGGAGAAATGTAAGGAGTGTCATCTGGGTGCGAGAGGTTATTTCCAAGGTAGTGTGTTCTAGTATGAAGTTTTTCCAAGTGGTAATGTTTATTTTTTTCTTGATTTCCAGTTGATTAAGATTACTTTCTTGGCGATAGTTAGCGACACAAGTAAATGTTTTTTATTGCATTGATTAAGGCTGATATTGGAGGTGTTTCCCAGTATGCACAATGAGGGGGACATTGGGATGTGGCAGCGAAAAATTGAGGTGAGTGACTGGGTGATTGTTTGCCAGAATTTATTGACCGGTGTGCAGTGCCAGAGTGCATGTAAGTAGTCATCTCTATTTCCTAGTGTGCAGTGTGAGCATGTTTCTGTGGAGAATCCCATTTTTGATAATTTGTAGCCTGTATAGTGGTATCTGTGAAGAACTTTGAACTGTATGAGTTGTAGATTGGAGTTGGGGGTCATCGAGTAAATATTTTTGCAGATTTCAGTCCAGCAAATGGCATTGGGAGCAACACCTAGGTCTTGTTGCCATTTGATGTTGGAAGATAATTTGCAGTGTCTGTTTTTGTGATCAATTTATATAATTTCGAGTTCAGTTTTTTTGGTGTTATACTGAGAAATTCGGTGACTGTATTGGGAGGGTCTGAGTTGATTTTATTATTAATGTTTTTGTGAAATATTGATTTTAGTTGTAAAATATTCCAGAAAACAGTTGCTCCCAATGCCATATTGCTGGATGAGTTGTGTGAATGGTGTTAAGGTATTGTTAGTTAAAATGTGACCAATGTGGGTTATTCCTTTTTTTTCCCAAGATTGAAAAAAAAGCGGTTTATTGTTGGTTGTGAGATCTGGATTGTGCCATAGTGGTGTGTATTTGGAAGGTGTGAGTGGGGTGTTTTTAATTTGATGGAGTTTCCACCAGGCTGTCAGAGCTGATGCTATTGTTGGTGCTTTAAAGAGAGGTGTTTTCTTGATTGATAGGCTTAAGAAAGGCAGGTCTGAGATGTTTATATTTTTGCAGATTAGATTGCTCGATGTCTGTCCAAATTAAATCTGTTGTGTCTGGGTGGATCCATTTGTAGATGAACTGCAGATGATTAGCTAGTGAGTAATGATAGAAGTTTGGTGCATAAAGTCCTCCTTGTAATTTTGGTTTCTGAAGAGTGGAGAGTTTGATTCGGGGGGTTTTGTTTTTCCAGTAAAATTTATTGACAATGGAATCAAGTGATTTAAACCAGGATGGAGTGGGTTGTACTGGGGACCATGGCAAAGAGATAATTGATTTTTGGGAGAATTGACATTTTAACTAAAGAGATTCTGCCTGTTATTGAGATGGGGAGGTTGTTCCAGCGTTGAAGGTCGTTTTCTATTTGTTGAGAACTGGGAATAATTTAGAGTGAACAACTCTGACAGCCTGGGGAAACCCTTATTCCAAGGTAGGTAATGTGGTTGGTGGCAAGCGGTACTGGGATGTTTGTTGCTGCCACATCCCAATTGTCTGACTGTAGAGGAAGTATTGATGATTTGGACCAGTTAATAGAGTACTGAGATAGTTGGGAAAATGATTCTATGAGTTTATTGCATGATGAAGTGACGAGAGTGGGTTTTGTAGGAAAAGAAGAATGTCATCTGCATACAAGCTGATTTTATGTTCGATGTTCTGTGTTTTGAATTCCTTTGATATGGTTATTTTGACGTATTGCTGCTGCGAGTGGTTCTATGAAAATTAAGAATAATAACGGAGAGAGTGGGCATCCTTGACGGTTTCCGCGTTGCATTGTGAAATGTTGTGATGTTAAGTTATTTGTGATGACTGTGGCAGTGGGTAAAGTGTAGAGAATTCTGATCCAGCTAATAAATGACTCCCCGAAGCCAAACCTCTCAAGTGTGGCAAACAGGAACGTCCAATCAACCCTATCGAAAGCCTTCTCTGCGTCCAAGGATGTGATAATGGTTTGTTGTTGTTGTGATGTTGACCAGTAAATTAAATTGTATAGTCTGCGGGTGTTAGTAGATGAATGTCTTCCTTTGACGAAGCCTGTTTGGTCTGAGTGAATTATTGTTGGTATTATTTCTTCTAATCGGTGGGCAAGAGTTTTAGCAATGATTTTTGTGTCTACATTAATGAGAGATATGGGTCTATAATTTGTAGGGAGTTTGGGGTCTTTATTGGGTTTAAGTATTAGGGATATAATGGCTGAGTTCATATGAAGTGGCAGTTTGGAATTTTGTTTTGATTCGTGTAGCATGCGCATGAATAATGGGGAGAGTACTGACCAGAAATGTTTGTAGAATTCAGCAGGGAAGCCATCAGGACCAGGAGATTTATTGTTCGGCATTGACTTAATTGCAGAATGAAGCTCTGGTTCTGAGATTGGTGATTCTAATTTTAATTTGTGTTCAGGGGAGAGAGTAGGGAGGTTTATGTTACTGAGAAAAGACTTGATTGAGACTTGAACTGCATTATTCTATCGGAATTCATTGTTTAAGTTTATATCAATGTTCAAACCTGCCATTACCCCTGATGTTTACATGGTTTTCAAGTCTTTGTTTAGTCTATTTTAGTACTATTTTTAATATCCAGCTGACAAAGAAGTTGACTAAGCAGTTTATTTCTGGTTCTGCTAAATTGTCCTAAAATTTAGGTTTTATTTCTTATCCATATACTATTATTTTACTTGCTCCATTTGTTGCCTATTTTCAATCAAAAAAAGAAACTTAAATATAACCATGTTTTTCTTGTTTAGGTGTATTAAATAATAAAAATGTGTGACTTTACTCTGAATAAGATTGCATAGCCACAAAATGAAATATTATCTAGCCAAGAGGAGGGCCTCCTGTTTATTTCTATTAAAAAAGAACCTCCTTACATTATATATATATATATATATATATATATATTATATATATATTATATATATATATATAAATATATATATATATATATATATTATATTATATATATATATATATAATATATATTATATTTTTTTTTTTTTTTTTTCAATATAAAACTTATATTAACCCCAATAGGAATGTTCTAAAGGATGATTTTATCTTTCTAATTTTAGTGAATATGAAGTAAAATTAGAAAGATAAAATTAGGTGATCCCTTTAATTTAAGGGATTTTTATTGAGTTTGGCAGTAACATGCTGGATGCTAAAACAGAAACAAGCACACTTCATTGATTATAATGGGACAATGGAATCAAATTTACACTCAAATAAATACTTTGAATCAGTGTTGGGGCAATACTTCTTTGATTATTTCTTTGAAAATGTACATAGTCTTCTCTTTAATTGTGTGTTTTTACATGTTTGCAGTAATTGTAATGCAAAGTAATGAGTTTTTATTTGTGTCTTCACTTGCTGTGGATGGAAAGTAGCAGTAACAAAATTGGGTACAGTTCATGTTTTCTTTTAGAGACTATAAAGCTAAGCTAACCTGAATTTTGTCATAAAAGTAAGGAAACCAGTGAAATGTGGTTCTTCTCTAAGCCATTAATATAAATCTGTTTAAAACTAAACTAATTACAAATTCTGGTCCTTTTAACAATCCTAAAACTATTCACTGTAAGCTTCCAGGTCCTAAAACAATATAATATCATTCAGTCAAGCTGGGAACCACTGCATTAAAACCACATGTGCACTTTTCAGTAGAACTTTTGGGGAGTTATTACCAATCAGCTACAGATAATATACACTGTGAGCTGACTTTGTACTGGCCGTGACCTGTCCGCTTGTTTTTATTCCCAGACTTTTCCAGCCTCGCTCCAAACAGAAGTATAAATTCTCCCCAAAACTCACCACGACTGCTGTAAATTGTTTCACTTTTTACTCTGCAACTTTGCCATTGAATATTTTCAGTAGCGTTTTGATTGTAGCCGTAATGACTGTAGCATATGTGGACATCTCAATGATACATGTGTAGACGGGCTGAGGCAGACTAGAATAGTATATGTTTCCCGCCGCTGTCCTTAGAGTTATTGTATCCCGAAAATATTTCAACACAAATATGCCCTGCTTAATAAATTAGTGAAATTATGGAAAGTGCTGTTTTATAGCTTAAGTAAGAATGCAGAGAAGTGGCAGTAAAAGAATAACAGCAAAAGTAATGGTGAGAAGAACAAAGTTGCAAGTCTCAAGTCCCAAGTCAAAAGAGACAAGTCCAAGTCAAGCCCAAAGTCAAAGCGAAGAGTTTAAGTCAAATTCCAAGTCAAAGAGAGACAAGTCCAAATCAAGTCCCAAGTCAAAGAGAGACCAATCTGTAAGGATGAATTTAATGGCTCAGTCATTACTTTTTAAAGGATGATTACAATGTCCAAGTCAAGTTCCAAGTCAAAAAGAGGCAAGTCCAAGTCGGGTTCCAAGTCAAAAAAGAGACAAGTCCAAGTCAAGTCCCAAGTCAAAGAGAGGCAAGTCCAAGTCGGGTTCCAAGTCAAAAAAAGAGACAAGTCCAGGTCAAGTCCCAAGTCAAAGAGAGGCAAGTCCAAGTCGGGTTCCAAGTCAAAAAGAGACAAGTCCAAGTTAAGTCCCAAGTCAGAGAAAGGCAAGTTTAAGTCATGTCGAGTTTCATGTCTTTCGAATTAAGTTTCAAGTTTTTACGTACTAACCAAATACATATTTTACCCTATTTCACTTTCTGGTCACAAAAAAAATAAGTTTGTAATTTGTAAATGTAAAATGAATGCATTTATTATTTGAGAAGAAACTTCAAATTGTCTCAAATCACAGTGCTCCAAGTTCAAATAGTTTTTCTCAAGCCATGTGGAGACATTTTCTTTGGGTTTAACAGGTACATCTCAACCTACCTCAAGCCCCAGTCCTAAAGTGACCTATTTTAGTAACTTGAAGCCTAAACTCACCCGTTAAACCCAAAGAAAATGTCGCCACCTTCAACCCAAGGTGTAAAAGCATGCTTATCGTACTTTTTTGATATTTTGTTGTAGATCTACGTTTTTTTGTTTTTTTTTTCAGTGACTGTATTGGAAAAACAGGATGCACAATGGGTCCTTCAATTGCATTCATACTATTCATACATTTTTGGGATTTGTTGCTGTTGTTCGAGTTGCTCTAAAGATACTCAGCCAACCAGCTTCCTCCATCTAAATGTACACTTCTAACTATAAACTTTAATGTCTCATGAACTTAACTGACATCAACACATCAACACTGGCTGTATTTTGACACTGCAGCCAAGCTTGTCCATGAACCCCATGTTTACCCAATGTTTTCACTGTGTGACAATGTGGAATCCATGTAGGAGTCCGCGCAGTATATAATAAACACGCAGTATATATAGTTATGAGGATGTCCAAGAAAATATGTCTGTCCAGGGCTGTAATCAAAATATACATTGAGACGGACACATCCTGTCTTTCTCTGCGTACACAAACACAGACGGAGACAGTGGGAAAAAATGGCCGGCCACGCGAGACAAAACATTAGACTGAGGTTTAGTCTGGAGAAGCTGTGAGAGACTAATTACTGTATATTAGAGAAAATACACTGGATATTGTATCACCAAATTAGTCTGTATAATATTTGCAATGGGAAAGGGGTATCATGATGTATTTGGTATAACTTTGTGTAAACTTTAACCATTTGATTAGACTTGGTGCATACAACAGAGATTATTTTGTGTTTGTACTCAGCAAAACAAATGAAATTAGAAAATAACTGGTCTACTCATTACATGGTAGAATGTGATACCTTTGATCAAAATGTACTTCCACTTGTATTGTATTTATTGGACCTTACATGGCGTATTGCATTTGTACTTAGATTAGACTAAAAAAAAAAGAGGTTGCTGTTATTATAGCTCAAAAACAAAAACAAAACAAACAAAAAAAAAACATCATTATAGTAAAATCTGTTAGCCATTGGAAATGAGACTGTCAAAAGGAAACTGCTACATGCTGTCTGTGTCCAATTATAGAGCAAACCAAAAGTGCACTGTTAGCACGACATTTAAAGATGAATTGTGAAGCTTAACATTCAAATCAATTCAATTTAAAAATGTATTGTCTTATACACAGTAAAAAAACATCACAATGCAATGAAATTCTTACTTGCTTACATTTTGGTTTGGCATGTATAGATAGAATAGAGAAAAATTATATAGACGTAACTGTCTTTTGTACAAGAATTTGTCTTTGCTACATAAACCAGTGTCATTAAAAGAGGGTTGCATTTAAAAATATTTACCCACCTTTGTCATACTCTGTTTAAAAATTAATTATATTGAGGCCAGTCTCCGAAGAAAGCGTACAATGAAATGCCAAAAACGTATGATGAGCCTATTTTCATACCTTTTTTACATAATTATGTTATAAAAAAAAAAAATCTGAAATAACCCTGAATTTTGTTTGGAGCCACGTGATGACATTTTCTTTTGGGTTTTAACGGGTAAATCTTAACCTACCCCCCAAGCCCTTGTCCTAAACTTACCTATTTTAGTAACTTGAAGCCTAAACTTACCTGTTAAACCCAAAGAACATGTCGCCACATGGCTTCAACCAAAATTCAGGGTTATTTTACGTTTTAGTTTTTGTTTACAAGGATAAAGACGTGAAAGCGTGCTCATACGTCTTTGATGTTTCGTTGTACAGTATATCTATGTTCTCTTTGGGAGACTGTGTTGCTTATATCCTGGCCTAACCTATGTAACAATATATCCACATTCATTATTCAATATCCCTTTATATGCCAATACTGAAAAGTTTCCAGGTAACAAAATAAGTGGATAATCAGGGTCGTCCGCAGGAAATTTCCGGCCAAATTAGTCCAGTGCATTTTGCAGTGGGACCTGTAGTTATGTGCAGGCAACTCTCAATAATACTCATAAATTATCTATCGGGCCGCACAAAATTATTTCAAAGGCCACATTTGTCTCTCGAGCTGCAAGTTTGTGACACCTGTATAAAAAATATGTTTAGGTTTGGCAATACAATAACTTTACAAAATAAACTATAGCACGGTAGCCAAGTGGTTAGAACTCTGGCTTCCCAATAAGGACGAACCATATCAACATCTCTCTGGGTGGAGTTTGCATGTTCTCCTCGTGTCACCGTGGGTTTTCTCCGGGTACTCTGGTTTCCTCCCACTTCTAAAAACATGGATGTTTAGGTTATTCAGGCATCACTGTAAATTTCCCTTAGTGAATGAATGACAGACTGAATGGTTGTCTGTCTAACTTTGTGACGAGTTGGCCACTGTCCAGGGTGTTACCCAGCCTAAGGCCCAAAGTTACTGGGATAGGCTCCAGTCACCTGCGACCCCTAGCGGGATTAAGTAATAAATGAATGAATAAATAGTCAGCTTTTGCCCATTCACATCCAAATCCATTCCCAGTGCTGTGGACACCTTTGAAATGCATCACTGGAGCCCAGTGAAAGAATGAAGTCATTAGTAATAACTGGGCTGTTTATACTGGCAGGCCTAGAGCAATACACAGAGAGGTGCCTTCAATATGACCCAGGCTTATGGACAGGTAAACAACACTGGAGGTCCCACAATTACTCCCTATTGAAGGTTAGAGCATTAGGTGTGGGTTTGAGACACAGACTCACGACAGATTTCTTGTTAATTTGCTGAAGTATAAACATTCCCAGTCGAGGGCAGCCATGACGTCGTTGTTAGCTTTAGCACAAGTGTGGCGTGGATTAGACAGAGAACAGACAAATTAACCATTTTGTAAACACTGGGTAAAAAGGTACTACTTGTGAGGCTGCTGTAAGAGACATCGGTCTCAACACTTGGCATATGTAGGGAATTTAATATATTGAGTATTTTAGCTAAATCTGGAGTTGAGGAGTTGTAATGGAGATTCGCAGCCTGCTTTTTCAATCCAATCATCACATTTGTCACTGATCTCAAGCAGCCAAATCCACCCCAGTCTCAGCCAATCATCACTCAACAAGTTCATTCTCCTGGGTTTAAAGGGGACATGTAAAGATCCACTTAGCATCAGAGGCCACGCCCACCAATGGACCTCAGTGGGGAAACATAACATGAACACAGCATCTGAAAAGCTTTTTCACTCATTGCTCAACAACTATACAGCAAATGTGAGCATAAGGAGATATATTGTGTCAAATATATGAAAACATGGAGATGAATAAAGTGATTCAACAGTCCACACATTATGTAAATATATCCAACAATGCTAACGGCTAAATGCTTAAGTGACGCTAGCGCCGCCTAGCATGTTTTCACATATATTTGTTTACTCTTCTTTCATAAAGCCACATCAACAACCTCAATTTAAACTTGACCCTGACTGGACTTAAGTTAGTTATGCCAAAAGACACTTTATCCACCAGAAATTTCGTAATTGAAGTAAAAAGTTTAGTTTTCCATTGCTTTAACAAAGGACTTTCCCCTCATGCTTTCTCCCAGGAGGCCACGCTCCCAAATATGAAGCGATGCCTACTGTATCTGTTTTTCAAATGTATTTAGCAAAAAATATTGACATAGATTGGTAATTTGCATTTTGTTCATACACAATTGATCAACAGCAGCTTATAAAACAGATTTCCTGTTAAAAACTGTAAAACTGAAAAACTAAAGTTTTAAAGATTCTTTGCATGTTTGTAAGAATTGTGTCAAATTCTGGTTTTGGGAGGAATCTTTTAAACACAAATGCAGAAATAAATTTGAGGTTCTGTTTGGAATTGTCAGAATATGTATCGGGACTTACTCTGAGGGACCTGACACTTTAATTAATTACTTCTGGTGGATGGAAGCATTTTGTCTGAGCTTGTGTGTTCGTCAGAGAATCTGGATCTGCTCTTTCAGGTGCCTCAAAAGGTGATTTTACATTTGATTCAGGTTTGTTTTACTTTGCTAGACCCAGTAGTGGCTAAAATGCCGTCTTTTAACGGTTCTTTCATGTATTTAAACTAATGCTAAATATGCTAACGTGTGCACCTCCCATTAGTGGTTCAGAGATACAACATTTACTAATAATTATTATATTTTTAACTTAATTTTGTTGGGCTAGAGTCACTTTTTTGGGCTTTTTGTCTTGTAGCTCTGATAGTTTGTTAGCTACGGTCAAAGGCTTTGCTATAACAGAAAATAATGGTGTGTGGACAAAAGTTTAATGACTGACAACAATAGAGAATTCTAAATAAAACCGAAGTGTTTTAACATGAAACTCCACTTGAATGGCTGGTTAAGGTCAGGCTAACCTAATTACAGTTCATCTCATCTCGAAATCCCGATTGTCTACTTGACATTGTAGTTTGTTTCTACATAAGCAAAAGTCATAATGTGAAGAAAAAACAGGTTACTTTGACTTACACTGTGCAGTATTTACAGTTTGTGCTATTTTGATTTAGTTGTTCTAAGAAATGACTTTTTTTTCCCTTGGCACGACTTCCCGCTGCGGAACAATCCTTTCTCTGTTACAATCTTTAATAAGCGTCTAGTCTGTATCAGATCTCAGACTCTGCTGTAAAAGGAGCTACAATTTACAGCTTTGGCCCTAAAGGTTTTTCACGTTTTGGGGGATAGTCCCTTGTGTTAGCTTTCTGTTGCATTCCTGCCAGAAATACAACTTTGCACTCTTCAATGGGCCGCTGGGAGAGACAGAGGGAATTTTTACGCTAAGCAGCTGAGACACATTGTAATTGGAGTTATGGTGAAGCTGCCTCCTCTACAGTGTCTCGGGGCAAAAAGGCCTTCAAGCCAAAACATTCAAGTATCTGCTGAAAAAGAGGTGATGATCAAGATACTATGTGTAAGTTTGAATAGCAGTCAAACAGACAAGGTTTTTAGATGTTTCAGCTTCCAACTTGAATTATTTATATTATGGCAAATAACTGGATGTATGCATATGTCAGATGATGCATTTTTACATATTTTCATCACTTCCTAAAGTGTTTTGTTTGTTTGTTTTTTTCAATGTTCTGAATGAAAGTGGTATAAATGTTTAATGAGTCTCACAGCATACACTTTGGCATAATATATAAAAGAGATATTAAGTAGTTTCACAGGCTGGCTCAAAGCCCGGAAAAAATAAAATAAAATTAGAGAAGTAAATGTATGTGTATACCACATCATAACATGTCATGTCAATGCACTTTCCTTCTCTGGTGTATCTATGGCATGAGGTTGGTATAAAATGTGTTAAATTAAGACAATATAATAATAAATAACTAAATGCCCATTTGAAAAAAAAAAGATGTGCCCAATGGTATGTTTCTTAAATAAAGTTCATCATTTTCAAGGATCTTTTTTCAGTGCAGTAAAATTTCTTTTTGTGCACTAAAAAAAGCCACCAACTTTTTAAAAAGCACTTAACGGCTGTTTTACAAACATACTTGATTTCCCCAAGTTTTATTGTTTTATTATTCTATCTGAACATTTCTGTGTAAAAAAATGTCTTCTGTCAACTTTAAAGGTAGCAGCTATTCTTTAACTATTCTTTAATTCATTATAATACTAAATAAATTGTTGTCTGTTTCCATAGACCCGACCTATTCATCATTACGCCTGGATTGCCAGATTAGGTCCCCCAAACCATCTGATCTGGCCCACCCCCATCTTCAAAAAAATCTTCTTATTGTTATTATATTTTTTTAATATACTGGTGTAATCTAGTTTAATTTTAGATTTACACTATGGTTTTGCCTCCAGTTCTTATTTTTTTCCACTAATATTTCGTAAGATCATAAACTGAAATAAATAAAACATAGTATTAAATATTTAGTAGTCCTCAAAATGGCATCCATGACAAGAAGTAGTTACATCTTAAAATAAATGAATATCTTTGCCAGTGACTATTTCGTTTTTTTGTGCGCACTTTTTAAAACTCTTTTAACTAATTAAGCTGAATAAAAGATATACCATAATTGCCAGAGTTGGACAGCCACTTCTCAAACCCACATTCTCACATACATTCATCACAATAGGCTGAAAAGGACTGGTTGCGAATGAGAATCCCTCTCCTGTCTGTTGAGGTTTGTCAGTACGTCTCCTGATGCAACCCATTGTAAGCCCGCTACAGCTGCCTACAGTGTGGAATACAGAGAAGTGATGACGCGCACGTTTCTCCCAGCCGCGCGTTGACATGTAAACACGACCGATGTCACGTCAAAACAGCAGCGCGCAACAAGCCTGACGAGCCAAAACAATTATAGCGTCAATAAAGTGGTAGTAAATCTGCAGCGTTTGACAGGGGCTGAGTCATGGCCCCAGATAACATCATGAGAAGTATGTAACCTGGCATGGGTTCTGCCAAAAAAATGTAAGTCTGGAGTGAAGTAGAAACGGAAAGTCAGAGGGAAAGTCAAGTCCAAGGCAAGTCCCAAGTCAAAGAGAGACGAGTCCGAGTGAAGTCCAAAGTCAAAGAGAGACAAGTCCGAGTGAAGTCCAAAGTCAAAGAGATACAAGTCCAAGTCAAGTCTCAAGTCAAAGAGAGCCAAGTCCAAGTCTGGTTCAAAGTTAAAGAGAGGTAAGTCCAAGTCAAGTCAAAAGTTAAAGAGGGACAAGTTCAAGTCAAAGAGAGACAAGTCCAAGTCAAGTCAAAAGTTAAAGAGGGACAAGTTCAAGTCAAAGAGAGACAAGTCCAAGTCTGGTTCAAAGTTAAAGAGAGGCAAGTACAAGTCAAGTCAAAAGTTAAAGAGGGACGAATCCAAGTCAAGTCAAAAGTTAAAGAGGACGAGTCCAAGTCAAAGAGAGACAAGTCCAAGTCAAGTCAAAAGTTAAAGAGGGACAAGTTCAAGTCAAAGAGAGACAAGTCCAAGTCTGGTTCAAAGTTAAAGAGAGCAAGTACAAGTCAAGTCAAAAGTTAAAGAGAGACAAGTCCAAGTCAAGTCAAAAGTTAAAGAGGGACGAGTCCAAGTCAAGTCAAAAGTTAAAGAGGGACAAGTCCAAGTCAAAGAGAGACAAGTCCAAGTCAAGTTCAAAGTTAAAGAGCGGCATATCCAACTCAAGTCAAGAGAAACAGGTCCAAGTCAAGTCAAAGAGAAACAAGTCCAAATCAAGTCCAAGTCAAAGAGAGACAAGTCCAAGTCAAGTCAAAAGTTAAGAGAGACAAGTCCAAGTCAAGTCCAAGCCAAAGAGAGATAAGTCCAAGTCAAGTCCAAAGTTAAAGAGCGGCAAGTCCAACTCAAATCAAAGAGAGGCAAGTTCAAGTCAGGTCCCCAAATCGAAGTTAAGTTCCAAGTCAATGCAATGCAAATGGAGCACAATAATATTTAGAGCTTTTGACATTTGGCTGTATACAAACTGGTTGGGGGTGTTTTAGTCAACCAAATGTTTGTACTAACTGACTACTGTATACCTGAGAAGAAGAAACAAAAACTGCTGGACGCCATGCTCTCAAGCTTCATCATTTCAGTATATTTTCACTTAAATGCCTGTCTAAAATTCAAGCTCTAACAGTTTCTGAACCTTTTGGAGCACAGACAATTGGGGGCACTAATCAGTGAGACAAGGTCTGAAGTTGTTGTGTGTTATAATGGAGTCAGAGCTTCATCTTCTTACTGCAATTACACAGGAGGAAAAACTCGAATCTATTTTGCCTGATATGCTAATGCACCATAAATGCTCAAAGCAAGTCTCGATGATAAGATATACGTATGACATCACAGATCAGGGACATTCAGAGCAGTGTTTTTTGAGGCTCAGAAGGAGGAAGCAATGTTACAACAGAAATAAAACCTCAAAAGTTCGTTATGCATATGTGCGCTTTAATAATTTGACTAGATTCACCCTAATGACCCCAGTTGTTACTGAATGTGATTGAAGAAACAGACAGTCAATGAGAGATTCACTTGAATGAACCTTAACGTTTGGATTGGCAACACACACATGCCATAAATAACCAGTCATGGCTTAGTCATTTCAATTGACAACCTGTGTTTGCGATTGAATAATGGCACTTTCGACTTTTGTTTATGAATGCTAGCAAATGAGACAGTGTTCCAGATCGCTACTTGTGATACAAACCAATCATAAGCAAAAGTGTTTATTGACTTGCTCAATATGTCAGCGTTAATATACATAACTGTCTCCATTAGTGTTGTCTCAAGGCTTACAGATTTTTCAACAATCTCATGCCATGACGTCTCGATCTGAACACGATATAACAGATCAAACGACAACTAGAGATGACATAAACGCTTAACTTTGCATATCACTTTTATATGCAAAACATGTCTCCTCGTGTCTGGATCGTAACCACTTATGCATGACTTCAAATGAATGACTTTTATGAGTGAGCTGTAGTTTGACAAATGAATCTGTTGGCGTTAACAGACGACTTTTGATCTATGTGTTTATCAGTTAGGCTACACTAACTGTAAATGTAGTTAAATGTTGTTCTTAAGTTTATTCAGACACTGCAAGTAAGTAGGGGAAATATAAAGCTGAAATGGTTGTTTTAGTTCAAGAACAAAATCAAAGGCTGTTCTTGTCTGTTAAACATACTCCTGCATACCTTTACTTTGACATCTTAAGCATTAGGTCAGAGGTGTCAAACTCATTTTCACCAAGGGACAGATTGGCAATATGTTTGTCATCAAAGGGTAATAAACCTTACCACTCTTTGACATGCCACAGTCTCCTTTTATGATCAGTACTTCATTATTTAAGTTATTAAAAGAGCATGAAGACTACTCTTTACATTTATTTTAAACAATTTAATTGGGTTCAGATACCTACATTTCTCCTGATGCTAAAATTAACTTTATTGGACCTTGTGGGCCCAGGGTCTTGTGTTTGACGCGTGGATTAGATGAACATATATTAGAAATATTTTGTGTATAAAGGAATGTTTATATAGACAACGTACAATTTTGCATTTAGCACAAAGGCGGACATGCTTGCACCAGATTCTAGCTTACAGCTAATTTACATCTGTAGTCCTGGGAGGGGAGAGGGGAGGCACATTGGTCATGTTTTTAGATGTAGGAGGAAACCGGAGCACCTGGAGGAAACCTACGCAGACACGGGGAGAACATGCAAACTCCACTTAGAAAGGCCCGGGCGGCCCGGGAGTCGAACCCAGGACCTTCTTGCTATGAGGCCAGAGCGCTAACCGCTGCACCACCGTGTCGTATATACTGGATTTACCAGGCATACACAAGAAAAAAAAAAAAGTGTTATGTCTAGAAGATTTACAGATTTTAACAAGAATGACATCACAAAAACTGAAAAATGTATAGGAATAGTGTCTCAGAATGGAGAGAGAATTATCTCAAAGCAACTCAATCTCACTGAAATGTGTATGTACAACACACATTTAATTGATATAAATCCATAATACACATCATTTCTCCTTTTTTGTGTATGTATGATACACAGTGTTGACCCTGTAAATTTCTATGGTGGATGTCAAAATGTGGCATCATTTATGAATATTAACTAAATCCTAATTCTAATCTTCACCAACTCTAAGGCCCAGACCTAATCCATTTTTATAACTTCAGACCTAAACTTAGCTGTTCAACCCAAAGAAAATATTTCCACATGGCTTCAACCAAAACATCTCTTATAAGCGTCTCTAATCGTATTATAGACACAATTTGGCAAAAACAAAGTAGAAATGTCCTCATGATACACCATAACACATCACAGTATAGATACATTTTAGTGAGATCGTGTTGGTCACAGACTGACTTCAGCTGTGTGTGGAGACAAAATTAGATACAAAAATACAATTTGTATATAATGTGTTCTTTAAACCATGAATAAATCATTCTTTGCAAATAGTCAGGAAGAGCAAAAATGGCCTTTGAAGCTTACACTTACACTATATATTTTAAGAATGTGAGTATATTATCTTAGGTGTAGATTTTTCTTGTTTACAGATAGAAGTTGTTTAGAGAAATTATAATTATTATGTAAACAATGTCTTTAGTATGATTTTATTTCTAGAGGAGTTGAAATTGACACCTCCATTACTTGCCATAACTATTACAGTCAATTTTTCAAACCACAAACTTTGAAATAAATTATTTAAGATCTCTTTCAGTTTACGCAGCTGAACTTTTGCTTAGTGTTGAGAAATGTAAGTGTGGGGCCAAACGCGGGCTTCCCTTCCATCACTTCTCCATCGTTAAATCTCCAGCCCCTCGCCACCAATCAACCCGCACAGCGCTCAGCAGTTGTGAGGCTCAGAGGCACAGGGGCAGGATGTCGGTGCGCTTTCTTCCTCACATTTGGCCAAACAAACCGATCCGTGTTTCCATCTCACAGTCTGCACGAAAGCTCCGTCCTGGGACTTGTTAGACGGCACCGAGTGACTTAAAGATCCGGCTCGGAAAACAGAAACTCCACAGCCACGGAAAAGACTCGGCTATAAAATACTGTAGTGGTGCTGTTAATTTAAGATGTTTTAGACCAAGATTTACAGATGGTCAGTGATTTCTGATCTGCAAAATGTAACTCTGCCAAATGGGTAGGATAGGATTTCTACCAAGGCTTTGATGGAGACATGGTGGCAGAGTGGCTAGCAGTTTCCTCAGCTATGATAGTCCAACACAGTCTCACAAGAAGGCGTACATATAGCACGACACAAAAATAGCGTATTTTTAGCACGATATCAGTCCTGTTTGCGTACTTATGTTACGCCGTACATATAGCACGATATGAAAAGCGTAAAATGACACGAGATTCACACCGTAAAAATGCCACGAGTTTTGGTTGAGCCACGTGGAGACGTTTCTTCAGGTGAAAAGTTCAGGCAAAAAGTTACTAAAATGGTTAACATTAGGTTGGGCTTGGGGTAGGTTAAGATTAGCTGTAGGATTTTGTTAATTTTCATAAATAAGAACAGTCTTAACAACCACCATTGAAATGAACGGGACTGTGACGCGTACTATAATTACGCAAAAGAGCCTTAAACTCGTGCTAATCATACGCAATTTACATGTTGCGTTATGTCGTGGTATGTACGCTTTCTTGTGAGATCGGGCTGTATAGTCCTGACCAAGGAAATATGTCTCTGAGAGGTTCACCGTGGAGCTCACATCTCCCAGAGGCATTGAAGGATGGGACAAATGCAGAGGGCAAATAAACAATGGGGCAATAAAGTACACCTTAGCCTTAACCTACAGTAAACTGCCTGTTGTTGAGCCCTACCATACAAACATACACATCATTTGTTTTGTTGATGCTATTGAAACTTGCACATACAAATTCATTGTGAAGCCAATCCCCATATTAAAGGAATGAAAACTTTTTCACAAAATAAAAGAAGTAAGTTTGATTCTACTCATAAATAGTGCCTCAGATACACATTTAGTTTTAAATTTGACAACTTCCTCTCTCCTCTCTTCCTAATGGTGTGTACTCATTTGTGGTTGCAATTACGACTTATAAACATCTTTTTGAAAGCAGCAAAATTAAACTAAGGACCACCCAAGAACAGCAAATCAGAGAGCTGCATTTCGCTCTGAACTAGAGTCAAACAGAATTGAAATTCTTGATTATTCAATTCAGACAGTATTCAGTCATCTTTTTTTTTTTTTTTTTTGCTTTATCATATACTTTTTAGTGGGAAACAGAAAGTTTATTAATTCAAAACTAAAAAAGTTATTTACCAAAAATTTCTCTGATGCTCTTTTCGTCTCTGATAAGCAATTGGTACCTGCTCCTACATCATCGCAATCCAAAGACCCTGCTTTCTTTCATTTTATTGAGAAAATTATATTGCTTTGTTTAACTAATCTATGCATTTGTCTCCAGTAAACTGTAATGACCTGTAATTTAATTATGTGCTTTTAATGCATCTTTTCCCACTTTGACTTACTTTGTGTGAATTATGCTATACACTTGTCTAGTTTAATCTGTTTTAGTAGGAGGCTTCTTTGTGGAAAAACAATATAAAGTGATTGGTTTGCACATTTTAAACACACGCAGGAGGCTGAGAAAGTCTTCATCTGCTGTATTTTCATTAAACCTGTGTCTCTATTTCACCGTCTGCTTGAAGGTTCTGTCCAGGGAGAGTGACTTTTCTTTCCACAGTTTTTGGACGCAGCACAACACCCTGGAACTCCACAGCGACGAGGCTCTGTGCTGTTGTCGTTAGCAACCGCCCAGCCTGTTTGGGACATTAGTCAGAGCTGGAGGCAGCACAGGGTCATTTTATTCAGGTGTTTCCTTCATGAATTAAACTGATTTATTTGCTTGTCTGACTCAGTGGCTTGAGGCTGTTACAGACACTGGTGTTTTTAAGACGCAGTGCACAAAGACTGACAATTGTGGACTGAATAAAGAATTAGCATTTCTTTTGATTATGGAATAGCATACATTTTATCCCTGTAGAACTCATATAAATGCAGTTTTAATTATCTTTAAACATTGCTTCCCAATCAAAAACAGAACAGTTCAGCCATGGAAGTGCAATATTAAGATGAGTTCAAAATGACAAGTTATCTTCAATTCATTGGCGCATGGTGCTGAAAAATATGTTTTTCTCCGCGGTATTTTCTGAGTGTAGGCTAGTGACTTCCACTATCGTGAAGTCAGAAACGTGACTGTGTGATCAGTTCAGAACAATCAGAGCAATAGTGGCCAGAGATATAAAAGCTGAGCTGAGAAAACCTTTCATAATTAGCAGGTATAGCGGTTAATTTCAAGTACAGTTTGAATACCGTGTCATTGAAATCATAGAGCCAATAAGGAGCCAGATTTTAGAAGGTTCAAGCCCCTTCTTGCCGTCATGTTGATAGAGGCCCCTGAACATGGTCGATGTGACAATTTCACTAATCCAGCTTCTGTTGCTAAGGCCTATTGAGATCTAATCACCTCTTTCTTCATTTCTGATTTTATTTCTACCAAGGTGTTTCTGCATTATATATTAGTGATATTCTCAGACAGTAACCCAGCCCATTTACCCTGTTTTAGCCTGAAGTCTTATCAGTCTGCCAACGCTGTGTTCCTTGTAAAACTAAGCCACCCTTCTCTTTTAATTGCTCAAGATTTGTTTTGCAAACTTGGAGCCAAAAGTGCAAAAGTTCAATCCGAGTATGAGAAATTGAGATATAAACATGAAGTAATCCCGTTTCATTACCTTTCCTAATTATGACCTCCATGTATTTGACAGTGTGTCGTTTACGCTGTTATTCGTGCTGTAATTTACTGGCAGCCAAAACCCAAACCTGTTATTATGCTTTCAACAAAGCGCTGAGCTAACTGTCATGCCCCATGCCAACTATCTGATTGTATCATTTATTAACACAACAGTATGAGTATGGAAGGGTTCTGGCTGCCGCGGTGAGCATGGTGTCTTCACAGTTTAGATATTTACCTCCGGGTGTTGCTTCTCCATGTTTGTTGATCATTGATTGAGTAGTATTAGCATTACGTCTGTTGGTCCGTGATGTGGGCTAAAAAATGTTTGAAATGAAGCACAATGTGAGTGTATGTTTTTCTTGCCACTTCTGAACCATGAGTTTAACAAGTAACATGTATTGGGGTGAAAATGACCTTCTTAACTTAACCTGGGATGTAAAATGTTTAGTTTTAGTGTTTTAGTGAAATGAGTAGAACAACCCTGACACTTCTTTTGCGTGAGTAACTCTGACTTGAAACTACCTTAAAGGAACGTTGGGCATGTCTTTTTTTCACAAACACGGTTATGGTGAGACACAATTAGCATACCTCTCTCAAAAACAAATTCACCAAATTAATTTAACCTAACCCTAACTTACTTTAAACTTGTGAAAATATAAAATTTTGCTAGCATAGCCACCATTGCAAAGTCATATAAATGTTGGTAGAAAAAAAATCATAGCAGGCACGTTTTGACAGCCTTTAGCTTTGATTAGCATTTGCTGTGACATTGCGTAAAAACACAAAATTTCACCAATGTCAAAATATTTCCATTCAGAGTCACATTTTCACTAAGCGCTCGAATTGTATTGGTGATGGGAGAATGTGATTCTCCATCGTATTCCAAAGAAAGTAATTCAAATATAAATAATTAACTTTTTTGTGGTCATAACTCAATGAATATGTGTCCTATTTAGATGAAATAAAACCTGGCTAATAGCTTATGAGTGCTAGAACTTGATTTTCATTTATTTAGAGCTGAAATTTAGCACCTTCACCACAAGATGGTGTCCTAGGCAACCAGCCTCCTTTGCCTATGCCAAGGGCCTGCCCTGAAAATACAAATTGAAATCTCTCTTGTTTATTTTTCTCTTATTTTATTTTGAGTCTGGAACATATCTGAAATAGAGAGTCTGGAGCCTGTAATGTTGCACAGTTGCTATTTTGACTTTTTGATGGGTTTGTTCTGGATTGTGTGGTGACCAATCAATGTGTGAAAATGCTCGTCTTTGGCTCCTGAATCACTCTTCAACAATGTGAGTCTCATGAATCCTGCTATTGTCATCTTGGAATCTGCCTGTGGCATCAGGGAAGAAGAAGAAATCCACTGACGGAAACAACTTGTTATTCAGGATGCTCAGGTAGCCAGCTGATCTAATGTTTTTCAATATCTCTCATTGGGGTTGAGATCCGTACTCTGTCGTGGCCAATCCCCTGTCATTACGAACTCAGGATGTTCAGGTGGTCAGCTCATTTTTGAACATACTGTTGATCTTAGACTTAGCCAACTGACGCAACCTCGAGCTTTTTGCTTAGGTAAATCTTTAGGAGCAGATTGGAAAATTTTGTGATAAAAGCCTACATGTTTATTGAGCAAACATGTAGGCCACAACAAATGAATTGAGTTCTGCTTGCCAAACTACTTAACAGGCAGTGTTTTTCCCATTGATTTTGGAGAAATATCATGCAAATTGTGAAATATTGAAAACATCTGTGACTCTGTTAAATCCTTATTATGGCAGTCATTTTAGACCAGTAAAGTAATTCTTATCATACGTTTTAATGAAATGTGCATAATTGTACCAAGTTCATTCAGGTTGTTTTAGACTATGGAGAAGGTATCAAAGTCTCTTAATAATTGGAAGCACTGGGACATGAACAAAGGTAATTCAAGGCTGCTACTCAACAATCAGAAGGTCAATTTTTGCATTTGTCTCATTTAATCATAGCTTGTTTAAATAACTTCTTGCATTAGTCCATCTCCGACAGGATTTGGCCTACAGCTGCTTGAGTGCTCATTACTCAAGGAAGTTCATCCCCAAAGTGGAAAAAGCCATGAACCCTCTCCATCACATGTCGCTGTCACTGATAAGGAGGCCAACGCGGGACATTTATCACTGTTGACGCGGTAACTCCTCCTCGCAGTCATTTTTACGGACAGAGAAACCCTAGACACTTGTTACACTGCAGCTTGTGTGAAACAGTGTTAAGCCTCATCTGTCCCACAGAGAAAAAAAAAATACTGTACTGTGATTTACAGCCTGTTTGACCCCATTAGGCCCCAGAGCACTTCTGTATCCAACTCAGACGGGAGGCACTGCAACTTCAAATTTATATACCACGGGGTATGTAAAGAATATGTACATGTGTGCATACTTTTGGATAGATCTGCTATTAATTTAGATATTTGCATTCCTTAGACAAAAACTGTTAGATCGGGGGAAAAATTGTTGCTATGACTCTACAAATGCCAAAAATATAATTGTTTGTACATTTGTACTTACATTTTTTGCTGTGTGTTGACTCTCAGTTTGTCTCCCAGAAATATATATGATTTCCAGATTATTTTTTACAAAACTATAAACCAATTTCATTATAAGCACTTATTGTGTGTATCAAGAAGCCAATAACATTCACTTTGCCATTCCAAAGCCTGGCTAAACCTTAACAGTGTCCACACAGAGCCATTGAGTTGGCACTGACTGAAAGGTGTCTTAAAGGGGACAAATTATGCAAAATTGATGTATTAGGAAAAAATGTGGGAATGTGTGCTTTACTATGCTTTTTTTAATGGTTCTGGTGTATGAGATTACAAAGTGTGGGGTTCTCAGGAGTGTGTTTGAAGGAAGAAAACAACACAAGAAATGCATCAGATTTGTCTTTAAAGGAGGAGGTGTTTGTACGTTTTACTTGTATATCAAATATAATATGAAAGCATTTGTAAAATATATAATTATCAAAGTTGGGGTAACTAGCTGTGTTTTCCACTAAAACGTGTATTGTAAATGCAGCACTTAGTGAAAAAATGGGACAACTGTGTACTGTCTGAGCTGAATAATTAAGATTTTTAGTTATATTCAGAAGCTGAATGCAGCTCTCTGATTGGCTGTGCTCGAGTGATCCTCTCCAGTTTCACTTTGTTGTTTGTAAAAAGAAGTTTATTGACCATTATTGTTGTTAAACAGATTTAAAACCTAAATTGTGTTTGCAGTGTGGGGTAAGCAAAAACGTACACATCATCGCACAAATGATTCAGCGTCATTAGACTAGCTTCTGACCACTTTGAGAATAAGTGAATGTGTGGAAAACAAGCACAATTTACAAACGTACATTTTTGGTAATTACTATAAAGGAACTTCCAGCAGGTAGGACTGTGGTTCTAGTATTATTGTGTTGGCTGAGATTCAGAAGTGTGCAGGATGTGGGGCAGGCTCACAGGCCACTGCTGCACTGGGCTCAGAGAGTTGCATCAGGGCCATGTTTATTTCATAAACACTCTCTCTGACTGTCAGACTGAGAGATACACCTGCCCCGGCATCCTCCTGCTCCTGCTGCTACTGCTGCTGAGGCTAAATATGCAACAACACACCGGCAGATACACACACACAAACCAGCATCTCTGAGTAAGGTTCAGGCCTGGGTAAAGCCTGGGAATCTAAACAGGATGCAAATACAAAATACATGAGCTGTATATATGGGAAAGAATGTACTGTACATAATGAAAAATGATCTTATAGCAAGGTTTATTGACATAGAATATTTTTACAGTACATCGGGACGGCCAACAATAATATTCTACTGACAATCATAATTTGTGTTGTAGAAGCACTTTTAGAATATTTGAAGAGATCTCAGAAGCTCAGAATGCTAAGATGATTAGCATCAATCAGTTAATCAAATCTAATGTTTGATTTGTTGCAAAATGGCTATGTTTGTAGCAATGATGTTTTGAATGCAAGAGAATAAAGATTACTCCAACATGCCTAAATCACTCTGAATACAACTTTGCAAGGGTTAACAAGAAGAATTGACCTTTTGCAGAGCCATTGTCCAATCACACATCCTAGCAACCAATGCTATGTAAATATTGCCCATCTAATCTTGAGCTCCAAGCAAGATGGTGAAGTGACACGCCTACGATTTATGTAATTTGGACAGAAGGTATACCGAAAAATTGACAGGAGGAGTTGTGTTATTTCCATTTCCAAAACCAAAAACACAACTAGAGAGGTTGTGCAGGCGGCCCCACTCCCAGCCAAATGTATTGAAGATAACGAAGCACACATATGAAGTCTGCTCAAAAGTAAGACCAGGGTTTAACTAGCTAGCTATCAGCTTACTGTGTTTTTAGAACTAGAGGTAAGAACACAAACTAAACCAAAGTTATACCATGACGAGGATATAAATGCCGGGGTGCACGGTAGCCAAGTGGTTAGAGCTCTGGCTTCCCAACAAGGAGGTCGTGGGTTCGACTCCCGGGTCGGCCCATATCAACAACTCACGATCTCTCTGGGTGGAGTTTGCATGTTCTCCCTGTGTCACCGTGGTTTTCTCCGGGTACTCCGGTTTCCTCCCACCTCCAAAAACATGCATGTTTAGGTCAATTGGGCATCACTGTAAATTTCCCTTAGTGAATGAATGAGAGAGTGAATGGTTGTCTGTCTAACCCTGCTGCAAGTTGGCCATGTCCAGGGTGTTCCCCGCCTAAGGCCCAAAGTCACTGGGATAGGCTCCAGTCCCCCGCGACCCCTAATGGGATTAAGCGGTAGAAAATGAATGAAATGAATGAAAGTTATGCTCTAAGCTAAGTTTAGCTAGCTTCTTAGCCATCCTTAGCTTCTTTACCCAATACTAGTAAGCTTAGCTAGCTAATATACTCTTGTAAATTAAAAATATACTTGCAATCGACAATAACAGACCATAACATATGAAAGCAAACCTACCCGGTAGTACAAGAGCATGACAGGGCTGTGCTTGTTGCATTTGAGGTAAAGATCTTAGAGTTTCTCTGATTTAGCGTGAGATTGGTTTGCATTAGCCTCGATAGTCATGTCACCTTTGTTGCGTATTTTAATGTTTTGAATACATCCCTTTGCTGTATATTACAACCCCTTTGCCTTAATCTAGCGGATATCGCATAGGTATTGCTTCAAAAAGGTCACTAACACAAACCGGTATTCTTTCTTTCATGGACTCTATCACGCTCGGTCGCGTTTGACGGACTTATCAACAGTAATTAAGGCAGAGCTTGGTGAAAGGTCAATTGAAGAATTGTTTTGCATGTTGAAGGCGCAGTACCCAATATCCTTATAATTATTCACCATGAACTACACAAAAGAGTTTTCGTAACTTTCAGAAGTCAGCTTGAGTTCAGTCAGTTATTTTTATTCAATCAAAACAAAAAGAGACATGACGATTATTGACTTTGCCTGGTTAATGTGAACAGCTACATCAGATCTGAGCCTATATGAGGACAATTTATCCACTTTAGACAGGCAGAAGTCAAGAATATATAGATTAAATAAATGAGCTTTCAGATGCCGCCAGTCATTCTCCACATCTGTGCCTGTAAATAGCAGCTGAAGATATATTTTTGTAGGCAGTGGGGTCAGGCTTTTAGTGGAGTGCAGGGGTCAGCGAGGCACATTAGGCTTAATATAACAGCTAAGCATCCATCAGCGGGGCTATCCTTCACTCTGCTCCCCCGGTGCCCAGCGATGAGAGACGTGGACTGGGCCCGGATATAGAGAGGCCCCCTTTTCCTCCCTGGGGTCCACCTAAGTCTACCTCTCGCTCTGCTCATGTGGAAAACTGCCTGGGCTTAAACGCGAACACTTCAACCTATGAAGAACAACTTACATGTAAGTATAAAGGGGTACATATAACATTACTTCAAAGAGCATCACGTTTTCTGCCTGTCGTTCAGAAAGTGAGACAACTGTGTGAATTCTGTCTCTAGCCATTGAAACCCAAAAACATTATGTGTGTTGTTAGCAACATAGTCTCACAAGAAAGCGTACATTTACCACGACAAAAAACAGCGTATTATGAGCACAATTTCACAATTTTTTGCGTATTTATGTTACGCCGTATGATATGAAAAAGCATAAAAATGACATGGGATTTGTTTGAAGCGATGTGGGGACATTTAAGTTTAGCATCAAGTTACTAAAATGGGTAAGTTTAGGGCTGGAGCTTGGGGTAGGTTAAGATTATGATCAGGATTTTAAATATGTATGTCTTAACAACCACCATAGAAATGAACTGGGACTGCGACAAGTTCCATAATTATGCAAAAACAGCCGTGAACTTGTGCTGATCATAAATAATTAGATCTTCTATACCACAGATCTCCAATCAAAAATTGTCATCTTTAGTGGTTGCAAAAACAAAAAAGAGCTTACAGTATAAAACATTAGCCACTATCAACTCTCACAGTTAGCATCTATATCCTTACATTTGCAATAGTATTTGGCATGTTAACATTTTAACTAAAAGAATATGTACGATTGCTGTATCCCATAGGGAGCTACTACAAATGTTTTAAACTCAATATGATCAAGCTTTTGAAGTTGTTGCTCCTCGACTCTGGCATAAACTGCCTTTCTCTCAGTGGATGCCTTTAAAAAGCATCTAAAAACACACTTTTTTAGGCAAGCGTTTGAGTTCTGACTGTATTTTGCCAATGTTGTTTTTAAATTTTAGTAAGTTTTAAGTTTTTTTTTTTTTTTATGTACCACTGTGAAACACTTTGTGACTTTGAGATTGTTAAAGCACTACAGAGATAAAGCTTAATGACGTTCTTACTGCTTGGTACGTGTTGGCGAGCTGCTTGTATTGCTCCCGAGTTCTTGTTCTGTAGGTCCACAACATCCAGACTCATTTTGAGCACTTCTGCAACATAATAAGGCAAGATCAAGTTGATTACCCCCATGTGTAATTTATTTTTCAAGCCTTTAGCTGGAGATTTAACTCATTCCCTGATGGCTGATGACTGCAGTGTGTGCTTGATTACACTTTTGGATGTTCACGTGTGCATGTAAGGTCATGTTCATATCATTGTCAACATAAAAGAAAAAATAGTTACCTCTCATGACGCAATGAGAAAACTAACTAAAACTTGAGTAAAAACATGACATGATCAAACTACTACAAAACTACTAAGTGCTGTATGACATCTCCCCTTTGGCCCCTTTGTGTGGGGAGTGGAGGTAATGTAAATAGACCTGTCACGGCCTTGTTATGGTGGAGGAGGGTGAGGAGGGGTGAGAAGGGCTCCACTTGGGACGCCCGGGCAGCCTCTGGGCCCCTGCACTCAAGTGATTCATAACTGGCAACGGGACAGAAAAAGAAGAGAGAGAGAGAGAAATCCAAACATGACGGTGGTTCACATGTATGTATGAAATGTTTCCAGACAGTAATGGTGCATGAGAGACCAATGTTACAGTGGGGAACATAGTGGATAGCTATAACAGATTTTCTAGCTCGTTTGCACAAAGTTACATTCTTTAAGTTTCATTTTTTTTTATTCCTGTGTGAATAAAAGTTGCAATCCAGGAAATAGCAGAATTTCTGAAGCATTGTTTAGAATTGCAACAGACTGGACAACTGGGTCATGGGACCTTCTGGAGTTAGTGTATTTGTCAGCTGGAGTATTCATGAACTGACCCCTGTTTATTTTCAAATTGTCAGACTTTAGCGTTAGCATTGACAGACAAACACATCTTTTTGTAAACACGCTTTGGTTCTTTGGTGAAATATTCTCCTCATTTGTAAAGTATTAAACATATTTTTAGAGAAAACCACCAAAAACTCACTGTTCACAACCCGATCTTACAGGTTTTCTGTCTGTTTGTTTTTCAGACTGAGGCAGCAAAACTCCATAGAAATGAACAAAACAGGAAATGAACATGCCAACAGGAAGTTGAACAAGAAGTGTTTGAAAATGGCCAACTGACTTCTGTGCACAGCCCAGAATCTCCTGAGGAGAAAGTGATCATTCCTGCCTCACTTTAGAAATGTTCTCATCAGTTTGGGTTTTATGTATCTGTGTGTATATGTAGTGTGTTGTTCATATGCAATACTATCTGGTAAACATAAACTTTAGCCTGGAAAATTCAAACTAATATCTCTATGTAATATTTTATGCAACTGCTTATACAGAGTTTAGTCTGGAATTTTCCAAATTCTCTAAATTTACCAAAAATGGAGAACCACAACTCCGAAGATGGAGATCATGGAATGACTTGGTGCATAAAGGCTACTTTGGTGCATGAACAACACGATAGTACTCTGACGTGTGACACAGTACTTCAAATTTGTGTTTTGAAATTGTAAGTAAATCCAAAAAAGAAAGAAAGAAATGTGAATGTTAATCTATTGCCAGACATTGCAAAGTTATTATGAATGGAATTGTATTTTACTAAGCATTTTTAAGCCCAGTCTCCAAAGAAAACATAGATATACAACAAATCGTCAAAAATATGACACAAAAAACCAAGACGTAAAATAATCACGACTTTTCTTGAAGCCACATAGCGACATTTTCTTTGGGTTTAACAGGTAAATCTTAATCTGCCCCAAGCCCTAGTCCTAAACTTACCCATTTTAGTCATTTGAAGCCTAAACTTACCCGTTAAACCCAAAGAAAATGTCGCCACGTGGCTTCAACCCAAATTTGTTTTTATTTTATTTATTATTTAATACGTTTTATATGTTTCTTTTTATATCTTTGTTTTCTTCTGAGACTGTGTTGGCATTTTTTCATCAATATTGCAGTTTACAAGGCATAAAATGTCATAGCTCAATACTAAACACCTGATACCAAAAGAATAATCTGTTTTCTTCAATAATTGACTGTACGTTTGAAGTGTATTAACTAATTGCAACCTTTCGACAGTTCGCAGACACACGTAAAGACACACCTTGTTCGATGTAATATACTAAACATGTTAAAACACTTGACTTCATTGCCAATATAAGCCCGGCTCCGTTCCCTCCTGCTCCTGTCTCCTCCTCTCAGTCACTGTCATGGATCTCATCACTCTCTTCATCCCGCCCGCTCTCTTGCCCTCATTATTTTCCTCTCCTTCCTTCTTCCTTCCTTCCCGGCGCTGCATTGATTGGCATGAACCAATTTCTAAAACTTTAATTTCCACTAAACCCCAAGGAACACATTGCCTCCAACTATTCTCAAGTCTGACTCAAAGTTCCCGTGAAGCGAGGAGTCGTAATGATACCGAACGAGGGATGAATTTAGATTTGAATATTATAAACATTAGCTGGAGGTACATTTCATCGCCCCATTGCCAAACAGAGCCTTAATTGCTACAACGCTGGAGTTTTTGCATTACTGGGACTTAAATTATGAACTGCGAGACCCAACAAATTAATAAATAATATCGTTCTGGATGGAGAAAATGAGCTAAACCATGCAGTTCTGTAACAGGCATTATCTGTGGACAGCACTGGTGTTGGGGCTCACTTCCATTTTATTGCATACACAGTCAAATTGAAATAATTAAAATGATTGGATTTTGGAAAATTGATTTAAATAAGACATACTAATAAAAATATATACTTTCAAACAATTAGTGGAATGTTATAATTGATTTCCCTTCTCATTCACCCTCTCAAAAGTTGTTTTTAGAGGTACTCATGTCTTAAAATATTTAACAAAATGACTTTAAAAAAATTACCCTTTTCACCAACTCTTATAACACATTTCCCTTTTTTAATTATGTTTTATTATGAGTAATATTAAACAGTGTTATGCATTCATTTCAGCAGAAGCAGAATCTTGTCGTTTTATCATCAAAAGTCAAAGAACTTTTTATAGTATTTAAGGCCAGCGCACACCGGGACGCTCGGCCACGCGGCAAATTGGGCGCCTCCATTAATTTCTATGAATGCACACACACCGGGTCGCGGTAGCGCACGGAGGCGCTTTACAATGCGCGGTGATACGGTTTTGTTTGTTTCCGTCGCGGCGCCGCCCCAGGACATGACCCTGCTGGCACCCGTAGTTTCTTCTTCTATCCATCCACTTTATTTATAAAGCACATTTTATAAACGGGACTGTTTCCAAAGTGCTGCACAAAGAAATAATTAAAAAAGGCATAAAGAATTAACAAGTATAATACCAAAAGTAAATACAACAATAAAACAACATAAAACCATATCACAGATAAAAACTAAGCTAAAAAATAAATAAATAAAATAAAAAAGAATAAAATAAATAAAAAATGAATAATAAAAAGACAAGAGGACCACTACAATTGAAATCATGTATAGTAGTTAACTTGTCGGCGCTATTTCATTAACAGTGATGAACGCGGAATGCCTTTCAATATTTAGGACATATTATCATATTACTCACCCATTGCGACCGTGAATCGTTGAAAAATAACGTCGAGCGTTGCGGCATTTGGTGAGTGTTGACGCTTGGGTCTGGCGCACGGTAAGTGACGTGCCGCGGCGCGCTGCGCTTTGGTGTGGGCTGGCCTTTAATAATTTAGGAGAAAAGAAATCTACACAGTTATAATGATCGTAAACAAAATATAAACAAACAAAAACAGAGCAGTTGCTCATGTGCAAAATAGAATAAGGGGACCAAACACCTGACACAGCTGATAATAAATCATCATAAATAAATCATCATCACTTCTAAAACAAACAGTTGGTACACTCTCAATTAAGAACTGATAAACCCTTGTCAGTTCTTCAACTTATGTTTGCAAATGCAATCATAAGTTGAAGGACATGGTCATTAACTCTGTGAGACTTACCAACAATTTTTCATACATTTGGAAGTAAATTTCTTAGTTTTTTTCTCATTTTGATTTTCACTCACTGCCCTCTTGCAAAAAGGTTGCTTAAAATTAGGGAAAGAACCTAGGACCATGCAATTAATCACTTTCCAATTTCAAATATATTTTGTAACAGTTTTTGAAGGGAACAAGGCTATCCAACGAAATGTCAAAGACGTATGATGAGCACAATTTCACTAATGTGCTCAGTTACTAAAAGCCAAAACAAAATATACCCACAAATATTAAAGCATGTGGCGACTTTTTCTTTGGGTTTACCAGGTAAGTTTAGGCTTTAAGTTAAAATGGGAAGTTTAGGGCTGAGCCTTAAGTAGACTAGGATTATCGTTAAACAAAAAAATTTTTAACTAAAATTAGTGGCTATTTTACGTTTTGGCTTTTTGTAACACATTAACATAAAAAAAGTGTGATCATATTTTTCTGGCATTTTGTTGTATCTGCCTTGTAAACGCAGGCACTCTTCTATTTCCTTGAGTTTGAAAAGTAGATTCCATTTTTGTTTTACAATTACAGAATAGATGTACAACAGTCTATTTCTGTTATATAGGTCTCTACTTTATCACCTTTGCATGTGTTCTATCTAAGCAAATAATCTTTGAATAACCAATTTCAATTATGATTAAAGTACTTGTGATTATTATTTTCATGATAATCAAGCAGCCCTAGTAGTCTGAAATAGATTGAAACCTACTGAAAAACATCCAATACTTGATAGTTGAACTGTCCAAACATGGCAAAATTGTGGACCATTAACATAGCTTTACTAACTTTATTTAGTCAACTTTGGATATAAAATTTAGCTTGACTGCGGTGTATTTTTCACTGTCACTTGAGCGACGTACAGGAGTCAGAATGTGGGAGATGGATGCAGCTAGTTTGGATGCGAAAACTGCTGACAGCCCAAGTTTGCATGTAAATTGTGGCCAATAACTTTCTGTACGGTTTGTTCCCATTTTGGCATCTCGTTAAATATTTGGGGTGGAACAGCTGGTCGCCCACTGACAAAAACACAAGGTACACAAGACGAGAACGGCAAACTGTGACTGCGGACACTTTCACCTGTCATGCCTGAAGTCCGTGTGAAATGTTTGGTGAAGGAGGACCGGCTAAAAGTGAGGTATTTCACGTTAAAGTTGTGTTTTTTACTGGAGCACAAGGGACCGCTCATGATGGTCTGCAACACTCTTTTGGAATGTGTTGATAAAGCTTGAATTGGTTTATGAGACAATGACCTGATGCAACATAACTTTCTTATTTAATGTCTGTAAGAAAAAATCAACATTGTATCTACTGTGTTTCAGCAAAATCCAACACAGTCTCCAAAGAAAACAGAGATACGGAATGTCAAAAAATACTATAAGCTCATTTTCATGCCTTTATTTTTTTTTTTTTTTACATCAAATGTTACGAAAAGCCAAAATATAAAATAACCAGAAATGTAAGTTTTCCTGTTTTTGCAATATATTTGAATATTTTTTAAGATACCCAATACGTTTTTGCGTAGCCCCATTAGTCCCTGTAGTCCTGGTCGGAAAACACATGATGCCCAATGATGTCTTGTTATAATGGAATCTGATTTTACTTACTGTGAACTTGAGGATGTATGTAGTGGTGACCAGACTCATCTTCATAAAGTATTGATATAAGAGTGGCTCTGTATCCCAGACAGATGCCACAGCTGTTTTATGAGAAATATGACTGAACTGATTCAGTTTTAGCCTCTATCTTCATCTCATTCTCAGCATCAGTCTTGAGGTTCAGCGTTTAATTTAGCCCAATCTGTTTAAATCAGCAAAACCATTTTTCTCCCTAATGGAGAGGAACCGTGCGTGACATGTCAACTAGTTAACCTCGCACGAAGATTCAGGGGAGCATGGGAATTCAGAAATGGGAAAAAGCCAATTAAAAAACGGTCTCTTTCCTTTGCAGATACCTCAAAACCCAATATGTTGGACCTATGACTGCTCCTAATTTAGCAATTATTAAGCCATTAGCCTATGCAATTCTCCAGGAAACAAAAGCACACACATTCCAATGGAGTCTTACAGCACTGGCAAGGGCGTTGAAATATAAATTTACATCCGCTTAGCCCAGTCGTGCAGCTCCGTGTCAGACAACTGCATTTTTAATAAGGCATGGGAGAATTAATTACCTCTGTTTTACTGGGCAAGTGCGAGAGAAAAGGTGGCAGAGATTTCTCCGAGTCTTCCCATCCCCGTAGCGGTGCAGAAAGACATCGAAAATGCAATTAATCCAAATTTATTCAACTGTACATGTCTGATCTGAAGCAGGCGGTGGAGATAGGCAAGGTGGAAGGAAGGGGCTGCGTTGGGAAAAACAAATAAATAAGAAACAGCTCGGCATCTTTGACACGTAGCAGTCTTATTCTAATGTGGTTTTTAATGTTACAAAATCGTCCCCACAGGCAATGTTTTTATCAAGCCTCTGAACTCCTTCAAACTTAGCGCTGGCTTGACAACTTCATTATTTACTGCAGAAAAGCTGGTCTCTACTGACAGAAGAGGGCAGAAGAAGAAGCTGGATTTGATATGTAATGTTGTTGAAAATCCAGGCTAAGCTTCATTTATGATCTAATGACACCTCTTGTTGATGATGATTATTCATGATTTTCACTTAATATTCTGCTATAAAGATGTCTTACCATTAATCTTGTTGATCTGGCTTCCACACCCTGATTGTTAAAACATTAAATCATCATTTGTTAAACAATGTAATCTTAAAATCACATTTAAATTTCATCTTGACTGGCCCCAAGACCTGGCCCTAAACTTACCCATTATAGTTACTTGATTCCTAAACTTACCTGTTAAATCCAAGGAAAATGTCGCCATGTGGCATCAACCAAATTTGTGTTTGTTTTTTTTTGTTTTTTTTTCTTGGCTTTTTGTTAACCTGGCTCACGCCAGATGGATCTGTGTTGAACTACGATTTGAGTTCTTCCACAGTATTCATCTGGAACTTGACTTGCTGAAAGAGTTCGGGAAAGGTGGGGTGTTTAGTGAAATACTTTGCGCTGATTGGGTGAGTGGCCTACCTTATTTGTGCTTAACCAATCACAGCAACAACTCGTAATGATGTAACAAATGTCCGCGTGAGATAGAACAAGTGTCACACAAACTGCTTTTCTTTCAAAAGATATTACTCCGTATTTTTGCTAAAACAGCCTCAAAAGCAGCAGACAACACATACATCCAGGGGTGCCGCCATCTTTGTTTAGCTTAAATTAGACTCGGCGGCAGCGCCTGGGCTAACAGCCCGGCTTAGCTCACCCTGCTACAATGTGATTGGGCCTCAAAACCACGCTGCTGTGTGCCAAAAAACCGCTGGTTCGGACTCCCAAACCAATCGGGCGGTTGGAAGGCCAGATGGTTTATCTCATGTTTGTGAATTCATGTTTTTTGCATTTTGTTGTATAGCAATGTTTTCTTTGGAGACTGTAAAAACACAGTTGAAGAATGTCTGTGTTTGTATCTGACATCTTAAGCACTGTTTGTATATCTATTAATCATAGAGACTTGTTTTGAGCATTTCTGCAGCATTAGCATATCAGTACTAACTTGGTTTAATTATTTCATCTGTGTCATTCCATCTGGAACCAGTACCTGGAACTCAAACTCCATTCCTGATGTGGGAAACACAAATCGCCTGGCCCATAGTCACATCATTCTAACACCATGTTTAAAACAATAGAGAAGCTCCAGCCAGCCTAGCATCGTTAATTTTACAAATATTTGCTGCTCAAGCATAATTCTTTTTCAAAATGACACCAATTGATTCATTTGACTCAACAAGGCAATTAGCCGTACACATTGTTTAACAAATAACTTCTGCAGACCCATTTCTCTCCAACATATTTGACAGATATTATTCCACGCTTTCCTCTGCAAACATCTGCAATGACATCTGGAACGAGTCGCATCGTAAAATATCATGGCTTGTGTATTTTGGCTCCAGTGAGATATCGAAAACACGCTCGAGAAACCCTGGGTACATCAGAGAAAAAAAAAACACATCTCCAATGCAATGAGCGACATAGCTGAGGACCGCTTTTCCCACGAGTGCCAGTTTTCATAAGGGAACATGATTACTTCTGTATGAGGCCACTCTACGGTCAAATAAGGAGATCTCGTGGGTTATCGCCGTCCCTGAGTGAGAAGTGCTGAGAGGTGCAGAGCTGTTTTTTAGAATTGTGATTCCGGTTTCGTGGCGGGGCATGGGGTCTGAAGTCGTGCCTACTGCCGACTCTCTCTGTCAATCACACCTGGCAGAAGCATCCAGGTCGATCTATAATTCAGCTACAGGGAGCTCATACAATTCATAGGGCAAGGTGTGTTTTTTTTATGGATTTGTGCTTTTGGGGGGATTTTTTAAAACAAAAGCAAAAAGACAACTCCATATGGTATTGAAATGAGGGAAGCTGTACAAGATATGGTGGAGGTTGTTGGTTTGATTTCTGGTTAACTGGGGATGGTAGACGAAAGTGAATTTTACTGTAACTGGTTTACTGGATCTTTCTTTATGATATTTATTTGGGCATGTAATATACATATGTAAAAAATAAATAAATAAATGAATACAAAAAGAAGGGAACATGGAACAACACACTGTATCAGGGGTGGTTCAAAACACAATTGTCTTTGTGTTTTGGTTCATTGCAATTTCTGATTCTTTTTTTTTTTTCTGTTTTATCAACTGCTTGATTTAATTTACTTGCTTACTTTATTTAGATCACTTACAATATGAATGCATAAGAAAATGCTTTACTGTCGGTCATTCCAGGCAATAAACCTTACATAAACCTTTTGCAATTAGCAATAACTTAAATGTGCATGCACAACAAAAAACAATAAGTTTGGGCCTGATTTTAAGCCAGATGTGCCCCTCTACAAGTTAAGGGAGGCATTGCAGGAATAAGGGTTGTCTATGAGATTTTTGGTCATTTCTTTCTTATGTCTTTGGGTCATTGTGATTGCAGTATTGTAAGGTCCACATGCTGCACGAGCGTGAGGACTTTTCCAACAGACAGTATCACGTCATCTGCCTTGTGACAGCAGCTCTTAAAATGTAAAATAAAAAGATACATTGCCTCATCAGTTGTAAATACTGTAAGTGTAATGTAAGTAGTCAAAATGTGGAGAGCCATTACTGCATGTTTTTCAGACCGCACAATCCATGGTTCCATTGTTGTGGTTTCATTTTATAACCGCGCATGTAAAGAAAACTCTCACAGCGCTCGATCACGTGACACACACACTGTTCTCTGTTCGCTGCGCGGTCCCAAGTCTGTGTCATCTCTGTTCTTTCTGCCACATGATGCGACTGTGACATAATGTTGTAAAATATCCTTGTCTGTGTGTGCTGTTTTTCACACGTCTAAAAATTGCAAAGAAGTTAAAACTCCTCTAATGTGCAGCCGGTTTTGGCACAAAAAAATACCTCTATGTTAGTCCCAATGTTTGTAAACACCTGTTGCAATATTCCCAACAAAAGGAGCATTTGTGTGTTCTGCACAAAATCTTTGGTGTACAGTAATGACCTGGACATCCATTCCACCCACAGACACAGACATAAAAATAAACTGACACAAGATTTTCACGCTATGAGCACCTCAGCTGGCCTGTAAAGTGAGTAATCCTCTGCATTTTCTCTAACAGCTGATAGCATTAGTCCTTAGCATTAACCTGCAAAATATGCAAGTTGTTTAATGATCACATTTATGAGAGATCAGTGTCTTATTACAAGTCATTGTAATGTTTAGAAATTGTTCAAAATTTAATTTCAGATTATAATTAGTGCTGCTGTTTTGTTTCATCTTTAGGTATAGGATATTGTCTATGTGCCAAGACAGTTTGACTCTTAGGGTGTATACAGGGGTGTAATCTTCCTGTTTGCTCAGAAACAGACAGAAAACCTGACTTTAACCTGAATATTGAGTCCATAAACACAATAAATGTCTCTGTGAACCTAATACAGAGAGGGACCTTCTCCAGGAAAGTTCTCGTGTGCACTTTCATTATCTCATTGTTTGCTAGAGCTACCAAAAGAAAGGTTTCTGTTTTGTTAAATAGTTTTTAATCAAACCCAATTGGACTGGGTTTGGCGCTAAGTTTCAACACAATACCGTGCTATAATGAAAGTGTCTTCTCACCATCCTGCATTTGCTTTTTAATAAAACAAGCTTGTCTCACACCTGACATTTTGACCACCCGGCCTTGGCCTTTCTAACACAAACACACAGTTCAATTACCTCATGACTTAATGGGAAAGTCAGCAGCTGTCTGTGTCTTCAGCTGTCCCCAATTTGTCCAGTTGCTCCAAAGGATAAAACCCCGATCCAACAACATCACGCTTTTCAACGCACGTTCAATTCAGGCTGTCAGCAGATCTCTATTGGAAAGTATTAGGCGAGAAACGGGTGGTGAAATCCAGTTATGAGTAAGACACTTGTGAAACAAATAGGGTCCAGTTGTAAACCTCAGGAGGTCAGAAGCAGAGGATATTGTGCTGGTGTTGAGGTGGACAAATGGATCGAACTGGAAGGAACGGGTTGAGACGTAGAAGCTGTCCAAGCCCATACCTTGTTGCATACAAAAGAGAATATAAAATAAATAAATACATGGCAAAATACTTTCAGTGCATTTACAAATTAAAGAATGTATGTCTTGCACAAGTATGTCATGTTATTGGCTCCTGAATAGAGCTGGGCAATAGCGTGATAAAATTTTTTTGAAGCATGCATTATATCATGACTTCTCATTTCTCTGTTTGATCTATCTGTCCGTTCAAATACAGACTATTATTTACATGACTTGTTCAGCCATTGCCCAGCTTTGAAAAACAGCTGAATTCAGTCAATCAGTGAAGCAGGAACTTTATAAAAAAACAGATGATTGTATTCACCCTTTAAACAATAGGAACATGGACAGTCTAAGCCGGTTAAGCTTAGACTGATTCAGATGCTGAATGTTCAAATATGGACTTTAATATGCCACAAAAGATCTCTGAATATGTTGGGTTTTTTTTTACAAAGAAGGGTAAGAGGCCAAGACAAGCCTTCCTTGTAGACCTGTTTGATGAAGCAAATGTAAATAATGACAAATATAAATATCAAGAAAGAGTACATAATTCCATAATGTTCAACAGTAGGCTAAGGTTTAGTAAGTAATATAGAGGGATTTTTTGTTTATCAACATGGGAACAACACAGAGGAAACAAGTTGAAAATACTTTGTTGTCAGCTAACTACAAGAGTTTATCACTGTGTGAGAACAGAAGTTATGCTGCTAAGTCAACATTTGTGGATGAAATTTGATCCTATGACCCTTAAAAGTTACATTCAGGTGAGTGAAAAAAACGCAGGAAAAACGCTGTCTCAAGTTTCAGGAGACAGACGTCTGTCAGACCGGTTCAGATCTGATTAAAACAGCTAGCTGGCATCCCATTTGTTGTTTAATTCAAAGAGTTTCCCCATGTAAACAGATGGAGAACAGGTCTTTCTGCATAACGTATGTGCAGAAGGGCGGAAAGTGACGTTGATCAAAAATTCCTTCCTATATGTTGTCAATAGTATTGCAATAAATTGTCTCACAGTCACATCATGAAGACATTTTCGTTGTAAATACACAGGCGTGGCAAACATGGCTGAATTCTATGACAACGGTTGTTTCTTTGTTTGTTTTTTCCGAGCCCTAGAGCTCCAAGGAAAAGTTATATAGAACACCTTTCACCTCAGAGGAACTTTTGATGTGATCTTAGCCATAAATCAGAATAAATGTTGACATGTCATGGAGAATAACTGTGCCTAAAACACAGCGTGGTATTTCCAAGGTGCCATACAAAATAAAACCCACACCACTGGATATAAACCAGCCAATGGGCGTTTTTACCTCTGCAAACACTTTTCCCTCTAGGCTTGGAGAAAGGGTGAGATCGACGGTCTGATTCATGATGCTTGAGGCCACACACAGTCAAGTCCATATGTTCTCTCTATCCAAACTGCAGAGTATTACATTAACTTAAATTATAGGAGCACATCTCCAAGTGCCCACCACAGTCGAGCTATTCTAAGGCCCCAAAACCATCATCTTAATGTCATTGTACTCGAGCAGAACATCCAGCAACCACCAGCCAAAAGCGGACTGGATTGGCCAGAGAGACTGCTTTTGTGTTTCAGCTGAGATGCAGATATACAGATGAAAATGTGTCAAACTGCAAATATGACTTTCAAGACCAGCTTAAATGGATTAGTTCTAGTAGACATTTTGACAAATTTGTTTTATTTATTTCAGAGACCTAAGTTATTTACCTTGTTTTTAACTGCTTCTTCAACATGTTTCAAGACATTATTTGGCCAAAATACTTGAAAATTTATCAAGAAAACTGTGCTTACTCTATTGCAGTCAGAAGAGTCAGAAATGCCTTAAAAAAGTAAAATAGTCCACATATAAGTAATTAATCATGTCTGGTTAAAAGGCTAAAATGCATATACAAGGATTTATATATTTTATACAGTGCAAATAATTGGGATATTTTCTTAACACAGTCAATGATCAATTATTCAGTAAAACTAATCGAATGTTGCATTATTTCCAATGTAACATTAGATTGGATCAAAAACTGTTGAATCAAGAATTGAAATAGACATATGATGAAAATAGCATTGTGATCAGACTCTTTAAGCTAGTAAAACTTTGTTATGAGTTTTGACTTCAGTACTGTATTTTATTATGACGTTTCTTAGATGACAGTCATAGGTAAATATCATAGGCCTAAGTGTTAAATGCTATGACAGCTGTGCTTGTTCGGAACAATTCATCACTTAATTTGAAGAACCCCTGAGCGATCCTGTGTAGACTATCCCATAGCTAACATCGAGAGAAAACAAAAATAATTATGGTTAGCTAAAGAGTCAGCTGGTACAAACCCATCTACCACATTTATGAGAGGTCAAAGCCTCATTAAGAGTCATTGTTGAGCTTATGAGCTTCCTAGTGTTTTATTAATAGCATGTAAAACCTCCATTTAGACAAATGGCAACTGACTTCAAGTTATTTTTCTGACCTAGTGTGCTTCTTGTAAAAACACCCTCTTTGCTTCAGTAGCAACCACCACAACTTCCAGATTTATGTTAGAATTTGTGTGAGACACAAACATCGGCTGTGTTCAAGTTTTCTCCTTTAACTTTAACTGCACACGAGTAATTCTTGATAAATGAGGACTTGTGCTGTGTATGTTCAATGATGATAGATCCATAATCAAATCAATGTATTTTTGTAGAGCCCAAAATCACAACAACAGTCATCTCTGAGGACTTCCCAAGATTGTAATTTAGCAACCAGTAGAGCTCATGTATTTTCTATCTTTGTATTTGTTCTTAAATTATAGCAGAAGTAGAACTGTAAAGGATTTATGAATGGTAAATGAAAAATAATGTCTTTTGACTTCCTTTTTTAAAACTGCAGAACTGATAAGCCCCTCTTCATTGCAAATGTTGTCTTGATTGAAAGATTGTCTTGTTTTATGGTTTGAAAGTGACTGCCTGATGCTTTTGAGCCCTACATGCAGACTATTGGGTGGGAATGCCTCAGTAAAAACAGTAACTTAGTATGTACTGGATCATAAGCTGCAGAATACAATACAAGATTATTCAAACATGCGTAAATCAGTCCAAATAATAAAAGATTGTCAAGGTTTACACAATGCTTCCCCTCTAAAGCCAAAACCTAGCAAAGACTATAGCTCTTTCGTACAATACGTTTTGAGTTCCTCCCTCATTTCCGTCGGTGAACTGCACCAGCTGAGGCGTGAGGCTCATGCAGGTACATACAAGCTCGTGTCACCCTTCATTTCATCACATCTCAGTCTTACATACACACTTTGAACTCCTCTCCTCTTTGTGCATGCGGTCGGCTGGCTTCATAAAGATCCTGACAAACATAGCGGCGTGTCTCCTCTTTATGGCTGGCTTGTGGTCAGTGCTTTATCTCCGACACGACATGCACAATTGCCCTTCAATTAGCACAGTGATGTGTGGAAATTACAAGCTCAGCCCAGGCGCCAGTGGATTTGTCTTTGAGCGGCCATGTTTGATGAAGGAGCACTTTGATTAATCAGCGGAGAGTCCCGGCAAGAAGAGCAGACGTCTTATCAGGAAAACTAAGAGATTTCAGTGATTCAGGCTGACTTCTTTACTTCTAGACCCATCTGTATGTGATTGTGGTTAGATGTGTCCTTGCAGAATTCCCAAAACAGATTCCTGATAGTTATCTAGATTTTACTTTTTTACTGTACTTTTTTGTTTCAAAAATATTGATTAACTGGTAATATTCAGTGTAATGCTAACTGGACCACGAAAACCAGCTTGTCTGTGCTAACAGGAAACCAACAATTGCTTAATTCCAAAGAAAAATGACAGATTGAAGAAATATTTGTTATTAAGCACCAACAAGACCATTTTTGTCTTGAGGCTGCAGGCCGCATTTTCAGATCAAATGCCCTTCCCAACCGTCATCCCCTCAAAGCCCCAAAACACGACATTGAGAGACTGTGAAAATCAACACAGTCTCCAAGGAAAATGTAAATTTACAATAAAATGTCAAAAACATACGATGAGCACGTTTTCTTGCCATTTTTACATCAATATGTTACAAAAAGCCAAAATGTAAAGAAACCCTGAATTTTGGTTCTTTAGGGTGAATGGGTAAGTTTAGACGCCAAGTTAGTAAAATGGGTAAGCATAGAGTTGGGCCTTGGGATAAGTTAAGATTTACTTGGAAAATGTTGCCACGTAGCTTCAACCAAAGTTGGTGATTACTTTGTGTTTTGGCTTTTCATAAGATATTGATGTAAAAACTGTGTGAAAATGTGCTTTTCGTACATTTTTTATATTTTGTACATCTACGTTTTCTCCGGTGAAAGTAGTGGAGAGACAAGCTTGCTCCGAACGCTTTTATTTAGTTTTGCCACAACAAGATGAATACATGTAATCGCCTATCATGGGACACTAGAAAAGTTAAATAGCATACATTAGAAATGACCTAAAATATACCAAACTATGGATTTATTTTTGGTAAAGAACACCCAGAGCCCATTATTCAAGGCGCACTGTGTATTTTTCTGGAGGAGTAAACTACACAATTCTGAAAAAATAAAAGCTAAAGCCATTCTTTAGGATATTCTGCATGGAGATAAATGTGTTTTATGCCATAGTGTGAAAATATAATGCAACCATGCAAAGAAAAAAAAACATATTTTTGTTATTTATTTACTGCAATAGCATCTAAATGACAAAAACATGATTTTATTCAAGTCTATTTTTTAGTCAAAATGTTATGCAGTGCACCTCATCAGTTACTATAACTCTTATTAATAAAGTCAGAGGTGCTGCTCACACGCAGTGCTGCTTTCTGATTCTCAAAGTTGGGTCTGCGTGTGTTGGGGTCCTTCAAAAAATGTACAACAATAGTAATTTCTTAAATTCTACATTTTATTTTAGTTCGTGTTTATTTAATTATAATCAGTCATATCAGACGACAAGGACAGATTATCATATTAACAGAAAAAAACACTTTGGTAGTTTGATTTTGTATTTTATTGTGATGCCATTGGGTCCAACGATAAGGTTCCTTGAAAAACTGTCACATCGCTAATGGCTCCCTGGTCCCCTGCACTTAAAAAACCTGATAAGTGATTCATTGTTGCTGCACAAAAAAATGACAAAACATATGGCTGAAGGAAAGTGTCGTTAAAAATCTTGTATGTTGTGGAAGTGGACCATGTAAATCAAAAGCAACATGAACTTTTCAGGTAAAGAACGGACACCTTTAACTAAATGTCTTTGCAAGGGAATGTTCCACGGTGTAGCTTTTAGCACTAAACACTAAACAAGCAGAAGACTGGAGAAAAAAACCCTGTAACCAACATGTTTTTATCTGCCTATAGCTCCTAACGCTTAGTAATTGGCCAGAGATACGTTTGCGTCCTATTCAATAAAGCAGATTGCTCATAATCCTTGTCTGCTGAAGAGACAAAACAAAAATGCAGTCTCTTTGCACAGTTACGAAATAAGACATATACTGCCCAGGGTTGTTTTCATTTCCAATTTGCACTGATCCAACTTTTCTTTTGTTGGTTAAAACTTAAGGAAATGGACTATCAGCACTTCTTTATCTCCGGTGCAGAGCCTGTGCTTCCGTTTGGAGACAGAGGAGCAGGTGCCAGGTGCTCGGGAAGTCAAAGCGTTTGGCCCACAATACTTCAGAGCTGACCTCGGTGAACCCTCTTTATGAAAAACCCCAAGGAAGTCTTCTTTATGGTGGAGAGAGAGAGAGAGGAAGGAGAGAGAGATGCAGGTGGAGCACTTTGAAGACATCGACAGCTCAGAAGCTATTTTTTTCTTTCTTCAATATTCCCATTCAAAAGCAGATTGAGTAGAAGGGCTTAACCGTATTGAGTCCTGATTTTGCTGAGGTGAGCGTTAAATATTTGTTGACTTTGTTGTTTGTGGCAGCCGTCCACAAGCCTGTCGCGAAAATGATTCAGCGAGACCACAGACATAAATCACAATGTGGTCGGTTTGGGTAAAGAAGAAGTGTGTGGGGAGGTTAGGATACAAAGAAAAACACTACAATGGACATTATTATTGTTGCAGCTGTCTAGACTCAAAGCAGAATGCAGTTAAAATATTTTTACTTCGGTTTAAATAAAATACAAGCAAGCAAAGCTAATCTAAATGCATTTTGTTTGTTGTTGCCCGGTCTTTGAGATGGAACAATGCTCAGTAAGAAAATATAAGTATAGGTCAATGAAGACTAACTTTGTGCTTGTCCTAAAGTCTTGATAAATGCAGTGGATTCATTAAAAAGACATTGAAGGTATCCGAAATGTGTTGGCAAGAGCTTTAGTACAGTCTTTCCCAACCAGAGGTCACTTACCTGGAAGTACTTGGTATGACTTCAGAGTTTAAGACTAAGTGTTGGAGAAGACTTTAAGATTTAGAATGGCACTCAAGACTAACAACCCACTGTTACAAAACCAAGTCATATGGAATAAATTGTTCCCATTTCATCACATCATTATTGTATTAACCTCTATAGATGAAATAAAACTGTTGTGGTCCAACTCTTTGATTTGTAGTTTGAATAAATCCTATGATAAGGCACAAAATGTGGTAACTGAGAATTGTCAAAGCAAAACTGAGAAATCATTAATATTTATTTTAATAACTTGATATGTTTTAATACAAGTACATTATAAAATCAGAGTAGTCTCTCTGTTTAATGTCAGATGTTCGAAATGACACATTTGGTGGCTCTGCTCATGTGCCTGTTGCACAGGTAAGTTGCCAAGTCATTGAAAAAACCCTCTGCATTTGTCCCAATGTGTATTATTTGTATTATTTTAAGGATCAATGCATGTGATGCATTTCTTGACTGCTCCAGTCCTTCAAACATGATCATCCACAATTTCCATGCATGAGTGCCAACATAAAGAGTAGTACAGAACAGGACATTCATGTCAATCAATTAATCAAACTTTATTAAAAAAGCACTTTTCGTGCATGCATTGTAACAGAAAGTGCAAAAGTCAAATACATTTGGTTAAGTAGATGAACAAGAGAATGCATCATCAGAGGCCCCACAGGCTAGCTCACAGCAGCAACAGCCAACCACAGCTCCTGAAGCAGAGGCTCCTCAGAGAAGACACAGCGAGCCAATAAGTGATCATGTGTTTCTCACATTTTAGGAATTGAGTTAGAGCTTTATGTCCTGGCTGAAAAGGAGATGATAAAGGGGCAATAATCTCATGGAATTTGCCCAATGCTCAAACCAACATCTCAAGGATATGACATCACAGATCTCGGCCATTCAGAGTGTTTTTGATGAGGAAGCAAAAACACTCAAAAAAGCCAACTTTGCATAATATGTGTTTTTAAAATCTGTGAGTGAACGTGGAAAGCTCTCACAAAAAGCCTCAGTCCTGGAGCCATACATCACTCCACCTCCGAGATGGACATTTTCAACATGTGGAAGCCAAAGTTTGTTTTTTTCATTCCTGTGCAGTTTGAAAGAAAACAGTCCAATGTTTGAACAAGAGAAAAAGGCGAGCAGCGAGCCGTACTTCTGGCAAACCGCGTAATCTGGGGACGTATTTATCCAAACAAAGCCATCCCGCTCGCTTGTGCATCATTCACCTCAATCCCTACAATAACAACTCCGGCCTCCAGGCTATTTCCAGAGTCCCAGATTTCCTCAGTATTTAGTGGTTTAGACAGACACTCTTACTCAGCTGTGTTGACTCAAGCAGGTAACATCTGTCCTGATTTAGAACTACGATAGCTAAGATTAGGCATGCAACTTAAAGATAATTTGTAGCTTTTACTGTCTGCAAATTGTCACTGGCACTTGTTCAAAAACCTTGCCGTATTGGAAGCAAAACTGGACATAGCGTGATCTAGAGTAATTTTGCCTAACAGCAGAAATTACTGGAATGTAATGCCATAATTTGGGAGAGGGATTAAATAGTGTTTCGTGTAACGGCTAATTTAACCCTAATTATGTTATAGACAGTAGTTGTTAAAGCAGAGCAGAGCTGATTCGACTTGTCAAAATCAATCCGGCGTTTGCAGAGTGTGCAGAGCAGATGGGGACGTTACGTGACCGGAGTCCACTCTCGTACGTCCAGAATAGTCCAAAGTCAGACCAGAAGATTATAATGTAATGTTGCTTTAAATGACAGAGCTTTTGTTTATTTACATGTCTGGAATAGCAATTTAAGATCATGTATTGTTTTATAATTATTATTGTACTCTGCTGTGAAAAACTGTAACATTATTTTGTTTTCTGACAGTAGAGTTTTATAGAATATTGTAATAATGTCTTTGTATTTTATCGAAACAATAACTTAAAACCAGTTTCTTCTAAAGACTCTACATCTGTTAATGGAGTTCAACACTTCCTGTTTCAACAAGTACGGATTCCCATGTAAATTTCCATTCGGATTTTAAAAATATATTTATTTGAAGTTTTAAGACATACATTTTTGTTTAAAATCATTTCTGTAGCTTAATTAACTACAACAGGGGTGCCCAAACTTTTTTTCCTTGGTGGGCCAAATTTGCAGATTTTTGTTCGCGGGCCAAAATGTATTGCATTGATGGTGCGAAGGGCCAAACATAATTTGTTCGGCATATAAAAAAACATTTTGAAGAGATGAAGATTAAAATACCTTTTACTAAACGTTGAAAGAGATTCACTTGAATTTTGTCATTTGACAGTCTTTTCAACACAAAATTTAATCAACAGTTAGTCCTAACAAAACCTGAACAACCCTTCGCGGGCCAAATTGAACCATCTGGCGGGCGAATTTGGCCCCCGGGCCCCACTTGGGCACCCCTGAACTACAAAGTAATTTAAATGTTTTGGCAAATTTTGAGTATAGATGTGCTTTAATTAATCTGAGTTAGCACATAGCTGGTTACCCCACGATATATCTTTAAAATCTTAATTTTGTATTTTTTTTCTTCTTTAACCCCTGTGGCACTTAAGCAAAATAATCCATTCAACAACCCATCTTCCAAACATTACAAAATGTGTTTTTACTGGTGTTTTTACTGGTGTAACAAAACTCTGACTGATTCTGTCTCTTTTTTTTTTCCATGACAACGTCACTGCCCCAGAGTCACATCTCATCTGCAGAATGTACTGACCTTTACATGATTTCACTGCAAAAATCTGTCGTCTCTTTGCCCCGTAAACCACAGAAGACAGGGATACATTTAATAAATCCACTACAATCTCCATTAAATCCGTTTTGAAATTTTACCAAAGACATCTGAAGCATAAATCCACGTTCTCTGTCTCTTCTGTAGGTTTTAGATCCACGTTGTTCATTCAGAATGTTTGCTAAGTTTAAAAGAATTCTCCACTAAGTTTCTGTTGACATTCAGCAACTTTTCCGCACATGCTCAGTGTCAAGTCTTTCTCAAGCCCACTTACATTAAATACATTATACTGTATTACATTTTGTTGATTGCATCATTCTTCCCTCTCTGAGAATTATATGGTTTATTCTGGGGTTTTCTGTACATCATGTAGAATCTAACAGAAAAGTTGCCAAGTAAAATAGCATATAACGTAAGATAAAATAATAACATAAGATTTCCAAATTATTCTTTCCTGCAGTATCATTATTCATTGTTTATGTTTCACTTCTTTTTTTGGTGAACAGAATGAGCTGTTCCTGACTTGCATTTTGGCTTTAAAATTCTTGCACCATAGTTCTATATTTTCAAGGCTCTTTGGACGTCTTGTTCAGAATAGTGACAAACTGTTGGTGTTTACTCAGCTACAGTTGCTATGTCCCTCTCCCGCTCTTCCGCCTGAAAGTGATGCGGGCTGCACGGCTTGTGGTGCGGGACAAAACCTCGAAACTTTAGCTTGTGTGCTTCTGTCAAGGCCTCATCACCAGGTGTACTAACAAAAGTCCAACCACTGACCCCTGGAGAGGTCATGTAAGACGCCCATCTACATTCCTGTCTGACAAAAAAAACTCTAAAGGTGCTCTGTGAATGGGCTGTCCATCCTCAGAAAAGACTATTCACTGCTCCGATTCAATTGAGACGTTTGGAATGTGTCTCTGGCCTGCTTTTGCCGAGGAGTTGAACAAATTAGCTAATGTAGGTATAGCTAACAGGCTTACCGCGGCACTGGGGTCGAGGTTCTGCCAAAAAACAGTCACCGGTGCCCACGGCCTGTCCTGTGCGATTAGCCCAAGTGTCACACTGCGGTTAAAGAGTTAGATTAATGGAAATATTGTGAAATTTTTAGAGCAAGTCTCATAATAGACTTGTGAAGCAAATGGCAACATACTGAAAAAATGAATTCACTTTTTGGTATTTGTGCTAGAAAAATAACATTGACTACACAGACCATAATCCTTTGCAGCCAACATGAAGATATTCTGAATATCTTAAAGAATCTTCTTGATAGCAATGATTTTACAAGTTTTACAGTCTGTTTAGTAAGTTACACTATATCAATCCTTTTTTTTTTTTTTTTCTCTATATGGCTCTGGACCTGTTACACTCACATGTAATCATTTGTTATGGATTGCGCATACCGGTTTGCAATCTATGTAACATGTTTAATATACTGTATTATTTGCGTAGTAGTAGTAGTATAGTCATGTGAATGTTATTAAAGACTATATAATAAGGTGTGTCCAAGCTAGCTTTATGTCTGCCGGAGGATTATGCCTGACACGTTACGTCTCTGATGAGCAGATAAAGGGGAGTTGTGTGGATACTTTTTTTTTCAGTAGTTTGAATCTTTACACACTTACCACTAACACTGGTCAGGTCTGATATTAGAAGACCGGCCACTCTGTCTCTTTCATTCTCTGTGTCTTCCTCTCCCTTCCTCTGCACCTCCCTTTGACCCCTCTCTCTCTCTTCTTTCTTTCTCTCTCTTTGGGTCCTCTTTGTCCCTTCTCTTTCTCTCTCTGCACCTCCTCCTGGCCCTTCTCTCCCTCTCTCTCTCTCTGGGTCCTCTCTCTACCTCATCCTGGTCCTTCTCTCTCTCTCTCTCTCTCTTCTCTGCACCTGCTCCTGGCCCTTCTCTCTCTCTCTCTCTCTCTCTCCTCTCCTCCTCTCTCTCTCTCTCTCTCCGCACCTCCTCCTGGCCCTTCGTTCTCTCTCTCTCCTCTGCACCTCCTCCTGGCCCTTCTCTCTCTCTGCACCTGCTCCTGGAACTTCTCTCCCTCCCTCTCTCTTTCTCTCTCTCTGCACCTCCTCCTGGCCCTTCTCTCTCTCTCTCTGCACCTCCTCATCCTGGCCCTTCTCTCTCTCTCTCTCTCTCTCTCTGCACCTCCTCCTGGCCCTTTCTCTCTCTCTCTGCACCTCCTCCTGGCCCTTCTCTCTCTTTCTCTCTGCACCTCTCCTGGCCCTTCTCTCTCTCCTCTGCACCTCCTCCTGGCCCTTATCTCTCTCTCTCTCTCTGCACCTCCTCCTGGCCCTTCTCTCTCTCTCTCTCTCTCTCTCTGCACCTCCTCCTGGCCCTTATCTCTCTCTCTCTCTCTGCACCTCCTCCTGGCCCTTCTCTCTTTTCGCCCGTAGCGTTTTGACTGCAGCGGTGGAGCAGAGGAGCGAGCCAGGAGCAGCTTCAGGGGCTTCAGCTCTTTCAGCCTTTGACAACCATGGATGTGCAAATACACACCGTGACCTTGGCAACCGCGGCCCCACCAGGCTCATTTCAAACATTTGGAAGGAGGACACGCCCGTTTCCCATTTGTGTGTGAATCCACTGGAGTAAAAACATGCTATATGCAAATGGTGGTACTACCTGACCACAGCTATTAAATACATTCTGCTGTGGAAAAAAAGACCAAATATAACCAGTGGTTTGCACAAATAATTGCAAACGTGTGGTGCATGGGGATGTTTGCAACTGCCTGTGCACTAAAATGTGATTATTATCATACTGTTTAAGTTATTTATTTTAAAAATAATAATATTAAAATAGCAGAAATATGATATCCTGTGCAGTTTGCATGGCATAAAAATGATCAGGTCAAATAATATCAATTTTCAAAATTGTGTTTTGTTTTTAGTTTACTAAAAAGAGATTACTATGTTTGAATGAATTTGGAATAACTACAAAAGAAGGATTTAGGAAAATCTAGACAATATTGGTACCAAATTTTCAGTGGGCATGACTGATAGGTGGATTAGCCAATCAGCTGAGAGATGCTCATACAAAGGCAAACATGGCTTACAAAGAAAAAATTTAATGGGAAAATATATTATCTATCAAAGAGAGAGAAAATGAGAGAAGCACAAAACTTTGGGACTTCAGAAAAGCTTTCTATTCTAAATGGCAGGTGACCATTGAGCTCTTTGTTTCATTGTGTAATGCACATAAACAAACAAAACAACCAAACACAAGGTGTTGTGATCAGTCTACTTTTTGTAAGAAACGTGTTTTGGATCCCATTGATGTCTTTAAAATCAGAGGTATGGTAATCTGAAAATATACAACAAATAAACTAAGAATTGACTAATCTCAGGGGGTTATCACAACACAAAAGCTTATTTCCATTTATCCTTCATTGCACATAAATACATTGGAAACGTTAAAACCTAAAATACATTCTCAAAATCTTGCTTCAGATGGAAGACTGCATGTACCTGAGCACCAAAACCACACACATGTGAACCATTCAAACCCCTGTTTGGAGTTTTATTTAAAATGCTGAATTTTAAAGTTGAAAACCTGTTGTTCCCAGCTGTGAATGTGTGGTGTGAGGAGTAACACTGCTGATTTGTGTATCTCTCTCTCTCTCTCTCTCTCTTCTCTCTCTCTCTCTCTCTCTCTCTCTCTCTCTCACACACACACACAGTCGTGGCATAAACAGAAAACAGCACAGACTCTGAGAATAATCTTTGCTCCACAGAAAACTCCTTCAGCGACTGGACACAGACCCGGAGAGCTCCTATCGCCTCTCTTACTCTCCTCCCTCAGGCTGTTTCCCTTCTGCTTTCTTTCTCTCTCTCTCTCTCTCTCTGTGGCTCCCTCTTTTCTCGCTTGCTCATCTTTCCTTTGTTTTTTATATTATTTATATTTTCCTTTTCTTAATTTTTTGTCTCCCCTTCCATATTTCTTGTCATTTTCCCTCTCTCACCCCGTTTTCTTTCCCCTGCCTCTCTTTCTTTTCTCTGTTTCTTTCTTCCTCCCATCTTTCTGTCTTTCCCTCTCTTTGCTGAGACTTCCACTTTTCGTCTCTCCCCTCTCTCTCTCTCTTTTCTTTCTCACACCCTACCCCCTTCTTATTTTTTTCTCTTCTTTGCCCTTCTTATTCTTGATATTTCACCTCTCTCCTCCTCTCCCATTCCTTCTTTCTCTTTTCTCTTCCTTGCCTCTCTCTTTTCCTTTCTTTCCTTTCCCTCACGTATACGGAAAAAAAAAAAAAACAATCTGGATGGTTTTTCGGTTGGGACTGCGACCGCCTGCCAAAATCTACACTGCTTTTCTCCTCGAGGGAAACCTGCAGCAAATTGGACTTGGATTATTTTGCGTCTCAAACCTGTTTTTTGCTTTCGCTTGTAAAGTCCCCAACAGTGAAACTAGAAACTGCTGTGTCCATTTCTATTAAAAAAAAGAAAACTGCTACACTGTAAAACCAACCAAGCATACCAAACTCAAAATGTTCTCGGTAATGAGTTGCCTTATTTTTTTCTAGTAACATTTGCCAACTTTTAAAATCACACTACCCATTTTTTTTACAATAAAATAACTTAAAATGAATTTGCCCGCAGCACAGATATCTTGTTAATGTATCTAATAAGGTAAAATTGAGTCCGCAATGTCCCATTTGTTCATTCAAATCCATAAAGATCGCCTGTTGCTGTTGTTAGCATTGTGGCTATAGCTGTTAGCATGCCTGGGGGGAAAAGCACAATGTGCTGAACAAGTTTGAGGCTCAGAATGCATTAGGTAAGTGAGCAAAATATGTATAGGAACTGATGTAGAAAATTTTAAATGTATTATTTTTCTTTGATTACATTTTTAAGGAACCAAAAATCAGGTAGCGCTTTAAGTATTAGTTAACAAATTATGCACAAATCCAAAAGATACATTTTCCGCTAAGGTTAAGTTTGAATACAGTAATAGATATTGCACTTTCATTGTTATATGCTTAAAGTTTTCTTAAAACCATATAAACCACGTGTCAAACTCAAGGCCCGGGGGCCAGATGCGGCCCTTCACATTTTTTATGCAGCCATCAAGGTTTATAAGCTTTACTTGAACCTTATATATGTGCCAGGAGTAATGGATTTCTTACTTTTTAAGTTTCAGACTAATCATTTCATCAGATTGAGTACATTTCATAAGAAATGTGGTAACATGTCAAAATTCAGTAAGGTTAAATTAAGTTACAACCAACCCTTCGAGGACAACCACCAATGTGGCCTTTTGTCAAAATGAGTTTGACACCCCTGATCAAAACTAATAAATATAAAACACAACAAGCAAGCAATTTAGACTTGGTGATTTATCCATATGGTCGACTTCTTGTTCTTCCAGTTCAACGTATGTTTTTCCTACAGCAAAGTTATTTACTTGTTTAATTTTTTAGCAAGCTTATTTATTTTAAGTTAAAAGGACTAAATAGTTTCATCTATTGAGGTCATGCACAAACAATATTTTTTCTTTTAAAATTATTCTCACCATTCTGAGTGAGTGACAAAAGTAATCAAATGAGTTTATTAGCTTTTTTTTTGGCCTTATTTTATTTGAACATTTCAAAGTACGCTTTTTTGTTGTCATGGCAACAGTGCTGACTTTTGCTAGTTGTTTGCTAACGGAAGTTGAAGATTTAGAACATTTTTACTGTTGCACAACAATAGTTCACTCATTCACTTGTCTTTTTTAAGCATTGAAAGTTATTAGGTTGACCTGGGTGTGCTCCTAAAATCTGTGCTGTTGTAGTTTTTCTGCTTTTCTGCCACTGTTTACCTGATTTTCTCTTTTTACCTCACACACAAACTCAATATTAAGCATTTGTGGATGTTTACATTTGTGATCAGACTATAGCTGCTTTTTCCTGTTTTAGTAGTGTTTTGAGAAATTGTAACTTGTCTCCATTAACTCTCCTTCATTTTTGCCCCTCACTGCTGACATTTCCTCTGTTGTGAGTATGTGAGTCTACAGTGCAGGCCGAGAGTAAACAGAGCAGCGATTGTCACACAGTTGAACAGGATTGATTTCCAGAGTAAACAGGTGAGCCATTAGAGGCGATGCTTCGGGTCTATTAGTGGTTTCCTGCGCTCTGGCCCACAGGTATGGCCGCCCGCCTCAGTCTGTCTGCAGCTGAACACTTTACACTCTCACATATTGATTTCACACTACACCCGTGGCAGGCGGAGAGCAGCGGCGGAGAGCACAGTGGTCAAAGTTTGCACGCAACTGAAGGAACAGTTTAAAATAACATCGCTCACAGATTATGGAACTAGAATGTGGTGTCAACTGAATCATAACTTTATGTACTATTATTATGTCCAAAATCTCAGTCTTAGACATGTTTTTCTGTTTGTATTACAGCAATTGAGTGAGTTATTTGTTATGGAAATGACATACAAATAATATATGTTTTGCTATTTTGAATTAGAAGTAAAAAGATCTATAATAAAGTCAATACAACATTACTTTTGCATCTTTGTAGGAAAAGAAAACCACATTAATTAATTATTGACTTCAGACCAGACAGTGGTCAATTTGGTTAAAAAGAAAATATTATCATTTACAAAAAATAGACAGAAGATCAGGCAAATTGTGTTACGTGCACCCCTGGTGGTACATGGGCTTGTTCTGGTAGTACTTGGACACACTCCTACCTGAGTAATTTCTTAGTTAAAGCTCTATTCGCACAAAAAATGGCTTAGTCAAACTGTACTTGTTTTAGACCGAGTGTAGATCTGGAACGTGGAAAGCCAAGTTGGTTCTTTGGTGGTATTTCAGTGTTGGGAGTAACTTGTTACTGTAATATATTTCCCTTCTTAGGAACTAAAATGTTAATAATATATTACTGATTAATCTGAGTAATTCAAGTTACTTCCATATAAAAGAGATGCATTAATATTCAATGAAAAACATTTCAGATCAAACTTGCCTGACCACAGTTTGGCCTGGACAGACAACTGTGGGTCTAGAATCAAGCGCTGGTTTCAATTTCGAGAGCTGTTCCGAGTGCTGAGTCAACCAATCCCAGAAAACTCAGAAATTACACCGAAGCAGCAACACGCTTAATCAGATTTATCGTAAATGTGTAGTGCAAGGATTTTTTGGTATGAAGGGCTTCAAGATGGTTTGCTGCTCATTTTTAGGAATTGATACGTTATAATTGTTCAAAACGAAGCAAGAGCCACTAAAGAAACCATTTAAAAAGTTTTGAAAGTTGGGGAGGGGAGCGGCCGTTTAGATTGGATCGTCCTAATTTGGACGACGAAGTGATTGGCTCTGTTTTTGGTTCCAGACCCTTCTGCATTCAAACAGAATGTAGTAGGGCTGGCTGGTCAGGCAAGATCCAAACACCACTGAAACTGGTGGAGATTCTGCTGAGACTGTTTAAGAGGTGAGTCAATATTTTCAGGAAAATGTTTTGTGACATTGTGTTTCAGTAAATTAATCGTAATCATGTGTAAATGTAACAGGATTAGTATTGGACAATGTATTAACAAAGCATGATTAGCTCAAAGTAGCTACAGTAGTCAAATCGATAATTAAGCTGCACAATCCAATCTTGAGAATTATTAAACCCTTTTTTAGACGCTGAGAAGAGTGAGAACAATCTGTAACTAGATAATAAAACAAGCCTGCAGTGAAGCCATTGACAGCTCATGTCATTATATTTTAAATGTGTCCTTTAAACTTTAAACATCAACACAGGTGGATTTCGTTGTAGCAGTATATAGAGACTGACATGTGCATGAGTCTGACCAAAGGCCTATTGTACTGCATCACTTTCTATTACCCGACACAAAGTAAAGATAAGCACTTTTAATCCTGTATCTTTCTCTTTGTGTCATTACACCTCTGCAGTTCAAACACGGAGGCTGACATCTGGTTTGAAGACTTTGACGTTTGATCGAGTTTTGTTTGATGCAGGAGGAAGAGAAAGTAACACCTTCTGCTTTTCATTCAGCTTTTCAGGGAGGCGCTGCATCTGTTTGAAGTGTTCGGGACGGACAAAGAAGAAGAAGAGGATGAAAAGGGGGAGGGGTCAGAGCAACCGCGATAGGCTTTTCAGGTGAAGATGGTCACAGGAGGGCAAGTGGAATTTTGAACTAAAAAGCAGAGGTAAACAATACTCAAAAAATGTATGTTTTCATTATCTCAGTAACAACATCCAGACAAAATAGTGCATCAGAATGGGCCAAAACGTGTCAAAATGTCTTGGTTTTGCTTAATTACTTTGAAAGGAGAAAATATATTAGCTTATGACAGATTGGCTTTCAATCCACTCATAACACTGATAAAATTAAATGTCTTGGCACAAACGCAAACGTAGAAACTACTCATAAGTCAGTTGTACAATAGACACTTGTAAACGCTTCCACACATTAGACATGTTATTTAGTTGTTGATTTTTTTATTATTATTGGCAAGAATGAAACTGTCACACAAGCGATGAAGCTCGAAAGAAAACAAATACATGAGACAGTGTGAGTTGGTTGCGTTGGCTGTGTCATTCATTTTAAGAGTTTTCATTAGACAAAAGAAGCTATCTGTTAAAATGTCCTGAACTAAAACATATGTACTGTCTATGTGTTTCACTCACTCTACTTCTTCATCGTGGAGTTTGCATGTTCTCCGCATGTGTGCATAGGTTTCCACCGAATACTCCAGTTCCCTCCTACAACTAAAAACATGTCCAATGTGCCTCTCCTCTCCCTCCCAGGACTACAGATGAAAATAAACTACAATCTGGTACAAGCATCTCTGCGTAATAGTACATTGTCCTTAATAAACCTAAACTGAAGAGCTGTCCCTCTCCTGTTGAGTCTTCCTCAACCAACTTCAAGTAACACTCCACAACAGACACATAACATAGTGTTAAACATAAGAATTTCACAATCTATGGCTATGCCATGCAGTAAAATGCAGTTTTACATGCAGTAATTATTATCTTTTTGAGAAATTTCAAAACGCTTCTAACCTCAAAAATGACTTTTAGCAAGGCTTTTACCTCTTCTGGGTATGTACCAGCTGACACTCTCTGAATTATTCTTGACATTAATTCTTTAATTTTATTTTGAATTAAGTCTATGGAAATACATGGGACGTTGCGGCTGCGTTTACTACCTGTCCCCAGTCAGCACCACTTGCCGTTTCCGTGACGTCATCTCAAATCCATCAAGTGCTTAGTTGGTTTTCAACTCCAGAAAGTTACACAATGTCACTTTAGCTCATTACAGTGAGTCATTAAACTGAGAAATACCTTGTTTAGTCATTTTATTTACATATAGTAAAAACCAGATACAGCATATTTGAGTGTCTCAGTCACTTCTGGAGCTGCAGATACAGTATGTGAATGAGATTACATCATCAGTGTTGGAAGCAGACGCACTGATCAGCTGCCAGTCTGTGCCAGGGCAGCTGTGGCTACACCATTAGCTCATGGTGTCGAGTGACGAGAGAATGAATAATGGAATTGTGCGCCGGCCAAATGTCTGTCAGTAACACGATAGTCTTTTTTATGAATTGGAAACATTGTACAAACAAATTGAAAACTGGCCAATGTGTAATACTCAGTCTAAAATTATGTTTCCTCTCCTGCTCTGGATTTATTTATGAACTAAACGTTGTTTTTCACCAGCAAATATACTGTCAAAGTATCAGATAGATAGATAGATAGATAGATAGATAGATAGATAGATAGATAGATAATAGATATAGATAGATAGATAGATAGATAATAGATAGATAGATTCTATTTACTCCTCAAACAAACTAACAAAACATCATCCAAAAAGCAGACAATGAAGAGGCAGCCCTGAATTATACTCTCAGGACCACTGTAATAACCCATCGTAATAAAGACCTATTTGATCTTAGTGACCAGATTCCTATTACCTGGACAGTCCCTATTTGCGCCTGTGTCCATTCCCAGCAAATGTATCAAAACCATGCTTTGTCCCAATTTACACAAGACATGTCCCAGTTGTCCTGATTTGTCACCACTTTGACACTTTCCAGCTATCAAGAAAGAAATCTATTGCCGTTTCGTTAGTCAAACTAGACAAGACCATGTCTGAAAAGAACCAACAACAAAAGTTTTAGAGAAAATACATGTGTGAATATCCTCAAATGGACTAAATGCATAAGAATTAACTTATTTACTCGTTATTTTCACAAAAACTCGAGTGTGTCCCAGTTTTTATTTTTGAAAGGCTGGTCACCTTAGATTAGCCGCATTTTTTTTGTTTTGTATTTTATGTAGTTCCACTTTACAATGCCCTAACTACCTCTACTATATTATCATTTGGCTAACTACGATTAGCATACCACTATGATTATAGTGAAACACTTTTCTAAATACCTTGTGAATCTTTTTGAGGTCACAACACTTCTGGTAATTGAGCAAAACACGGACAACTTTAAAATAATCAAAAGAAATGTATTTATTTGTTGTCCTTTTAAAAACTATATTACTTAGGTTCCATTTTTCATTTACACAGGTCTATTCATTCTGTCCATCTTCACGTGTTCCTGTATTCTATCCTGTTGAAGTTACATTACATCTGCGTGTTGAGTGATTGATTGAATGATGGAGGAAGAACAGAAGTCATGAACTCAGACAAGTGTAGGCTTCATGAGCAGCAGAGCGTTACATCAGAGCTCTGTCTCAGCTTGTTCGACAGGAAAGTCTTACAAACTCTGCTGCTGCTGCTGCTCGGAAAACTGAAGGATCATCACGTTTTATTAGAACAGACGAGGAGATGAATTGATGTTTGTTTTGATTCCATACTATGCACTTTGAGCTTTTTGCAAATGCTTTCTAACGGGATATTGACTACAAATGGCACGATATATGTTTTAATATTTGAGGTAAAAGTGTCTGATACATAAGACATGAATATGATTTATTTTTGTAAATTAGTTAATTGATAAATATTTATACAGTATTATGGATATTGTAAATGTTGCAGTAGGTGCAAAGGTGCATCTTGACCATGTTACCCTGGCTGTAACCTGACCAGTCAATACTGGTGAATTCACAAACTCGAGAAATCCATTTGGGCCCCCACCAGCCTGATCGGTTTGCAGTCCAAGCCATTGGTTTCTTGGCCCAATCATGTGAGGTGGGGTTGGATGGGTTGTTTAAAAAGACGACAGCAAGTGGATGCACGTGTTTCTGCTAGTATTGATTCTGTTGTATTTCTTTAATGAGAGAAGAGCACTGAGGAGTCTGTGTGACACTTGTTGGTCTATCCCACTCATTACTTTGGATGCAGAAGTATGATTTGTTGCTCTAACACTAGTTGACAAGTCACCCAATCAGCTCAAAGTATTTCATTAAACATTGCTGCTGCTCCAGTTGCACCTATAATCTTGAAAACCTGGACCTCTCTCACTCCCCTCCTTCCTCTCCTTGAGTTCTTTGCCACTGGTCTCTGGCTCCATTGACTCAAAGGTTGTATGGAGGATTTTTCAAATCCAACAACTCTTTGCTGTTTTTCAAATGATGAACATGTTTCTCCTCCCAGGGCACGCCCTTCACTGCTAACTGGGCCAATGAGTTACTTAAGAACACTGAGGGTTTGATATTGGTCAATGTTTTACTGGCCTCATCATGTCCACAGTTTATATATTTTTATAATTATTTTTTGTTTAGCATAAGTACAAGGCTGTTACAAATCTATGCAACTGTTTTTCACCAAGACTGACAAAAAATATTTTTTGAAAATACTCCATACAACCTTAAAGTTCCAATTGCATCAGGATCCGCGTCTGTCCTGGTAACATCTATAGCCTGTCCGTCCATTGGAGTGGATCTCTCCTTCACTGGTTCTCCTCGAAGTTTTTCCTTTTTTCCCTGGTGTTTTTCTTTTTCCTTGGCGAAAAGGAGAGTCTAAGAACAGGGGATGCTTTGGGACAATTATCCATTACCTATTTGTTGTTGGACAATATGCCAGTATTTCCTAATAATGTTAAACTGTTTCTGATTGTCCAATGTTTCTGTTTGTATTGACCAAATTTTTTATTTCTGTTTTTCTAACACTTTTGTTTGCAAAATAAACAATCATGTGAAGTCCTCTGAGATAACTGCTGTTGTGATTTTGGGCTAAACATTTAAATTGAATTGAACTGATTTTAATTAAACGTCCCACCTTTTCCGGAACGCTTTTAATGGGGAAAGTTTCATATGGATAACGTGGAAGAACTCAAATCAGAGTTCAACATAAGAAAGGTTGCCCTGCCAAGGTCTTAGTGCCAAATCTGTTGATATATAATGTACTGTATATCACTGGTAAATTCAATCAATCAATCAATCAATCAATCAACCTTTATTTATAAAGCCCTTTACAACACTCAAGTGACCAAAGTGCTTTCCAAATACAAAAACAAAGCATAAAAACAATACATCAATTGTTCACATTCATCATCCAAATTGATCCTTGCTTTCTTATTTCTCCAGGCTGAATTGGACAGTTTTAACATGAATAAACAAACATATGTCCACAGTCACATCAGTGTCTGAGTGCTGAGTCTGCAGATTTACACTTCTCTTGTGTATTTGTATGTATTCCTCAGTCGTCTCACCCTAACAAACTGCAGTGTAAAAAACAGACTGATCTCATGGCACGTGGCATTGTGCCCATGAGCCATGTTTGCTGCAATTGTTTCTTCATGTTGTTCAATGATGCAAGACTCATAAAACATGGAGGCAGTGTAAGTGATGCAGGTCTGTGTTTGGTCTGTTGCATAAGGGAACGTGAAGACAAATACTGAATGCTCTCAACATTTATATATTCAGGATATAGAGTCTGCAGCGCTGTTTGGGGATTCTGCCCTGTATTTGTAGCATGCAATATTCATCTCCAATATTCCTAAATATATCATGTGAATGTCTATTCAACAACGTGGTTATAATTTTAAATACATGTATTTTTTTTTTTGTTGTTTGAATGAGTCTGACTATGAATCTGAAGTCATCAGTTTGTATCAGCTTTTTAGTCTTATAGGCATTCAATTCAGTCAACAGGGTCCTTGTAAAACAAAATTTGCAACAAGGTCTCACAGAAATGCATGTTAATACCATATTGATGTCTCTATTTCTTAGCATCTTATAGACAGGAGTTTTGGTTGAAGGCATGGAGACATTTTCTTTGGAGTTAACAACTAAATTTAAATCTGAAGCTACAAAATGCTTGAGTATAGGTCTTTATCTTGGAGTTGGTTAGGATTAGGATTATGTTAATAATCATAAATAATAGCCAATTTTTGCATCCCTATAGAAATGAAGTGGGGTAACAACACTTATCAGAGGTATGGAGTTTTTACAATGTCACATTGTGAGCGTCAAATGAAAAAGTTTAAACAAAACAATGTTGACCATGTTCTATAGAGCTGCGTCACACATCATTTACGAAATAGGTGCGTTGGAGATGACAAGCGTAATGCTTGTTCAAATATAATACGTGCAAGAATTCTGCAATTTGAATAATTGCACAAAGCGTTGCATTGATTTACAGATGGTGAGGCAACATTTCTTCTTTATTTTACATTTTAAGAGCCGTCATCACCAGGTACGTTGCAACGGTCTTCGCACTTGTGGCGCATGTGAATCTTACGTTGCTGTAACTGAGTCGCAGTAACCCACACACATAAAGAAAAAAATGACAAAAAATGTTTCAAGACAATCTTTACTTTGGCCACACTTCCTCGAACTCGTAGAGAGGCAGAAGCCTTTAGTCTAACCAATATTTTTTTTGGTTGACCACGGCTTTACTGCATTTTTTATTTTTTATTGGCATATACCCTATTGTGTGCACAGTATTAATCCACCAGATAAATCATAAAAACCTGTCTTGTGCACTTCCAGTAACATTTTATTTGAGAGAAATCTCATTGCTCACATTGGCTGAATTGAAATGCTTGTGCAGTCGAGTCACTGACACATTATGAGTGGCTTTAGGCTGAAGTTTGAGTTGAAATATGACCTGGTTTTAGAGAGACTTTGGCCTCGTCTGACTGGGCTTCTGCTTCTGCCGCTGATGTGTCGTCCTGAGGCGCCGTGATCTCACCAAGAAGAAGAAGACCGGCTCCTGCTCCAAATACCTCCTCTGGGGCATTAAACTGCTCTGTATATGGGACATTCTTTCACTCCATTGTTACACATGCCAGCCTACATGTTCGCAACAAATTATTTCACAGTGAAAACCAGGCTGACATACTGTGAATGAAAGTTGTCATTTGTACTGTAAGGGTAGAGTCACATTAGGGCAGGACCACCAAATGTGTACGTCTGTAGGGACCCCTTCTGTTCAATTTGTACATGTTGCCTTAGGTCAGTTAATACGCAATAATAATGTGAGCTATCACAACTATGCAGACGGCACTCAGATCTATTTGTCACTAACAGCAGGTGAGTATGGGCCTGTGGATTCACTCTGTCGCTGCATCCAACAGATCAGTGTGTGGATGCAAAACAACTTTCTCCAGCTTAACTCAGACAAGACTGAAGTTATCATCTTTGGCCCACAGAAACAAAGAGAACGTGTCAGCAGTCAACTTCAGTCTCTCTCTCTAAAACCTTCAAGTCAAGTTAGAAATCTGGGGGTAATAATGGACTCAGACTTGAACTTTAACAGCCACATTAAGTCAATAACATCAGCAGCTTTTTACCATCTAATTTTTAATTAATTGACCTTTATTTAACCAGGGAAGTCCCACTGAGATTCAGAATCTCTTTTGCAGGGGAGCCCTGGGGGAAGGGCTAAAAAACATTGCCAAAATCAAAAGTATAGTGTCAAAGCCTGACCTGGAGAGGCTTATCCATGCATTTGTCTCCAGTAAGTTAGACTATTGTAACGGCCTGCTCACCGGCCTATCCAAACGAGCTGTAAAACAGCTGCAGTACATCCAGAACGCTGCTGCTCGAGTCCTGACCAGAACCAGGAAGTACGATCACATTAGTCCTGTGCTTAGGTCTTTGCACTGGCTTCCAGTGGCTCAGAGAATATACTTTAAAACAGCTCTGCTTGTGTTTAAGTCTCTCCATGGACTAGCACCAAAGTACATCTCTGACATGTTAGTGCGTTATGAACCATCTCGCACTCTGAGGACCTCAGGGACCGGCCTCCTGCTGGTGCCCAGGGTCAGGACTAAACATGGAGAATCAGCGTTTCAGTTTTATGCAGCTAAGATCTGGAACAGTCTTCCAGAAGATGTAAGACAGGCCTCGACTGTGACAATGTTTAAATCTAGGCTCAAAACATGTCTTTTTATCTGTGCATATGACTGAAATGCTTTGTCTGCACTCTTTATTTCTTTACTTCTTATTAAAGTAAATTTTATGCTGATTATTTAATTATTGTAATTTTGATGCATTTTCCTGCCTTGTAAAGCACTTTGAATTGCTTTGTGTATGAATTGTGCTATACAAATAAATTTGCCTTGCCTTGCCTTGCCTTGCCTTGTAGTAAAAAATAAGAGTAAGCAAATATCTGCAAATTGTTGTTTTGTCTTATTTTGTTTGCAGCAAAAACACATGAGTATTATCAAGTTTCTATAGGTAACGTTAAAAAGACACGAGCAAAAATATTTTTTAGGGTGAAAGACACTAAACATGAGATATTCTTTAGTTTAAAAAGAAGCACAAAGATGATGATGTACTTCTAGACATGAACAGACAAAAGGAAAAGTTTTGAGTCTGGATTTAACCAGTCACATTCGAGGCCTGTCTTACATCTTCAGGAAAACTGTTCATGATCTGAGCTGCTTCTGGGCACCAGCAGGAGGCCAGTCCCTGAGGTTCTCAGAGTGTGAGATGGTTCATAAGGCACTAACATTTGATGCTAGTCCATGGAGAGACTTAAACATGAGCACAGCTGTTTTAAAGTCTATTCTCTGAGCCACTGAAGTGTAAAGACCTAAGCACAGGACTAATGTGATGGTACTAACTGGTTCTGGTCAGGACACGAGTTGTAGAGTTTTGGATGTACTGCAGCTGTTTTACAGCTCATTTGGATAGGCCGGTGAGCAGGCTCGTTACAATGGTCTAACCTACTGGAGATAAATGCATGGATAAGTCTCTCCAAGTCAGGCTTTGACAAAATACTTGATTTTGGCCATGTTTTTATGTATGATAGAAAGCTGCTGATGTTATTGACTTGTGGCTGTAAAAGTTCATGTCTGAGTCCATTATTACCGCCCGATTTCTAATAATTTCTAATTGTGTGTTACTTACAATCCCTTAGCTTCTGTTAACACAATAACATGACACTGAAAGGTGTGAAAAGCACCTTAAAACAAATAGTTCAAAATACATTAGGTAAGTGAGCAAAACATGTGGACTGTGGTAAAACGTTTAAAATTGTTTGCATGTTTGGGATGGTAAACAGAAGTTGATATTTGGGATTTTGTGGCTCAGGATAAATTGGTCTCCTATTGTGCTTCCTTGTACCATTCAAGACAGATATCAGATCATGGAAATGCTATGAGAGCTTGTTCTTTGCCCTCAGTTGACTACTAGTCCAACTAAAACTAATAATCTGTCTGACTAGTACTTCAAATGATTGACAAAGAATAAAAATTACCACCACATCACAATAGAATTCCTCTCTCCATTCACAATATCTTGTCCACACGATGTATTATGTTATAGCCCATCATGTGTTTGCAGAGCGATTTCTCTTCTTCCTGAGTAGCCTCTGTTCTGGTGCTTCAAAGCCCAGGTACCCACAACCCCCTGGGGCGCCCTGATTCAACGTGCCAAAGGAAACCACCAATGCCAGAGACTTATAAAGAATGCAGCACTGAATACACATTATTTCAGGTGAGATTTTATTGCCACTTGTTGCTGAATTCTCCGGTTTTACAATTGAATACAACAGAATGGGTTTGATCAAAAAGGTAATTATTAAAAAGTAGACAGGACCACTGAAAAGCAGAAAGGATTTGCAGCGAATAGGGCAACAATAATGATAGCATTTTTGTAGTATTCATCCTATATTTAGCAGTAAAAACTACAATATGAAAGCACTACTGAGGTGAAGATGTGGGGAAATAGGTCAACCCCTTCTTCAGTGCCGCTGGGGCGATTTGTCAGAAGCATCATTCATCTCCAAATCTTAAGCTGGTCAATAGTACCAAGGTGAAGGATTAGCCTTTTGGGCCAGTTTTAGCTTCAAGGAGGAAATGGAAATCCAAACATGGAAAGAACATGCAACAATGCACACCGCATGCACAATAAATAAGGTTGATAGAATAAATCAGTCAAATAAAAGATTAAAGAGACCATATTTAGGTGCTTGTGATGACATCTTGCTACATTGATGATTTTGGTCCGCCACTGAATTTGAATATATGGACCTGACGAAAAACACTTGATATAAGACAGAAAAAGACATCATTCTGTAAATCATTTCACATATATTTGAAAAGCATTTGGGTAGTTGGTTCAAACTCAACAAGGCTTAAAGTGCAAAGTCTGGACAGAGAGTCAGACCACGATTGGACCGGTGAACAAAGTCTCATAATTGCAAGCACATTTCTGTCAAAATCAGCAGTTTAATCTACTGTTTTATCAATTTATTGTGATATTTGTTGAGAACACAAATGCAGTTAAAAAGAAATGAAATGCAAAACTTATTTTCAAAAACATGGGCCTCATTAAAACTGGCTTAGGGCCCCATAGTCTCTCGTAGATATGCACAGGTCTGCTGGGTTTGCGTCTATACCACGCCATTTGACCCAATGACCTCAACACATTTTAGAATCTGAACACTGTCAGTTGGATGTCATCCCTCACTCTTTTTGTCTTGTTTGCACTTTTTCTTTTACTAGTACATTTAACTGCTGACGTCACCTGCTTCTGATGGGCACTATTAGGCTTAATGCCTTCCTGTCAAATACCTTTAAGCATCTTTTATTATGAGATAATTAACTATTCTTCTAATGCATGCAGGGAAATCAAATGTCCGATACAGCAAAGCTTGGAGCCTTCTTTTTGCCCAAGATGGGTTAACACACATCTAAGAGTCTGTGGACAGAAAGTGTTTGAAAAAGTCCTCCTCCTCCTCTTAAACAGCTTTCATCTCTATAGATTCGCTGTGACCACTTCAAATATTCCGAGTCTTGTGGAAAAGGCGGAATCTGGTGGGAGACTTCCAGATGTCAGAGCACACAGCGATTACACGCGGCCCCGACATTGAGAGGAGGGGTTTAAACCTCGATACAAACATATTCATAGAGGAGGTTCCCCGCAGGGCTCTGGCCACCCCACTGCTGCACCGCCAATCTGCTCTTCACTCGGCCGGAAAAATGGCTTTCCTCTCCCCTCTCCTGCCTCTCCTCACCCGCCCGCCTGCCATCATAAGGACTGTCTCTGCGCATAATCAAGTCATATCAAACCGCCTCTGCAGCTCCTCGGACTCCCACAGCGCCACGGGCCAAGCACAAGCTCCACTGACGAGAGAAAGAGGGAAATGTGGAGAATATATTTGCTGTTTATGTATTGAAAGTGAAATATGGTAGAAAGAGCTAAAGTGTAAGTAAAAAATATATATTGAGACAAATCATCACAAACCAATGAATTTGTTTTAAGATGCATTCAAGGCAATTGGTTACTAGGTTTTTCCTCATCATCGGCTTGGAAAAATACTCTGGAAAGCCACTTCAACTGTTAAATACTGGATGCTGGTCAGAATCAGAATCATAAAAAATCTTGCAAAGTGTCAACTGCGGTCAGTATTCATCCAAAGCCAAGCAGATTTACATAGAATGGTCACAAAATGACTTGAAGCACATTGCACATGGGCACATTAGTTTTAAGCTATAAATGAACTGCTTAGACATATTTTTAAAAACATTGAAAGAAGTCACAGTACTAATAAATGCATTTATGTGTGTATAGGTGAGTATTCATCACATTGTGAGAATCAAAAGTTGTATACACACTCACTTTATGGGGACCTGCCTTCCTTATGGGGACTAAAAGCAGATGTATATTCTTCATATGATCAGCAACATGGTTTTAAATTTAAATTAGGTTAAGGTTAGGTTTAGGGTTAGGATTAGGGTGAGAGTTAGGTTAAGTTTAGGCAAGTAGTCACTAAGGAATTTAAAGTAGCGCCCATGAAATGTCCCATGAAATATGAAAACACAACTTGCATGCGTGTGTCTGTTTGAGTGAGTGAGTGAATAAATTAATGAATGGTTTATTTATGTAGCACATTCATCCAGACAGATGTCTTCCAAAGTGCTTTACACAGTAATCCCTTCTCTCTCAGTGATGGAAAGCCGCACTGGGGCAGCTCAGAGGTAAAAACCTGGTACCTCAACTTCCAACCAACACCAAGCGTTCCCTACATGATTGTTATTGGTTGGTGGGTAAACCGGAGTGCCCGGAAGAAACTACCCAGGCACGGGAGGAACATGCAAACTCCACACAGAAAGGACAGTGACGTGTGGGAGTTATATCTACGACCATCTTGCTGTGAGGCAAGAGCACCACAGAGCAGTGCTGTTTGTTTGTTTATTTGTCAACACATTCTCCACAGAAAATTTAGATATACGACAAACTTTCAAAAAGTATAATAAGCACATTTTCACACCTTTTAACGTCAATATGTTACGAAAAGCCAAATGTAAAATATCAATGAATTTGGGTTAAAGCCACGGGGTTAACAGGTAAGTTTAGGCTTCAAGTTAATAAAAGGTTTAGGGTTGGAGCTTGAGGTAGGCAAAGATTTACCCGTTAAACCCCAAAGAAAATGTGGCCTCAACCAAAATTTGCTTTTATTTTACACTTTTTTAATATATTAACGGAAAAAAAAGGCATGAAAACATGCTCATCATACGTTTTTGACATTTAGTTGTAAATCCACGTTTAATCTGTTATTTGTTTAGTTTGTCTCCAACATCAGAAATGATAACTGCGAGGACCATAGCCCAGCCCTTTTGGCCCTTAGGCAAGATTTCATATGGAGATTTTACTTTCTCTGTTTGTTTATTTTTTGTGTTGAAGGCAGGGTAATGTTTGAATTGTGTATAATCTGGAATATTTTAATGCACCTTTTGCAACAGTTACTGCAAGTTGGAGGATGCTTTGCTGAACCTCAGAGATGAGAATTATAAAAGTGGAGCCTGTGCTAGTTACAAAACTTGGAGAGGTTTTTGTTGGTGGAGTGCTAAAGCAGAATAAAAATGTAGTTAAAAAATATTGTCTGTAAAGTTTGTCTAATTAAATTATGTGCGTGCACAGAGAAATACAGTATGTTCCATGAGATTTGTTCATAGAAATCTGAGACCAACTTTGGCAGGAGTATTTTTAGGCCCAACTAAACCCTTCACCTTAAATAGCATCTCTCTCCAAATATTTGCATAATTATTCCTCAACTTTGTGTTTGTGTGCCCCTGTGCGCGTGTGCCGGGCGACGAAATGAATTTATCATCAGGTCTAAAGCTTTTTGGCAGGCTATCCCAAAGCCAGCCCTGGGTCTTCTGAAGTGGGAGCATCTTCCCCGCTGCTCCGCTCCTCAGTGTCCGGGGATTAGATTTATGGTTGCCGTCAAAGCCGTCTGACAGGCCTTAAAGCAAGAACAGCTCTCCCGGCTCGCTCCTCTCTCTCTTCTCCCTCAGGAATAAAAAAAAAATGAAGCTCTTTTTTATTGGCAGGAGGTGAGCGAACGGTGTCCTGGTGCGTCGCATAATGTGGCACAGGGTTTAGGCGAACGCAGTGACTCACTTCGTCTCTCTCTCTCTCACGTGTGGCGGGCGAGCTGCCATCGTTGCGAGCTAATACTTTGTTAATTGTATTCTCAAGTGTGTCATATGTCTTCATCATGTGCCACCTCCGGCTCCGGCACAAGCTACTTAGTGTTAAAGTGTTCTGTGAGTCTAGTTTGGTTTTAATGGCCAATTTTAAAGTTTGTGCAGTGTGGAGGCTGATACATTTACAATCGTGTTAACTAGTTATGACAATATGGCAGCTGTGACTTCACAACTTAAACCAACAAGTGGAGAGTGATTGAAGAGTTAGCTTGGTATCTGTTGTCATTATTAATTAATATCCTAGTGGAATTGGGAGATCTGTGGCATAACAATAATTAAAACAAGAAAATAAAATTATGAAAATGGGAAATGTACTAAATATTAGCAACTACAATCTTTATTTTTCTTTAAACCTAGAATTAGGGGAGACTTTGAGTACAAGACAAACCCTACAGTGGTATTTGGGACAAAAAATGTTACGAAGACCCTGTACATGTTTTAGTTTTATATAATATTTCAAAATCAGTTTTGCAAGTACTGGCAAAGTAAATATTTGTGAGAAAATCATTTAAAGGTGCTATACTCAACCTTTACTTTCTTAAACATAAACAAACATAAGCATTTAATTTTACATTTTTTATATCCATCTTCATGTTCTGAGCCTGCGAATTATTCACCACAAAGTAATTATACAGGTTTTAAGAGGGAAGCGTTCATGTATGCTATCGATAGTTAGCCACAATGCTATCAACAACAAAAGACAAACTTTGTGGATTTTAGTGAAAAAACATTATTTTAAGTACTCACTGATACTGAGCATTTATTTACTCAGGGGACCTGGAACTGTTGTAACTCTCATTATTTGTTTAGTTGGACATCACAGCATTCTCCAGGTTAGGACAAGACATTTCAGGGGAGGCTACAATATTATTAGGATAATAAATAGAAACTGAAATGAAAAAATGTGAAAAAATAAAAAATCTTGCTTTATGACATCCAGTTCTACAAAAGTAACACTGCAACCTGGGTTCAGAGTGAAAAAAAATGGAACTGTTACCATCCTGTTTAAAGGTGAAAACGTCCCTATTTTTTTCGTCTACATTATCCGGAGCCAGGTAGTGGAGGCAGCAGTGTGAGCAGAGAGCAGACCTCTCTTTTCACATACTTCACCTGAGTTATAGTCTCGCCAATGTGTCCAGGGTCCTTCCTCAAGGTCTCCTTCTGGGACATCCCTACGGGAGACAATGCCTCAGCAGAAAGGTATTCTTCAAAAGAGATGCCCAAGCCACCTCAGCCTGCTTCTCTCAATGTAGAGAATCAGCAGCTCTACTCAGAGTTCTAAAACATAACTCACTTAAATTGTACATATTGTACTTTTCAACACAAAGCATGCTTTTATAATAGCATAGGATTCACTGGACACTAAAACACACACTTCTTGAGATAATCCTTCTGTACCAACAATATTATTTTTGACTACTAATCTCTACTGCATGAGTCTATGAAAAAATGCATTGCCCCAAGAAGCAACATTTAATTTTTCTAACACAAAAGCTACTTTATCTTTCTCTCTTATGTGTTTATACTTCTCAGAAAATAAACTGTTATTTTCACACAAAACTTTTAAAAACTCAAACTTATTTTATCCACCAAATATAAAAAGCGCTGTCGTCTAGCTCCTCGGTTCGTGGCATTTTCCTGGCTTTTACTTCTCAAGGTGAGCACCCAAAAGAAGCTCGGCGCTGCACTTCTTAAAGCTATTGATTTCTCCTCTCCCTTTCTCCAGCTTTGCCCCAATTATGTACAAACACAAGAATTTCCATGCGCTGCTCGGAGACCACTTGTCTAGCTCTGCTTTAGATGCCGCGCCTGGCCCTGGAAACCAACCTTGGGAAAGTGTTTGTTGGAGGGTTAATGAATTTAGATCAGTGTTTGCCGAAAAAACAGCCATCCTCCGCGCGGGGCCTTGAAGTCTCGCGGGCTGGAGGTCAGAGAGGAGGTCGTCGCCGTGACAATAAGCCTGATTAGAACGGCAAACAGCAGAGACTGAGCAGGACTGTCCCGGAGCCAGCGCTGGCACACGGACAGCCAGCAGCCACAATGAAGGAAGGCTGAAGGTACAGAGCAGACAATGGACCCACGTGATGCTAATTGGAATGACAACAGGGAATGGAAAATGCAGATCCAATGGCATCATATGTTTAATTAAATGAAATGAGGCATAGAATGCTGAATGTGATTTGTTTGGTTATATCATAATCATTGTATATTTAACTGTAATATAGCCTTGTTGTGTAAACTCTACGTCAACTTCAGCATGATTAACTGAATGCCCCATTTCACCTAATGTCCTGTCAAAAAATAGTCAGGCTAGTGCCACCTAGTGCCTTCGCTTCATTTCATTGCAACAAACTAGGTCAGGAATTTCAGTGTTTGTTGCTGCTTAACGATCGACCAGTGAATAAAAATTAGGCAGTGACGTCAAATTCAAGCAAATGTTTGTAGTTCTGCTAGTTTGCGGTTAAAGTAGTAGCAGTGGGAAATTTAGATTCAAATATCACCTTTTTATGATGTGATGGTGCCATGCTAGCCTGATATATGAGCTGGTTTCATTTCACTCTGTGGAAACGGCAACAATCACTAACGTCCATGTTTACGCTGTACTTCCTTGACTACAACTGATGTGTTGGTCACAGTACATACGTAACGTCCAATAACACAGTGGTTCCCAACCTGGGGGGCGGGTCTTCCCAGGGGAAGGGGTGCCTGAGATTCCAGGGGGTCCACCAGAGCTTTGTCTGGTCAGAGGGTCAAGTTCTAAAAGTAGTTATAAGTGAAACTTTATTAGTAAAAAAAACACAAATCTAAGCACCAAGACACCACAAAAGTTGTTTATTTGGTTGAAATAAATGTTTTAAATTATAATTTTCATCATACAATAACAATTTAGAGGCCCTTGGTTTAAACAGGGGGAGCTCGACAAGTCTCCCGTTCAGTCAGGCTGGGCTTTGAGGAAAAAGGTTGGGAACCACTGCGATAACGAACAAATGTCAGTGATTGGTTAATGCGAAATAGGACCTGCCTACCATAGAACAAACAAGCTCTAATGCTGAGACGTCAGATGGTTTCCACAGAGAGAAATAAAACCGGCTCATAGATCATGCTAGTCAATTAGTGGCTATGGAAAACAACAATAGCAAGAACAGCATGATTGTCTTTTGTCTGAGTTATTGCAAAATATGGAAAAGTGCCATATAACTAGACGATTTACCTTTAAGAATCTTGTCTGTGTAATATATTCATTTGTTTTATTTGCCTGACCAGCCAGTACCAACACAGTCTCACTAGATGGCGTACTTTTACCACGACACAAAAACAGCGTATTTTGACCACAAGCTCACAGCTATTTTAGCACTTATGTTACGCCGTGCATTTAGCACAATATGAAAAAGCATAAAAATGACACGAGATTTTACAGCGTATAAAAAACGCGAGTTTTGGTTGCTGCTACGTGGGGACATTTTCTTCAGGTGAAACAGGTAAGTTCAGGCATAAAGTTACTAAAATTGGTAAGATTAGGTCTGGGGCTTGGAGCAGGTTAAGATTAGAATCAGGATTTCATTAATATTCATAAATTAGAACACGTCTTAACAACCACCGTTGAAATGAACGGGGACTGTGATGCGTACTATAATTACGCAGGACAGTCGTGAACTTTCTTGTGAGATCAGGCTCGACAGACAGTTGAACGTGAGAGTCTGAGACCAGAGAGCTGGGTTTCATATTCAAGGGCGGGCTTTCGGAGCGCTGAGTCAACCAATCACAGAAAACCTGGAAATTCGGCTGTTATCGTAAATATGTACCGCCAGGATTTTTTCCAATGTGAAGGTTTTCAACATGGTTTGCTTGCTCAGGTTTTAAGGAATTGATACATTCCTAATAGTTCCAAATTGAAGCAAGAGCCGCATCTATCAGCTATGTCCGCCATCTTGAATGTTTTGAAACTGTTAGAAAAAAACCTTTTACAATTGGCGAGGGGGGAAGAGGACCAACCATTGAGATTGGATCATCCTAAATTTTGATCTTTGGTTCCAGACCCTTCTGCATTCGAACAGAATTGTCCAGGCCCTCTGGTTTCTCCCTCCAACCAAAACATGCACATTAGGGAATATCCTCCAGAGTAGATTTGACCAAGCCTAGCAAGAACCTCTGGAGATGGGTTACTGCAGGCTGCACTGTGGAGATCATTGCTCCTGAGGACATGCACATTTTCCTATGGGGACTAAACTAGAAACCAATTTCCTGTAGTTTTTGAACAATAAGCCTCAAGTATTTTCGACAATGTGGCTAACTTATATACTCTCATTAACTTGCTGTATACAAGAGAGCAACACAGTCTCAGAAGGCGTACTTTTACCGCAGCACAAAAACAGCGTATTTGGAGTACGACTTCACAACTGTTTTTAGTACTTATGTTACGCCGTGCATTTAGCACGATATCAAAAAGCGTAAAAATGACACGAGATTTCACAGCGTCAAAAAAACACGAGTTTTAATTGAAGCCACGTGGGGACGTTTTCTTCAAGTAAAACGGGTAAGTTCAGGCACAAAGTTACTAAAATGGGTAGGTCTGGGGCTTGGGACAGGTTAAGATTAGAATCAGGATTTCATGAATATTCATAAATAAGAACACGTCTTAACAACCACCATTAAATGAATGGGGACTGTGACGCGTACTATAATTACGCAGGACGGTCGTGAACTCGTGCTAATCATACCTAATTTACATATTGTGTAATGTTGTGGTAAATGTACGCTTTCTTGTGAGATCGGGCTCAAGAGAGTCATTTAAAATACATTACAGTAACTTTTCCATCCCAGAGCCTCTTGCAATGCCTAATATCTCAAAATGTGTGTAACATTCGTGTCATGTCTGTCGTGTACAACTCTCACATTGCAGAATCCAGTTTGAGCAATGTGATGGCTGACCTCTGTGTACCGCGCACTCAGCCACTCATCGCCGTATTGTGAAAGCATCCCGTTAGGTTTACAACTCTAGAAGGACCGCTCTCTCTCCTCGCAGCTGTGTAACCCGAGTGAGATACTGGACACTTGTTTGGCTGTGGGAGCGCATCTGAAAATGTATCAGTTTATACCGAGAGAGTAACAGCGATAAATCACAAACGCATTGACGTTCACAGTGAGGCAAGGCTCCAATGTCATTTTCCAGTGTCAGGTTTCTCAGTTAATTCTTGACAGGTGTGTTTGAATTAGAGTTGTTTTCTGGTTATGGCTGGAAAACTGCATGATAAAGTTATTTTGAATACAAACTGACATTACTATGTTAATTTAACTATCATGTATTGAGGTTTTCTTTATGTTTGACAACTAAGTCCATCAAACTGATTCAGTTTGGAGCTTTTTGGGACGTTCCTCTTAATGAAATAAATGAATTTCTAAAGCTCAAAAGGACACACAGGGAGAAACTGATGTCATAACAAATGTTTTCTTTAAAAATACAATCTTCATCTCTCATCTCTTTGCAAAAAGTCTGTGTGTTTTTGAGTTGGATTATGTTAATTTTGGTCAGTGTGTTATCCAATTGTCTCATTCAATATCTTGATAGCTGGACCACACGGATCGTCTCATGTTCAAGTTCATGCAGGTTCAAGGTCATTGTAAGGAATTAAATGTTATGCATACCACAACGTTCTTTGTGTTAGCAGTGAGTGGCAAAAATACATAAAAGTCAAAGTTGAGAAAGGACATGTTCTCATGAGTTTAGAGCACTATTAAAATGATAAAAGAGCTGCTACAGTCTGATAACAAACGACCACCTACAACTCTGTAGTGTCTGATGTACAAAACAGGAAATCAACGAGAATGGGGAGGCTTCTTTCATACAGTATTTCTCACTGACAAAGAGATTTGGACACGCAGTTGAATGCATTAACTTAGGCTTGGTAAAAAGGGTTATCAAATCAATTTACTTTTGTATAGCCCAAAATCACAACAACAGTCGTCTCTGAGGACTTCCCAAGATTATTAAATTAGCAAAGGTGAATCGTAAAAAGAATTGGACCAAGTACACTTTAGAACACTGCGAGGAGCTTTGGTTTACATTAACAAACTGATATCTATTTAAACCAAATTTGACAAAAAAGCTACATAACATTTCACCAGGTGTTCTCAAATTCAAAATGTTGAGAAAATAAAAATGTTCGTGCACAATCTCTAAACTTTGTATTATATGTATTATTTTATCAACAGATCACAGTATATTTGTAAAAGCACAGAAAATACATGAAATTTGAAGCTGTTGTGCAGACTATCAACAAATATTGGTGTGTCGAGTGGAGCTGGGATGATAGGCTTTTGTCACAATATGATCACAATACAAAAGGCTACGATACACTATGTGCTGCGATATGCATGATAATGTCAGTTACAATATATTGTGATTCAATAATATTTTTCTAATGCAATAATTTTACAAAAATGTGAAAAATGTATGATAAAGTCATTGCAAAACAGTAGGTTTATGGTTCAATGGTATTAGGAACTACAATGCGGCAGACAATTCAAAGATGAGGCATGTACAAATATATTTACATTTTAAATCAAATGATTGGGTTGTAATACAAAATATCCTCCATTTTCTATGGATTCACTTTGGAGCTTAATGATTGTGAAAAGTTTGTTGTTGACCCAATCTGGGTGTGACCAGCAGCTTTGATTGTGACATTTATAAAGCCTAAAATACATTTAAATTGTATCCATGCATTGAAGTATTACATGTGGTACGTTATGAAACAATACATCAAAGGGTATCACAATATGTCGCAAAACGATATCTTGTCCCCGCCCTAGTATCGCCGCACACCATAACTTTATATCAAACACTCATCGAGCTTTAGGGGTTTGGGGGCATCTTCTGTTCTGTTGAGCTTTCTTACTTCTCTTTTGTACGTTGGTTATATGAAATAAACTACGCTTAAGAATTAGAAAGTCATTTACCTTCTACATTCCCTTTCCAATACATGTTTTTTTGTTTGTTTTTGCAATAAAGTACCAGTACAATCTCTTCACATTTACCTCAAAGTCCTGTGTAATGGGGCATACAGCGTGTAACTCCACCCCTGCTCCCTAATTGTCATGCACAGGTCAGTCCACAGCTCCGGCACACTTAGACTAGATAAATAGCATTTCCTGGGGAATAATCCAGCACTTATTGGAGGTTTGAGCCGTGGATAGCAATTTGTGCCCATCATGCAACACTAATTTATAATGGCACCCCTGGAAACGCTGCTTGTGCTTTCATTTGCATTGCTAACTCCTCTCTGGACAGAGCTAGCATGGCGGCGGCGGGGGCTAATTGCACAGAGGTGGCCAGTGGCGACATAAGAGGCTGTAATTGGGAGAGTGTACATTTGCATAAGGCTTGCATTCGTCTGAGAGCTGATGGGCGTTAGAGCAGATGAATTTACCGTCAACACTGTCACTTCATTCAAATGTCAGCCCTCTCTGGCAGTCATGCACTTCAGGACATACAGTATGATAAAAAGTCACAAGGAAAACTATCAGGACCATATTTTTTTGCACAATTGAGAACACTTGAACAAGTTTTTTTTTAAAGGGAAACAAAAATATAGGCACTTGTATATAGTAAGTCTTTCATTTACCTATATTTGGCAAATTTGCATGATGATGAGTTATTTTTTCCATAGTTTGGAATTCAAATATTTCCCTTCAAGTTTACATGAACACGACAATTCTGAATAAAGATGGAAAACACGCTAAATCGCCTTCATTTAATTAATTTAAAGTCTGAGTGTTAGAGTTCTGATTGGACAGGAAGCATACATACGTCTCTGCTTCACTACGTCATTATATTTTTAAAACCTGGCTTAGTTATAACGGCCTTTTTAAAACCTAGGTTTGTTGTAACGCCATGGAGTCGTCCTGATGAAAGTCTTTAAGCAGAGCTGGAGAATCATAATCATATCATCATGCTCCACTTCTGTGAGCTGAGGAGAAGTTGATTGTCCAGTTTCCACTTTATTTCGGATCTTCTAGCGCACTTATATATAAAAAATGAAAAGTTTTGCAGTGCGTCCCTGGGTCAGGAAGGCAACGCACCAAACATGCGCAGTACGGGCAGAAGTTACATGATAAAGGAATAAAGTAGCTATAAAAATGGAATAAACCACTTACTTCAGAAATAATTTTAAGATTGAATAATTTGTTTTGTTTGGAATTAAGTGTTTATATGGTCTTTTTAAAGCAGAATTCATTTTTATTCTAGATTAAATTATCTTTATTTTCAGAATTAAAGCTCTCATTTCAATGCAGAAGGGTTGCATAAACTGCAGAGTTCCAAGGTTGCGTCTTATACTCCAGAAATTATAATACTTCAAAGTATAATTTTGATATTATCAACCCTTTACCATTTTCCCCAATGCTACTATGACCTATTGTTGCCAATAACTAGAGACATTCTTAATAGTTTACAATCAGAACCTTTATTTTAAAAGCTAGTGCCGTTCTGTTAATTGGCTCCAATGAATTTTCAGTAGAGTTTGCCTTTGACTCTTAAGAGTTTGCATTGACAAAAAAAGGCAGTGATATGACTTGGCACAAATGCTAATTATTGTACGTTTAATATTAAGCTAACAAAGACTTGGCACTTAGCAGTTGACTTCATCACCTCTTTACTGGAAAGTCCTGGATTCAACTTCAAAGCAGGACAGAGCCTCTATATGTGCATTTTACTGCTTGTATCTCCTTGTGTTGGTGCAGTTTTCCTTTGAATGCTCCTGTTTCTCCCATCTGATGCCGAGAGAAAAAATATTAAACATGTAAAACACAAAATACGTAAGTAGGCTTTTGTAAACAGAGCCTGACTCTTAAAATTTTGGCAAAATGAATCAACCATTTAAACTACAATGTATTTGCAAAAATTTGCAACTTTTTATGGCTTCCAGTCAAACTATATTCAGGTACTGATGCTCCATATGTCACTCACCACAAAATAAAACATATACTGTTAGACTTGATGAAAACATTTTGTGTCTGTTACTCCCATTACTACTGCTGCTCTGCGTTTACCATTATATTTCTTCAACTTATGCCAATAACAAACCACAGTATAAACTTGTATAAACATTGGCAGAGCAAGACGTCCACAAAAAACTAAAACATTGGAAAATTAGACTTTGGGAAAAAGGCATTATAGTATACATTATTTAAATGCCTTGAGATCACAAATTTCAAATATAAAACATATCAAATACATTATATTCTTCATTCTAACTCTTATTTTGGTGCAAACAACCCTGAAAGGAGCAGCATCATTACTCTGACTTTTAAACCTCCCAGGCCCTCTCTCTCTCCCCTTTCCCCCCTCTCTCTCCTCCGATCAGCCCCTCTTGGCCCGGGCGCTCATGTTTTTTTGGACACAATACAGCCAGGACGTCCCGAGTGGTGCGCCCCCTCCCCTGAGCGGACAATGGCTCTGTTGTGTTTCCCCAGCAGCGAGCAGCGGTCCTGGGAGACGAGGGGCAGCTGCGGTGGGACAGAGGGGCAGGACTCTGGGAGGAAGGGAGGGGGAGAGAGGGAGTTAGGAGAGGTTACAGAGGCTACAGGAGGGGATTTGAGTGAATTTGGAAACATATTTTTGAGCCAACAATTGGGAATCACCTGTGGTCCACGTTTGAGCTGGGTGATATGGACAAAAATGTGCATCTCGATACTTTTTTTTTTCATATCTTGATACACAATATATTATTTTATTTTTTTTATAAGCCTATCCTGCTGCTTAGAAAGTATAAATGCAGATTTACAATGAATTGAATGAAGTGTTTTCGCAATGACTTTTGTGGACAAAAAACAATAAAACATACAATCATAAATTGCACAAGTTTATCATTTCAGGACAGTTCAGTCATTTACTTTTTTTTTTTTTTTTTTTTTTTTTTTTTTACTTTATTTATTTAAAGGACAATGTGCAGTTACATTAAAAAGATGGCTGCACCAGAGTTAGCACAGAGCTACTTTCCATCTGTAGTCCTTCACAAACAACAGTTACATACAATAAGAAAACATAAAATAAAAGGCTTTAAGAAAATGTACAACAAAATTACACCCATATTCAGTAAAAGTTCCATTAGAGGTTACAATATAGCAAAAATTCTTAATGCCGACACTGCTGGTTTTCCAATAGTAATTTCTTGACATTGCATGAAAAATATCTCATGTCAGAGGAAAGCTTCAGATTCTGCGGGAGTTTGTTCCATTCTTTAATGGCTTTGAAAGAAAATGCTGTTTGTGCAAAGACCGAGCTACGTTTAGGTAATCTGCAGTCATTGTGACTTGTGGACCTGGAGGTCCTGGTTGTCTGCTCAGAGCAGAGCTGGACAAATGTTTTCAATGGGGGAGGCGCAATGTTATTTACAATTTTAAAGATTAGTCGCACATTTGAGTAGATAATTAAATTATCAAAGTTTAGCATTTTATTTTGTGTAAGTATTGGACAATGATGGTATCTCAGAGGTTTTTTATCCAAGACTTTTACAGCCTGATTATATAGAGATTTTAGAGGTTTTATTGTTGTCTCACATGCTTGTGACCAACAAGATATACAATAATTAAGATGAGAAATAATCATTGCATCAAGGTACACTTTTGCAGCGTTGTGGGTCAATTTGTTTCGAATGTGTCTAAAAACCGACAAACTGTATTTAACAGTATTAGACACTTTTTTAACGTGTTTTTTAAAACTAAAAATTGGATCCAGAACAACTCCTAAAAATTTAAATTCCTCTACTGTTTTGATTTGTCTTGTATTTATATAAATAAATGGAAAGGAGGACTTCTTTTTTTGTGTTTTGGTAAAATACATTGCCACTGTTTTGTTTATGTTCAAAGTGAGGGAAGCAGATTGTAACCAGTGCGAGATGTTTTCCATGACATTAGTTAGTTTTTTTGCCACACTGGTTGCATCACTTCCATGTACATAAACAACGGTATCATCCGCATACATTTGGATGTCCACATCATCACAAACTGTAGGAAGATCATTTATATAGATCGCAAAAAGCAATGGCCCAAGTACGGAGCCTTGTGGGACACCCATATTACTTGCCTTAGATGTTGAAAGCTTTGAACTAATGCGTACACACTGGACACGGTCACTGAGATATGATTCTATCCACTGCAGTGCACTTTGAGACAGATTGTAATGAGTGAGCTTCCTCAGTAGCACTGAGTGGTTGACCGTATCAAAAGCCTTGCTTAGGTCCAGAAATACAGAACCGACCACTCCGCCCTTGTCCAGCTTTGCCTTTACTGTCTCTATAAAATAACAGCATGCAGTTTCGGTGGAGTGGTGTTTTCTATATCCAAATTGCATGGGATGTAGTAAATTGTTTTTGGAGAGATGTTCTTTTAATTGTTCAGCAATTACTCTCTCCACAACCTTTGAAACCACAGGAAGTATGCTAATAGGTCTATAATTGCATACATTCTGCTTGTCCCCTGACTTAAAAATTGGAGTAATTACAGCAGTTTTAAAAGCATTTGGAAATATGCTTTCCTCGATGGATTTGTTTGTAATATAAGCAAGTGAAGTTACAAACATTTCTTTGTGTCTTTCAGGAGGGCATTATCCATTCCCCAAATATCTTTACTTTTAGAGTTTGTAAAAGCCTGTAATATTTTATTTATTTCAAATTCATTAGTCAATTTAAAATGTAGCAAGTTTTGGTCATCTAAAATTTCCAAATCACAGTCTTTTCTAAGATTTCTAAAATCTTTGTTTTGAAGTCCAAGGTCTTTAACTGATTCTATAAAATAATTGTTGAAATGATTAGCAACTTTTAGAGCATCAGCCTCAAGATTCCCGTCAATAATAATTTCTAGTTTGTGACTAGTTCGAGTTTCCCGAGCAGTAAGTTTATTAATTGTTTGCCAGAGCTTTTTGGTATTTCCTTTTGCCTGTTCAATTAAGTTCAAGAAAAAATTTGCTTTATTCCTTCTTAATTGTGAAGTGACCTTATTTCTGAGCTCTTTATAACGTAATGTATCCGTCAGAAGGTCGGTTTTTAGGTGTTTTTTGAGAGCTGCATCTCTCAATTTCATTAAATTCCACACTGTTTCATTGATCCAGGGTAGAGATGTTTTAATTCTCCTAGGTAACTCTTTTAAGTATTTTTGTATAAGGTCACAGAAGGATGTCATAAAGTCATTACTTGCAGCTTGACAGTTTTTACCACAAGTTATTTGATCCCATGAAATTTGTTGAATTTCATTTTGAAATAATGCCAAATCTCTTCTTGAAATACTGGAAGTCACTGTATTTAAGTTCATCCTACTTGCATTGTTATATCTTGTCTTTGATAATTTCCTGACTATTAAGGTAAGGTTATGGTCAGAAAGACCTGTAATTAGACTATATGTTTTTGTAATTCGCTCTTCTTTATTTGTGAATATAAGATCAATCATTGTTTCTGAAGATTTAGTTATGCGAGTTGCAATCTTCATCATTTGCACCATATGAAATTTTGTTGTTAGTTGTTTTAATTTTTTACTACTACTTTTGTCTAGCCAGTTGATATTGAAATCTCCTAGCAAAATGGTTTCTTTATTATTGCACTTTTTAAGTATGTCCGTAAGATGAGTAAAAAATATGTCCTTTGCTGTAGGTGGTCTGTAAAGAACAATAACCATAAATGACATTTCTGGTGAAAGTCTTATGGTTATTCCCACACATTCCAAAAAATCACTGAGATTTTCAATTATTTTACAGTCAAATTTCTCTTTCACATATATCATTACACCACCACCTTTTCCCTCTTTCCGGTCACATCTAAAAACATTATAACCCTGAACATGAAAAGCGCTTTGTGGTGTTGATGGCTTTAGCCAAGTCTCTGACAAACAGAGGTAATCCAAATTGGAGTCGGTCAGCAGATGTTCCAATTGCTCAGTCTTTGACACAACACTTCTAATATTCAAATGTCCACCAAGAATCCCCTTTGGTTTGACTTTAGGCTCCCAAAGTATTTTTGCATGGTTTACTGTTTGAAATAATCTGATTTTTTTTTGTTTTGAAGCTGCTCTCTCTGTACCAGTGTCCAATTGACGCCGCCTCTTTCTCTGAGTGTTCTTTGTTGACCCTTGAAGGGTTAGCACTCTGTCGCTGACTTGATTTGGTAAGTCAGGTAGCTGAAGTGCAGGGCCTGGCAGGTGTAAACCAGGCGGCTGAGGTGGCAGGCCCAGCAGGTGTAAACCAGGCGGCTGAGGTGGCAGGCCCAGCAGGTGTAAACCAGGCGGCTGAGGTGGCAGGCCCGGCAGGTGTAAACCAGGCGGCTGAAATGATGGCGAACCCGGCAGGTGTAAACCAGGCGGCTGAGGTGGCAGGCCCAGCAGGTGTAAACCAGGCGGCTGAAATGATGGCGAACCCGGCAGGTGTAAACCAGGCGGCTGAGGTGGCAGGCCCGGCAGGTGTAAACCAGGCGGCTGAGGTGGCAGGCCCGGCAGGTGTAAACCAGGCGGCTGAGGTGGCAGGCCCGGCAGGTGTAAACCAGGCGGCTGAGGTGGCAGGCCCGGCAGGTGTAAACCAGGCGGCTGAGGTGGCAGGCCCGGCAGGTGTAAACCAGGCGGCTGAGGTGGCAGGCCCGGCAGGTGTAAACCAGGCGGCTGAGGTGGCAGGCCCGGCAGGTGTAAACCAGGCGGCTGAGGTGGCAGGCCCGGCAGGTGTAAACCAGGCGGCTGAGGTGGCAGGCCCGGCTGGTGTAAACCAGGCAGCTGAGGTGGCAGGCCCGGCAGGTGTAAAAAAGGCAGCAGGCCTGGCAGGTGTAAACCAGGCGGCTGAGGTGGCAGGCCTGGCAGGTGTAAAAAAGGCAGCAGTCCCGGCAGGTGTAAACCAGGCGGCTGAGGTGATAAAGAAGGCATCTGACAGGGTGATATTGTAGCTAAGGTACAAGACTTCAGATGTAGCAGGGGTAGCAGTAGTGTCTTGTTTGCTGTGGTGATAGCGAGGTTAGCAACTGCTGCTGTGCTCCTACCAGGTGGTTTGTGTGGGGTAATTGAGGCCCAGGATTTACTTCAATATCACCGGCCAAAATGAGTAGAATCACCAAATTAGTCACACCCAGAGATGATGTTGATAAGCGTGGTAGTTCTTTTTTACCTGGGGAAAGCCTTGCCTTGCTATTATCCAAATATCCTGTGAAGAAGAGAAGCTGACTCCTCTTGGCTGGATACAGAGTCAGATTTTGTGTCTGTTGAACATCACAGGGTGGATTAAATCCCAAGAATTAAACCAGTTTCACTGCAACGTCCTCTGCTGCATCAGGTGTGAAAGCCTGTCATTTCAGAAGTCCAAAGCTAGCGTAGGAAGCATTAGCTTTTGCATAGTCTCCATGGTTACGAGAAAAACAGACGTCTTCTTTTCACAAATGTGACAGTACTCAACTTACGTCTGCTGAACACCAGAGGCCACACGTCCCAGCCAACCGAAATCCAAAGCTGCCCCGCCAAAAACCGAGCCAAAAACCAAAAAAATTTCAAAAAGTGCTCAGTGCTTCCAGAGAGACAGCAAGAGAGCAGCCAGCCACTTCGTTTTCAAAAGATTGCACTTTAAGTACAACATATAAAATGGCTTTCTCATTCTTTCTTTTTTTTCTATTGAACTATGACCAACTGGGGTTTTCATCAGTTCTATTAGCTCTATTTACACTAGATTAACAAATCTCTATATGTCCACATTTATATCTTGACTAGGAAATCTCTTAATACAACATCACTGCAAAAAAAGTCTTTCAAAAAATATGAAAATGTAGCTTTTTTTTTAGGTAAAAATGTCTTATTTCATATAAAACAATCTGCCAGTGCAGTAAGAAAATGTGACTAACCTAGTTGTTTTGAGCAGATTATTCTTGATTCAAGCAATTATGGCTTAAAACAGATACACATTTGATTAAAATATGTTTTTAGAAGTAGATGAGGTAAATCTGGATAAAATATTTCAAATAATTGTACTTGGTCTAACTAAGTGAAAAAAAAACTTTAAATTAGTTTTTTAAGATTAATATGCTTAATTCAAGTCATTTTATCCAAGTTAGATTTTCATTTTCTGCAGTGATGTCTTTTTATTGCCCCACCTGAGTCTATTTAGGAGAAAACCTGGTAAACATTACAGTTGTTATTGACTGGTTTATGCACCTGTCACAAAAGCAACGTTCTATATTGTACATTTTCATCACTGAAAATGCAATATGATTTTTATTCCCAAATTCTTTTTAATTCTTCCTAAATTGTTGTGTAATGTTTCTGGTGGAGGGTTTTGTAATAATCTAAAGAAAAATGTATCAATAATACAGTTCAAACTCTATTTGTACGAAACATCATTGGCTGAATAGACTTTCTTGACGTATGCCACATTATGACTTTAAACTTGTGCATCTCCATGGAGACAACAGATTATGTCTCCAAAATAGCTTTATATACCGTGAAGAAGTGAAATCACAAAGCAAGAACACATTGGTATTTATATATATTTAATGTATTTTATCTGTTACTGCACCAGTGAGTAAAGCAACAGTATATATGTTTACTCTAATGCCATTATATCAAAAGAACATTATCAGTGCCAGAAAGTTATTTTTTGTAATATATTGTAGTGTAATAATCCAAATCCATTCTACATTTGCCCCATTTATTTAACTTTTGTGATCCAGAGTTGTTGCTGGTTGGTGTATTGTCACTTCTCCAGCCTCATGTTTGGGAACTACGCCTCTCGCTTGGATGTATGTGTTGCATTGTGGGAACCGTCTCACCAAACCCCACCTCTCTCCTCCCCCATCTTTTCTGACTTTCGGGGTTGAAAAAGACTAACGCGACCCAAATTTGCAATGCAGATCGTGTCCAGAAGCCAGTGAGAGAGAGAAAGAGAAAAAAACGCACTGAGAATCAATGGCTCTGTATCAATCTGCTGACTGCTAACACCCAAACTTTCTGATTCCTGACCCCTGCGCCCCGTCCCATGCACAAACCACTATTGTCTCCGGCGGGCCTCAACTTTTGTCCTCCTTTTGCCTATTGCCGCGCCAAAGATGCCACATTAGCCTAAAGAAAATCCACAAGTCAGGGTCCCAGCCTTTGAAAACCGACGCAGTAACTGTCATTTAGAAATGTGTTTAGCAGGTTTCAGGGCGCTACATAATGGGATGAATAGAAAAAGCAGTGTGAGAACAGGCAGGGTTAACGCAATAGGAGAGCGGACCGCGTTTGCAAAACATTTAACCCTCGTGGGCATTGTCATAATATCCCAATTGTGTCAGAAATCTGGTTAGAGCGATACGGTAAATCAGAGAGAGAAAAGCTGGACTGTCAGGTGACAAGACTCTGGCACAAAGAGCTTATGTGGGTTCTGCATTTTGGAGAAACTTTGGAATTAGAATTACTTTTTATGTTAACACGTAAAATTACATGATTTTTACTACTAGCTCATTTTAAGATGTGTGTAGCTATATTTCTCACATTTTATAATGATTTTTGGAGTATAACTTATTTAAATCAAAAACTTTCACAGCTCAAACTACTTTCAAGCATTTCCTCAATTCTGTACTGCAAAAAATGAATTTCAAGATAAGTTAAAGTTGCTCGATTGTAGGATTTAAACCTAAATTCAAGCATTTTGACTAATTTAATCTCGATTTATAGAGACATAGATTTTTTCCTTGTTTCAAAGTGTTTCGAACTGATTTCAAGACAACGCTTCTTATTTCAAGACAAATTTTTTGCCAGTGAGTTAAGAAAGTTGTTCTTACCCCAGTGGCAAATCCAGTGAACCTGTTTTACATTACATAAGCAATTAAATCTTATTCAGTTAAAGCAGCTCAAATCTGTATTTAAATTCTGATTCCAAGTCATTTTAAGCAAGTCTAGATTGATAGTTTTTGCCAGTGTTTGTAGAATTAAACAATCTCAGATAGTGGTCTGAGTGGTCTCTTTTACAGGGTACTATTTTTACATACAACAACAACACTGATTAGACTAATATAGACCACAACAAATATGAAACCTTAAAAATAAAATTGAAACGGTCTTAGTTACAGTCAAATCAACCATTCTGGATTGACCAGATTCAGTTTTTACTCTAAACTTACAAATAATAATACAAAAAAAAACTCAACAATTCTCTATAATTTATTAGGACTTTTAAATTAGGTCTGTCTAAACTTTTTTAAGATAATACAGGTCTCTAAAACTTTTTTTTTTGTTTGTTTGTTTGTTTGTTTGTTTGTTTGTAGTTTTTTTTATTTATTTATTATTATTTATTTATTTTTTTATGAAATAGCTTCAGCTTTGAAGAGGAATTGTCAAAACCTAAAATATGCCAAATCTAGAGTCATTCTGTTCCAGGCAGTGACAGCAGCTACAGCAGTTACTTACATTTACCAAAGAATGTTTGGCGCACTTTAAAACATGATGTTCTTTTGTGCAGAGCTTCGTCTCACTTAAAACTAGAGTTAAACCAGACATCAGAGGCTGAAACTACAAAGTCTCAGCTTCACAAAAAGTTCAGTCAATTGTTTGTGCTCCAAAAGGTTCAGAAACAGTTTCCATTTGAATTTTAGATTATTTTGGTCAGGCGTTTTAACAAAAATGGGTTAACAATGTAATGTTCATGTAGCAATGATATCATAGCTGCAACAAGCGATTTTATCATAAATGCCAACTTTGTAAATCTAATATCTAAACAAACAATATTCAAGTTTAACTATATTTTGTTACAAAAAACAGTGTATTGTGAATTATTCAATAAACAATGTAAAGTTTGTAGTTTTACAAGATTTTCTAAAGTTATTTCAACTAAAATAAATGTAATTATAAGCTTTTTACCTGGGTTGACACGTCTACATACTGCATTAACAGAATTCTGAGTCTCCAAATTGTTCACTATATTATGTTTTAAGCACTTTATACTACTTTTTGAAGTGAATTGTGTCTGCATGCTAACAAACATTAGTCACAATGCTAACAACAATTACTTTTTTGTTTTCAATTGACCCTATTTTGTCCCGCCCACTTGGCTTGGAAATGCACTTCCTGTTTAGCTCTGTTAAGGTAGCTAACGGTTTGTTTGTTTGTCTTGTGGGCAATTTTAATTACAATATAATGACAGTTAAAATAAACCTATCGACTGAAATCTACAGCCTAAATGCAGCTAAACAGGAAGTGCACGTCCTAGAAAAGTAGGCGGGACAAAATAGGGTCATAGATACATCACCAAACTGATTTTAAATATCTGGTAAAGGGCCTTTAACACAACTTGAGGGAAAAAACTTAACATTGTACAACTGAATAAATGCAATATACTGTATGTATTTGTTCTGAAAATGTTTAATACTGCTAAACTCAAATTAAAATCACAACAAACCTTTAAGCTAAGAAATGTCCACAATTAATATTTAAGATTATTGATAGTAATATTCTTTAGACCCTATTTCTTTTTTATTATTTCTTTTTGTTATCAAACAGTAGTAACATTATATACATACAACATGGGTCACTATATTTTTTTTCTTGATGGAAAAATGTCCGTTATCCCGAGTCCCACTGAGAGTCAGACGTTTGTAAATGCTCCAAACATTCTCTTAAACGCCCCTTTGATACCTGCGCCTGAGCGATCAATGGAAGCTCCTCATTACTTTTGCATGATCCCTGTAATGAACCAACAGCTCCATCAGCGACTTAAATAAATCAGTCATTAGCAAATCACAGGCTCCCTCTGCTCTTTCATGTGCACACGTTTCTACATCACGGGACGAGTGACTTCTGACGGAAACACTCTCTGTCTCGCTCCAGTGATCACTCAAACCACTTTACATTTAGAGCTGTGAAAAAAACTCAATGTGAATGAAGCTCTATAATAGTGTAAGAAGTCTCTCTCAGCTCCTTGACCTCCGCTGATTCTGTCACTGTTATAGGCTTCTCCTTTTTTACTAAATAGTTCACACAATTTTAAACTGCATAAATAATCTCATATAGTTGCATTTTAGTTTGTTGCATTTTCGTGTATTTCTTTGTCATATTTAGTGCAGTGTTTCTAAAATTGTGGTACATTTAACACCATCTGCAGTTTGAAAATGTGTCTTACTGAGAGACATGTATTGATAAACCATTTTAAAACTGCCTTATCAATGATCTACCATTGTTTCAGACCAAGATATCTCTTATTTTAGGATGACTGAGCGGTAATTTAGTTTGTAGTGGTGGTAAAAGTGGAGGAGTACTGATACTGGCCCTAAGATTAAACAAGGCTCCCAAAAAATAAATATTTCACTCACTGGATTTTTCACTGGAATCGCCCTGATTCCAGAAGTAAGTTGCATTAGTTAAGTGCCATAGGGTTTAGAAAAATTCAAATATTAAGAGTGTAAAGTCATACCAGCTATGTGCTAACTCAGATCCACAGCGCAGTTGTTTTCAGTCTAAAAAGCACATGAAATTCAGAAATATGTCTTAATAACTTGGTAGTTTATAAAGCTACAGAAACATTTTAGATTAAGATGTAAAGAGAGAGGAAAAATGAAAATGTTATAGTTGACATAATGTGGAGTAAAATTAAAAAAATAATCATATAGATAATGTGAAGTTTGTTTAAAACTCAATTAGTGCCTTTGTGACCCCAGAAGGCCCTAAACCCCATATTGGGAGTCAATGGTATAAGGCTTGGGAAGCAACGCCAGAAAAACAATGGTAAATCTGCCATGTTTATTGTCTGGTTTGCAGAACTTTCATATGAACACAGTAGCTAAAACAAGTTGAAAAAGCACATGAAGCTGCCACTGGTTAAATCTGATATCACTGTGCTGTCAGAAGATGTTTTAATAAACGCTGTTCTCGTTTTTTAGTAAGTTAAGATTTCTATTGGTATTAGACCAAATGAACACACTACTGATGTGTGATGTCAGGAGCCTGGGTCTTAGAATAAAACGTGTTTTATTGTGGAGTTCAACTTGCCTGGGATCCAGAACCACGCTTCAGCAAACGGCGAAGAGTGGGTCTGGTCACCACGGCCCCCCGCCTGCGTTTCAGATTAAATCTACATCATATTGGACAATCAGATTAGAACAAAGAAGCTGATTGGTCGTCTGTCATTTATACTAAAATCTAACTTCACTCACCTCACATTAAACTTATTTTTTTGCTTCGCTCATTTCTGCAGAAATCCGCAATGTTTTTCAGTTCTACGTGATATTTTTTTCACGTATTTTTTTTGGCAGAAGCAGCCATGTTGGTTTTCAGATGGCAGAAGATGCGAAGTCTCTGATTGGCTAATTAATCTGTCAATCACAGCTACAGAAATTTGAAAGAGGGACACAGTGGCCAGACAAAATATTTTTAGTATTAACCCTATTTTGTCCCGCCTACTTTTCTAGGACGTGCACTTCCTGTTTAGCTGCATTTAGCCTGTAGATTTCAGTCGATGGGTTTATTTTAACCGTCATTATATTTAATTAAAATTGCCCCACAAGACAGACAAACAAACACGTTAGCTACCTTAACAGAGCTAAACAGGAAGTGCATTTCCAAGCCAAGTGGGCGGGACAAAATAGGGTCAATATCGTCTGGATTTTCCAGGCAAGGGTTCAGTAGCGTTATAAATCACAGAGGGTTACGTAATCTTCTAAAACATATTAAATATAAAATAAAGAATAAGACTAAAAGATAATCAAAATCATCATCTTTTCTCAACAAACCTTTTAAAAGCAAAGCAAATATAGGTTTGGTCTGTTAAAATCTGTTAATTTTGGCCCAAAATGAGCAGAAATAAAGTTTTGACACCTCTGATAGAGTCATTTGTTGATTAAAGTGAACACAGCAGCACTGTCAGCTTTTTCAAATGACTAAACTTTAAAACTTACGACGGGAACAACTTCTCAATCAGCCTCACTGACCTCATGTTGCTTGTTCAGTACTTTTCCAGTTGCTTTGCCACTGAAAACTCCACTGTTGCCGTTGGTTACACAAACAAATTAGCGACTAATGAAGCAACCTAATCCTGGATAAAACCACTCGGGCCGTACTTCAGATGAGTGAAGAGCGCTTCATGAGGTTGAACTCTCCATGTTGGATCTGTTCAAGTGTTTCAGGCCCAAAGCTTGTCCGTTTGCTTTTTCTTACAGGGTTTTATGGTCAGCATGCTCAGTCTGATACCAGTTTGTTGCTTTAAAGGTCTAACTTAACTTGTGTGCTTGTTTCCATGGAGATAATGTTGACAATGTTTAACAGCTAAGAAAGACATGGTTTTCAAAATCCACTCTAATTTGTGACAACCTTGTTCTATTATCATTAGCTTACTCAAAGTTATACATTCATTGATTCAAGCAAGCTAAGTGCTGAAAAAATCCTGTTTTCACTTACCCCCATCCCAGTACAGTACTTGGGTGAGATCAATTGCAAAATTACACATCTAAACAAGGCACTTCAAGTACAGAAACATGTAAAACTGTGTTGCTCGTTGCTGTGAAATTGCTTTGAACTAGAGGTCAGTGGATTTGTTTCTTCTAGTCTATATTTAACACATGAATAACCAAAGAGTAAAGTGATTATCCAAGTGCATTACAACACCTGCATGGAAACATAATATATATCTTTTCTTCACTGAAGATGAATGTGTTTCATTTAACACTCTTGTCTTTCAGAAGTAACTCTCACTTTTGCCAACTGGAAATTAGTAATAGTAATAATTAGCTCCAATGTAAACAAAAGTTTTGACTACAAAATGTTGCTTTAGAAAGATTTAGCTGATGATATTTATGAAGCAGGATAATAATGATCAGTGTTTATCAATCATTCAAACCTTAAAGTGACATTTTCTGTGTTTACATGAAAGCTTTAATTCCGAATAAAGATAATTTAGTTCAGAATAAAAGTTATTTCCGCTTTAAAAAGACCATGTAAACACTTCATCCAAATAAAAATGATTATTTGGATTTAAACTTAATTCCGAAGAGGGTGGTTTACTCCGCTTGTAAAAACAAAATACTTAATTACTTCATCGTGTTTCTTTCTCTGTTTTTAAAAGCTCAATTTGTCGTATTTTTTCAAGATCAATGTTTTTAACATTTTTATGTTTTCCTTTAAATGTTTTAATGTTTGACTCATTGTTGATTGTGTTTGCCTAGCCAGGTCGTCATAATTGTTCTAAATATTTAATATTGATAACAAATTTAAATTAATAAATAAATGTAACGATTTACGTGCTTGGTGCGTTGCCTTTCTGACCCGGTAATGCACTGCAATATGGCGGCACGAACCCCAAACGTTTTTAGTTTTATATATAAATGTGCTAGAAGAGCTACAAACAAAGTGGATGTAAGAAAACACAAAACACTAACCTTTTCAAAGAGACAGTAAAAAGTTTTGAACAAGGAGTGAACACAGAAGCTGAGCTGATCCAAAAGACTTGTAAACTGTAGATGCAGGACTACACGTTTCTCACAGAACATTATGCAGAGCATGATGATTCTCTCTCTGCAGCTTAAAGACAATCATCAGAACGGCTCCTAAAAAAGTCAGTATCATGTTTGTGTCCATGGCGTTACAACAAATCCAGGTGATAAAAAAGCCAGTATCAAGCTGATGTTTTGTTTTTTTTTGGTAGGCGTAATTTTGTAATAATGTCCAATCAGAACTTTTCCTAACCATCAGATGTTAAGCGGAATTAAAACATTTAATTTGGAAATAAAAAAAACAATGTAAATGTGGTAAATATCCTGCTTTTGTCTATAATCTATAAAATTTAAATGTAAAAAATTCTGTCATCCAGCTGTTGCACCAAATTAGCCAAAACAGACAATTAGCAAGTCTGTGTCTCTTATTGAAAACACTCCATCTTCTTCCATCCATTAGCGACATTAGTCTGAAGCAGGCGGCACTTGACCTCTGGGGCGAGCGTGGGGGAGACTTCAGCTCCCGAATTTCAATACAAAGTGAAAAGTTTAGAATGAATCTGCATGTGGGACTGGCCTGGACGATTCATTATGCTGTGGGACAGAGATAGAGGGTCGTCTCGTGGTGCTCTCAGTCCCATTTAGAGGCAGACCTCATGGAGCCAGTGACCCTTAAACCTGCCCCTGACTGATCACTGATGGAGGTCTGGAAGTCATCATTTTAACCCAAATCTGTGAAACTAATGCCTAAACTTTGATAACTGCTATTTTTATGAACGCTGAAACAAGCGGCTTCGAATTCATTGTATGGTATGATCATGTTAAAGCTTAAAAAAGTGGAATGAGAAATAAGTGTTTGAGGTCACAATGTCTGTCCGTCTACAGCCCAGTCTCCGAAGAAACATATAAACGAAATGTCAATTGACAAATTTGTTAAAGCCACGTGCAACATTTCCTTTGGATTTAACAGGTAAATCTTAACCTACTGTAAACTCCAGCCCTAAAGTTAAGCATTTTATCAACCCAAGAACAACAAACCAAAGAAAATGTCGCAAGTGGCTTCAACACAAATTTGTTATTGTTATTTTAAAGAAGACGTTGAAACTTGATTATCGTACGTTTTTTAACATTTTGTTGTACATTACTTTTGCTTCAGAGACTGTGTTGTCTTTTTATATGTCTTAGAGCATTTAATACTCCTAAAAACAAGAAGTGTTCAATTATCATGTAATTGTTATTATACCTTAACGTTGTCCTAAAGTACATAGTATGACACTGTGAAAGGCTGTTGTGAAGCTATCAGCACGTTTTAATCAATTATTTTAATATTAATGAGCTCAGAAAAATAAAGGCTTTTTTAAACTTTTATGGCCACCAGGCCAGCCAGATGGTTTATCTCACAATATTTGTGAATTCACAAACTCGAGATATTCCATCTGGCTTCCAGCACCTGATTGGTTTGGAGTCCAACACAACTGCATGTCAGCATCGCAGCAGGGGCAGGTTGAGGGTGGTTGGTTGCAATGACAACCAGAAGTATTGCTTGATTAAACAAAACAAAGATAGCGGCTCCGTGGATGTACGTGTTTATGCTGCGTTTGATTCTGTTTTAGCAGAAATAAGTAGTCATTTTTTTTTTAACGAAGAGCAGAGAGGTGTGAGAGGTGTACAATTTGTTGCTGTGATTGGTTACGCACAAATAAGGTCGGCCGAACACCAATCAGCTTGATGTATTTCAGTAAACGTCCCACCTTTTTCCAAATGCTTTCAGCAAGTAAAGTTCCAGATGGATACTGTGGAAGAACTCAAGTTGGAGTTCAACACAGATCCACTGATGTGAGCCAGGTTAGTACCAAGTTAGCTTGGGCTATTTCTTTTGATAACAGATCCAACTCTGTACCAGAGTGTGTATAATATCATGAGAGATGAATCTATCTGTTTGGTTTATCAAGGAAAAATAAGTCTATATTTACGAAAATGTATTTCAAATGAACAGTTCTGATGCCAAAACGAATAAAACTAAAACCAGGTACAAACATATGAATTGACAATTTTTGGTTGAAAACTTAAAATCCAAGCAATACGGTGCGAAACAAAATGGATCCACACCAAATAAATGTTGTCTTAATTTTATTTTTCCATCCAATTAATTTTGAATTTTAGCTCTTTTCACTCATTTAACAGATGGAAAAAAGTGCCAATATAAATCAAATTGTTGTTGACTGCTATAGTTCTTGTTTTGCTCCTGTCAGCCATGAGCATGATATGGATGACATATTATTTACCCTTATTTAAATTCACACAGCTTGGGCGCAAACTACTCTCTTTTTTTTTTTTGGTGGATTTTAAGCGCTCCTGCTGCCACTCATCACAGCACACAGGCTTCCCTCTCCCCCGCCAACTCCTCCTCTGCCCATTGGAACATAACGCATGATTTCTGACCATCAAAATACACAGCTATGGCGGATTAGCAGGCGGTGAATGGAGTGTTGTCAGCGTGTCCGTGTGTGAGATTTGGAGTCCTGTATAGCCCTCTGCTTGTATAGCTGCTTCTCCTGCTACTGTTGTTTATTTATGAGCAGGTCTAAGCCGGGCCCAGCCGTTTTAATCATTCATGAAACTTCGACGGGCCGCGCAGAAAAGAAGTCAACACCAATGCAGGATTCCTCCTCCTCTTGCCCAAAATACAGGAGGGGAAAACAGAAAAACAACCAGCCAGCCAACCGAGAATGAAGCTAAAGGCGAAATATTGTAGAAATGCAATTATTCAAACTGCTGGGATTTGTTCATTTAGTTTTAATTACATATTTGAGTTAGCTTTTTCTGAGCTGAACTAATAGTATTTAAGTTATTCTCGTAGCATTTTTTTTGGGCCACTATCACAGCGTTAGAGCAAATTTCAGACACAGTTAGCATTGAGAGCTAACCCAACTTCTGGCCAATTCCAAGTTTTATGCTTCTGTTTATTTGTGGTTATTGTTGTTGTTGTTTTACTTATGCTTTTTCCTTAAAGATGAAAAGACGAAAATAATCATTGTTGGATTTTGTGATTTCCAGCCGAAGCGTCTCATTAAAAAGTGAAAATAAATGAATGAATACAGCGAATAATCAAAATGTTTCTTGGGCTGCTCACCAGACTCACATTTATTCACTGGGTTGACAAGTTCAAACTGAAATGACTTTTGAACTAATTAGATTAAGTTTGTCACACAATAAAATGAACTGTGGTAATTAAAAGAACCAAATAAGCTCATTAACACAAAAGTAAATGTATTTTTCCAGACAGAAAAAGCCAAAAGCCTGATGTGTTGGATGGACTCATGAAGCTGGTTAAGTATATTTATGAAGCGGCTTGAAACATGTTGTATAATAGTTTTAGTTTGCTGAGGTCAGCGAGCTCTGAGGGAAAACCTTAAAACACAAGACTACTACGCAATTAGCCACAATTAAGAGTGCAGTTTGTGATTCTTGTTTTACAGTAATGCATCACTGTTACGTTTAGGTTTGCTACTGATAGAACATACAGAGTTCATTCACTTCTTCATTTACAACACACATGCAAGTATGCATGTGTGTTGTAAAATGTTTTTCCCTTAGGTTTTTTTTTTTTTTTTCCTTGTCGAGAAGGAGTGGATGCTCTGGACAATCATTCATTTGCTCTACTAATAATCTGCTTGGACATGCTTGATCTGTTTCATTGAATGTGTATTGTTTCATTGAATGTGTATTGTTTCATTGAATGTGTATTGTTTTATTTTGATTTCTTATTATTCATATTTGCTAAATTAATAATCTTGGAAAGTCCTCAGAGATGACTGTTGTTGTGATTTGGGTTATGCAAAAGTAAATTGTTTTTATTTGAAATAGAAACAGTTTGTGTGTGTAATGTAATACATTTGAAAACTGTTTTAAAAAATCAGGAAATGTGAGTTAACAAAATTCACAATAGGAATTTGCGTCAATGACAATTATGAAAAGCTATGAAAAGCTGCCAAAGTAAAAATAATACAAATTTTCTTAATAATCTGATCTATAGTGACCTATGTTTGTATTGTAGTTAGTTCATTAACAATAAATTCAATTACTACAAGCTTCTTTTTTGTAACCAAGTTGTTTACACATTTAGTTAATTAAGTGATCAATAGGCAACAAAGTTGAAATTTGGTTGTATTGTTTATGGTACTACACCTGAGAGGTGGGACCAAGGTCTCAAGTTCAAGCCAAGTCCCAAATTGTAGAGAGTCAAGTCCAAATCAAGTCTCAAGTCAAGTCCTGAGTGAGTGCCCCACAAGTCCAAGTGAAATCCAAGTCGTCTGATTTTACTTTCAAGTCTTTCTTGTAAAATTTCTACAATTCCCTAGAGTTTTAACGTAAATTATTCCATTTAAAATATATTTCTGGTCACATAACAGAAGCAATGTTCTAGTTTGCTAATGTAAAATTTACACTGGGGTTGCTCAAGTCACAAAGCTCCAGGTTAAGTCCCAAGTGTTAGTCTATTCTATCAAGTCAAGTCTCATGTCAAAATGGTGGCTCAAGTCTAATTCGATTCAAGTCACAACTTGCAGGTCCTCACCTCTGCTACATCCACTGTTCACAAACTAGGGCTCCAGGTCATTTTAAGAATCAGAGGCCCTTCAAAGAACCTGATGTTTTGTCTGATTAAATTTTCAATCATCTTTTACGACGTCAGACTGAACCAGGGCCTTGTCACTGTGTTCTGGGTTGTAAAGTATGAAGTGTCATTCTTAACACAAAAAATGACGTTCTGTGTTCATACTGGTTTTGCTAACAGCCAAGTCTTTCTTCTGCCGCCTCGTAAAACGCCCAGGTGACACTAAAGCAACACCTCTGTCTCATGTTCTCACATTTACCTCTTCAGTTTGACTTCTGTGTTTGGATTTCACGCTGTTGTCACGCACTTGGACTCAGATTAAAAGCATGAAAATTATTAAAATTCCTCGCTTGCTGCAAAGGAGGTGATTTTATTTTAGTTGGCATTGATCAGGTAAAATGTTGTAATGCACAAAGTCAAACAGTCTAATTGATGAAATGATGGATTGTGAATTGAACAAGATCAAACCAAGACAACTTAAAGGGAGCAAAAGTTTTAGTAATCATGGTTAAATAAAATCCTGAAATCCTTTGGAGAAATGAAAATTCAGGAACAGTTGTATAGATTTTAGTGCCAATATTGCAACATCTTTGTCATTGTGCTTTGCTTAATTTCAGAGTGTCCTTTTATTGTGGCCATCCCAAAGTCCATTTGTTCAATGATCATGCTGCATTTTGACATGTCACACATATGAAGTGAGATAGATAATGGTAAAGGAGAAGTGCTGACTAACACTCAGGGTAGCTTATTTTTACACTGCAAACATAAATTAGGTTTTAAATCTGACAACTTCCTCTCATTAATCCTTTGACACATGGTTAATGTCGACAAGTATTCATTTTGGTTGCATTTATGGCTTATAAACATCTTTTTACAAACAGCAAAGTGACACTTGAGAGGACCATCCCAGCTCAGCCAATCAGAGCATTCAGCTCCTGATTACAACTAAAATTATTTATTATTCAATTCAGACAGTACTCAGTGATCTAAATTTTTCATAAAGTGCTGTATTTACTATATACTTTAGTGGAAAGCACAAAATGTACTTATGTAACAACTAAAAACGTTAGCTACCCCACCTTTAAATAGCCTGGCTCATATCAGATTGATATGTGTATCATTCTGATATGGGTTCTACACATTATCATTCTGGATAAACAACAGGAACATCACCTAGGGGATTTGAAGCTGATTGGTCGAAGTATTACAATGACAAAGTCACAGTCAAGTCACGCTTTTTGTAAAATTTTGTTTATAAAAGCAACACATTTTTCCCATCAACAAATTCAATTACATTTTGTCTGTGTGCAAGTCTAAATAGTCTACCAAAATAATTAAATTTAGTTTATTTTTGTATGGCCCAAAACCACAACAAGTTATTTTAGAGGATTTCACAAAACTGTTGATTTAGCAGACAAAATGATCGGAAAATCAAGAAATGAAACAGTCATTGGTCAGTAAAAAAGAGGCATTAGTAAATCCAAACCTGTAACTGTTGTGTGTTCCAGTGGTCAAGTGGAATAACCTTTACAGTAATGAGCCAATCAATAAAAGAAATTGTCCAAAACAACCTAAATGCAGCTCTCTGTATGTCAGTTTATAAACTCAGACATTATCGTTACAGTTTATAAAACATTGCAAGAGAGTGATTTTACTTCTTGTTTCCATTACTTCTGCGTAGCCATTAGCGACATTAGCATGGCAGCACATAACAGCAGGTTTATAAATGCACAGATATCGCTAATCCATCTGGTAGAGTCATTTAAACAGATTTGTGAACAATATTAAACATGTTTTATGTCTTTGAGTTAAGCTCATGGGGTGAAATGGAAGCAAAAATAATGCACATAAAACATTAGAATTTGCACAGTATGTTTAAGGTGTTTCATTTATCAAGCTGTAGGTGCAAAGTGGAAAAAAATCTTTCACAAAACCAATTTGCACAACCTCAAATTCACCATGTGTAGTCAAAAATGTCAGGTGTTTGCTCCCTTAACTTGTTTTGCACATGATCAAACGCTTGATGCTGTAAATGAGGCCCAAAATGTTGTCCCATAGATGCATATAAAGGCTTCTAGGAATGAATCTGAATTTACACAGCTCTATTCTTTTCTAACTACTTGGTTCTTTATGCCTGTGTCATGAAAACCGCCCCAAACACAAACAAATCCAATTCAGTTTCATCATGCACCCATGTGTTCACAGAGTAATCCTCAACAAATTCTTCAGCTTTGTATCCGACACTCGATGACAAGATTTGACAAATGTAGAGTCCAGCTGCTGCGAGGAGTGCCGTGGCTCCGTTTGCAAAAATGTGAGGCCGGTCCGTGCCAGCTCCGGGATTAAGGCCCCGAAAGAGGCTCCGGGCCGGGAACATCTGGGTCTGTGAAGGGCAGAAGATCCACAGGCCTCGGAGAAGAGACGTGTGGAAAGGTTAGACGAAAGATAATGAGCTGACAGGGACAAAAGTCTGTGTTGGCATGATGCATTGTGGTGGTATTTGTCTAAATGTTAAATAAATCAAGTCAGTAATCATGTCATGTTACTGTGCTGTTTTATTTAAGATAAGAAAAAAAATAATAATAATTTAAATGATTGGTTTGAACCTTTTTTTTAAGTATGCAAGAAAAATGTTCATGGTTCATTCATTGTTTCCTGCACATAGCCTATTAGGGAGATTTTGCTACAAATCACATTGTATAAGGGAGCTTGATGTTCATTCATAAGTAAACTAGATCTTACCAAGATTTGAGGAAAAAAACAAAAACATCACATTTTTAGGTTAATATGTTACTGTACAAGACTTAAACTAAAAATGAAAACCTTATACACAAGATTGTAAACTTTGGTATGTGTTGTTTTTAGGAGTCTGATGCTTCAGTTAGTTTCATTTTGTTAACCTTGAGACCTAAACACATCAGTGTAGTCCAGAAAGTAGAATAAATAACAATCGTTTCTGTGAGGGAAGCCGTGGCCAGCCTTACCCCTTTTGGCACCTATAGGCAAGATTTCATTTGGAGCCTCATGTTTTATAAGACTTCTATCACCGCGGTTATAATCTGCAGTTATAAAAGTTCAATTTATAAAAGTTTTGTGTCCTACTGACACAAAATTAAAAAATAGACAATAGCTAATGAGTGGTAGAACTAAATTTTCATTATTAGGGCTGCAATTTGACACTCTGAATACCAGATGGCGCACTAGGCAGTTGCCTGTTTGCCTATGTCCAGGGTCGGCCAAGGAAGCTAACAAAGTATAAAGCCAAATTCCAATTAAATATTTGACACAAGATCAAAGGAGGAGAATGCAGATAGTCTGATATTCCAACTTAGGTTCGTTTTGTCCAACACACTGCTTCTTCTCTGTTCACTGATTGCTTCCTGGTTTTCAGAAACCATATGCAGTTCTACGATACCTAGTGGCTGGAGTGATATGAAAATTTGCATTAAAAGGTGCCAGCTTGTTTGTCTCTATGGTAGAAAAATGCATTTTTAGTTGGTTATCGTTAGGATTAGGTTTGTGCTAGTTATCACAAATAATAACACGTTTTTACATCCACCATAGAAATGAACTGGGACAGAAACACGTGAATTACACCCGCAAAAATAGAAATGCCATTCTTATGTCACACTGTTTACAATTGCGTGGTATCGACACACTTATCTGTGAGAACAGACTGATTTATATATACACTTTTTGTTGACATTCCTTGTGCATTGCTCATTCTAAATAGGTAAATGCTTATTTCAAATGATCAAACTGTGAAGGCTGTAGTCCTTGTGGTTGTTTACTCTATTTATTTGTTGTGTTTTTTGGGTCGCAAGTTTTGATCAGACGTCAGATCAAAGAAGTATCATTAAGAGAGGTTTGGCCACAGCAGCCTTTTTAGTTAACTTGTCGATAGCCAGGATGATGTCGAGTCGAACAAGTAATAATAGCCTTACAAAACTGTGATATACAAAATTGTTCATATTAATTTAAGCAAAGTAAGATTTATAATAAAATAACATTCTCTTTATCATCTCAATCAGACATCAATAGATATTTATAAACTGGTTCAGTCCTATTCACATATAGTATTTTTTTTTTTTTTCAGTGCTTGCCTCTGTGCATCTCCAAAGTCTAAGTCTCTAAAGTGAAACATAACATCAGCCTTATTTACTGCTGTACCTAAGTTTAAACAGAGACTAAACCATGTTCTTGTGTGAAAAACCAACTCCGCAGACTGAATAATAGGCCAATTTCATGTAAAGTACCTTGAAATCCTTCTATTTAAAACTCGCTAAAGAACTAGCCGAGATTTACTTCCCCCATAAATCACAGCACATAACACGCACATCGCAGCCCGGTAATAAAACTACTTTACAATATCAAGTCAACACAAGACTCCAAATGAAATATGCCTTTATTTTAAGTTCTATTTACATTTGAAGAGCATATAACAGCGTGAAAATCTGCATTGGGTGCGACGGCCTTGATCTTTTGGGGCACAACAAGCTTCCAACAGGGGCTGAGACAAATAGCTGACTCCCAGGTCACCACTGTTTGCATGTTTACTTTAGCTGTTTGGTAAGAAGGCCAGTCTTTTTTTTTTTTAACAGCACCATCTGCGCGGAGAGAAAGACTAGCATTGTCCCGTTAGCGCTTTAGCCCCTCGTGAGTGATCGCCGAGTCGGGCCGTTAATGACAATACCATTTGAACTTCCCACCGCGGAGTCTCTTTCATGCTGTAAAAAGTCAGACAGGACGCGCCAAGCAAAACAGAGGCGTAATGGACATTCTCTGGACTGCTGCAATTATGTGAAGCAAGACAGGCTCCGGGTTTTGTCTCATGTGAGAGTTTGGGGGAGAGAAAGCGGCACGAATTGGCCCGTCTGAGAAGAAGTGCAAAAGTTCATTGTCCGAGACAGACTTTGACACGACTAAGATATACATTTGAAATTTTAGTTGTGCTGTGGTTTATTTAGTGAGCACTTCAGTTAGAAATGAAGACTTACTTTTGCTCTGTGGGTGATTGAGAACACATTTTAAGGAAGTATAAGCACTTTCTTTCTAAGGTCCAAGTTGGAGAAAAATCCAGTGTCAATACGAGTCTAGTACAGATGTGTCCAAACTTTTTCACAAAGAGCCATATGTTGAAGCACAAACAAAAAGGAGAGCCATAAAGGTGAACATAAAGTCTGAAAGTAGGTACTTAAAAAAAGTTAAATTGAGCCACAAAAAATGCATGTTTTATGGCTTCAAATAAGCCATTCAGTATAAGAGCAGGGGTGTCGAACTTTGAGGTGTAATTTTGACAAAGGGCCACATTGGCATCGGGGTTGTTCTCTGAGGGCCGGTTGGAACTAAAATTAACCATACTAATCTTTGACAGACTAATAGCTGTATTTGATTATTGTATATTTATTGAAGTGACATTTATTGGATATACATCATCATCTGCATTAATCTTAAAAATTACTTACTCTTAAGTATCAGACAAATCATTTCAATAGGTTAAGACACCCAGATCACTGCTGTCACTAATGTAAACCTTATAAAACCTTGATGGCTGAAATGAGGTACAGGGCCACATTTGGCCCAGGCCTTGAGTTTGACACAGGAGGTGTAAAGCTTAACTTATTGCTTTCTGAGGCAATTCTTTAAGGGTCTGAGGTCAAGAAAATTGGTCTAAGGGATGCATTTGGTCCCCGGGCCACAATTTGGACATAGTCTGTCATCAACACAGTATCACAAGAAAGCATATATTACCACGACACAAAAACATCGTATTATAACCACGACGTACGACTTTTGTGCGTACTTATGTTAGCGCAAAAATTACACAAGATTTCACTGTATAAAACGTATACGAGTTTGGTTGAAGCCACGCTGGGACATTTTCTTGGGTAAGTTTACTGTAAGTCTGGGGCTTGGGGCAGGTTAAGATTAGGATCAGGATTTTGTTAATATTCATAAATAATAACACATCTTTACAACCACCATAGAAATGAACTGGGACTGTGACGCATAGCATAATTACGTGAACAGCCGTGAACTCGTGGTAATCATACGTAATTTACATGTTGCGTAATGTCGTGGTAAAGGTACGCTTTCTTGTGAGATCGGGCTCCTGTCATACGTTAGTTTCATAATCATGCAGTAGTTTTACAACAAAGAATAGAAAATAAGAAAGGTTGGAGATATGCAGTAAAAAGACAAAACAGTAGCAGGTTACATTTCATCATTTCATTAGAAAATTTTCACACAAAACTTTGTCAATTTTGTTGACAGTTGTAAATTAGCCAAGACCTTAGTGTGTTAAGAGATCTGGCCAAAGTGCCGGGCAACACAATCAATACCATGGTATAAAAGTCATAGAATATTACATTAGAAATCCAACTCTCTTGAGAAAAACATGCACAATTCTCAACCACACTTTTTACTTGAACTTATCAAAAGGCACCACATCATTGATTTGTCCATCTGTCTGTATGCCTGGATCATCTTTATGCCACATCTGTTGTTTATTTATTAACTTAACCAAATAGTCAAGCTGTAGTTTCATCAAAACCTTAAATTTTAAATGAACCTTCATCTAGATACAGCTCATTAATTTCCAAGACTGACATGCTCATGCAGCAACAACATGCAACCAACTTCGTACAACTATATTATTCTCCACTATCTCTCTAAGTACAGTCTGTCATAATGAAGCTGCTTATGACGGCTAATCAACTTGCCCAAACTCTCTCTCTCTCTCTTCGGTTCTGCTTGCTCGGCGCACCCTGAACTGTCATTCTCGCTGGTTAATCATTCCAATTTGTGTTGTCGTAATCGTACAGTTGTTGTTTTTCTCAGCGTGCCCAGAGGAGGCATCCATCCTTTTCTCCTGTACTCCGTAACTGTGGTCCATATCTTTCTTCCGGCGAGGTGCAGAATCCTCATTAACAGCGCTCTAAACAGCTTGGTTTGCATATTGAAGCAAATGGAAAGCGTTTGGAGGCTCGGATGGGCTCCCGGGCTGCTCGCTCCTCCTGATTGGCGTCTTCCTTGTTGTAGCTTGGGTAGCGTAGCATAACAAGCCTGCTATTCCGTTCTCTCCAAAATATATTTCTGTCTACATTGCATAGGCCCGAAAAGTGGAGCTAAAAACACATACTTGCCACTGCACAATCACTTGTTCTTGCTGTAGCTGCAATACCTGGAGAATGTATTGTGCAAGAGTCAACTATTTTCACTAAAACAGCAATTCAAGGGGAGTTCATGAGTTTTGAGGCGTATTTGCAATGGACCTGCAACTAGCATATTTGACAATAACCTGAAATTTCTATGGATGCAGCCATCAAGTGTAATTCTTCTTCTGGTTTTATTACTTTTGTTGACCTTAATTTAACCAGGAAAGTTGATCACTTTTCCAGAGGAGGCCAGGGAAGAGGAGAAAGGGTGAACCTATTGTAAATTTATTGTAAACATCTATAGATAAAGGGGAACACGGACCTACAAAGGCCTTGTGCTGCCCAGGAGTTGAACTTCTTGATCCACATGAAGTATAAACATTCCACAATTCATACTTTGTTATGTTTTAGCGTAAACTGGGTAATTAATCGAAAGATTGAGAGTTCAGAGTCCAGTCATGTAAATTGCTGAATTGTAGAGGAGCTAATCTTCTGTCATTAAAAATATGTGACTTGGAGCAGAAGCCAGGCTTTGAAAAAATAAATTTAATTTCTTCTGTGTTAAATGGCAGAAATCAGAAGCTAAGTTGATGTTTTGTTTGGTGCAACATTTCCCTCATTCTCCACACAAAAGTTTAACAGAATTCCTGTTTAACTTAAAACTTGATTACTTTAGAAGTGCCAATCCTAACACCAATGTAGACACCTTTGTTCAACTTACTATTCCTTTCTTGCTCTCAAAACAGCAGAAGCAACTGAATGCTTTATTTTTCTAGCATAGCTTATAGGAATACATTTAGGTTTGAACAAACAACTTTTCAACGTGTTCTCATGGAGTGCGTGTATATTTGATTTGATTGATTGTCTTTATTTCGAGCTTATGACATAGAATATGACATGTTTACAGTGTTTCATAACTGTAATGTATGATGCAATATTATACATACATACACAAACACCTATATACATACACATACTCATATACATACATGTATTTACTCATATATATATACATCAATACTATAGTTTTATTTTATTATTATTATTATTATTATTATTATTATTATTATTATTATTATTATTATTATTATTATTGTGTTGTGATTTAAACAGTAATGCAGCTCGAAATGGAGTGGAAGAAGAAAAACTTATGAACTCCCACCCCAAGTACATCATTTTCATTGTGCGGTTGCATTCAATTAACAAGTTTATATACAGTATAGATACAATTATTGCTTATTAATATCAAGAAATCTCACAAGATATAGCTGTAAATAAGAGCACCATGATGACCAACATGTGGCAACAGGCCTTAGCTCCCCAGCTCCAGTCGGTCCCAGCCGCAACAAGTCAACACTGCAGCAGCAAGCCGGCAGTGCAAGCGACAGTCAAGCCAACGATACAATAACGTTTCAATGCAATGGAACAAGCCATCACCTCAACAACTCCAATTTTCTCCAGTAATAACATATAGTGTATGTATTTACTACATACAAATACATGTAACAGTAACCAACAGGTAAACCAATTTTAAATTTCCATCACTGCAAGTCTCCCTTGTCAGAAGCAGATCAGACGATCACTTCTGTGACTGACATTGCTCTGCCTCCAGACCAAAAAAGACCTTTTCTGCTATTATTATTATTATTATTTTCCAATTGAAATTGCCGCAATAGACCACATGTATTGAGTTTTGAATCATTTTTACGAGAAATTGATGATCGATGATATGATGGCTCACTGCATCCTCATCAAAAGCTATCATAAGATCAGCAGACATCACTCCACACCACTAGCCGCCACAACAGCATCCCCTCAATACGTCCCAGACCAGCCTGAGCCAAGGCACCACCACCTGCCGCACACCATCAGCCACGTTGATGCCTCCAATTCTTCTACTTATTTCAACAATTTTTATCCTTATTGTTGCTTAAGCCTTTGCCGTACTCCCATCACTATAGGTTAATTTCGAAATGCCTTGGTAGAATATTTCAACTACTATACATAGCCAGATTCTTAACTTATTCTTCTACAGCAATTACATGATCTTTTGTATTAAATCTATTCATACCTGCCCAATTTCACAGTTACACCCATATTGACAGTGCTATGCTACCCAAGAAATATCTTTTTTTTTTTTTACATAAATACTGTATATGCACATACATACATACGTAGACAAATAAATACCTGTGCAAAAACCGCTGTATCTATTTACACATCCTCCCGTGCACCTTCATATCCCTTATTCATAGTAAAACATACATCACACCCATATAATCCTGTAATACCAATAGTAATTTTTTTTTGTTTTTTGTTTTTTTTCTTCTTCTTTAAACATTTTCATCTGATTGATATTGTGTCCACACATTTGTTTTGTACAAAGATTTAAATTTTTGGATTGTTGTGCTTTGCTTTAGGTCTAAACCCAGGCTATTCCAAAGCTTAACCCCACAGACTGACACACACCAACTCCTTCTAGTGGTTCTAACTGCCGGCAGTTTAAAATTACTACAGCCCCTCAAGCTATATTTGTCATCTTATACCTCATATACCAAGCCATAACAAATTGCTCCTGCCTTTTTTTTGCAAGTTTATTACGTGACCATTTTTTAAATTTGGTATAGACTCATTTAGTTGAGGACAAACAGGAGGGTTTATTTGGGGTTAACGGCTAAGTTTAGGTCTGTAGTTACAAAAATTGGTAAGTCTGCACCTCAAAATTGGTTAAAGTTAGGATTAGGATTGTGTTAGTTTTCATAAAGAATAACACGTCTTTTTATCCACAAATGAAATGGGGCAGCAACTTGTGAAATACACAAAATCGAAATTGCGTTCATATGACGCTGATTGAAAATGTGTGGTGTAAACACAAATATCCGTGAGAACAGGCTGATCTGTTTCCATAGTGCTGCAGAACAGGTCATATTGATTCTATATTCAGCTCTGCCAAGTGTTGTAGAGAAAATAAACATAGTTAATCTAAATAAGAACTGCAAGTTCTGGTAAAGGGGAAAGGTTTTAAGAACAATGTACAATTACCGTAATTATTGATAAGTGGCATCAACTAGATTTAAAAAGCAGACAAAAAAGTACATACCGTAGCTAGGGCTCACTAAATCAATGAGAATCCATAATTTAGCCGCATTGTTGTATTGAGCGCAGGGTTCAAAGCTTGGGAAAAAAAATAGTGGCATATCTGAAAATAACGATACGGTAAACACAATGGCAAAAAAGCTTGCACCAAATTCTAGTTTTACAGCTAATTTCCATCTGTAGTCCAAGTGGAAAGATTAGTGGAAGGAGAAACCAGAGCATCCAGAAGAAACCTATGCAGACACAGGAAGAACATGTAAGTTCCATGAAGCTCTCTACCACAGAAACTTCTTGTCACGAGGGAAGAGTGCTAATCTATAAATAGAAAAAACTGAAAAAAAATGTACAATAAATCTGTACAAAGTTGAACAAAACAAATTGTCAACATTTACTCATAAACTGCATTAGTATTCATCACGGCAAACCGCTGACATTTCCATAGGAACAACTCTCTTTCTCATATCCAGGACTTTGTAGCCGCTCGCTGACAATCTCCTCGAGTGTTGCGTGGAGTGTTGAGGGGGCAGATGTCAGCGCAGTAAATTAGCTCTGGCTTCATCGGGCCATGTGTGCTGTGGCTTCTGACGGAGCGGAAATGAGTAAAGAGGAGTCCCGGGTCGCAACCGCACTTTGGCCTCGAAATGTAAAGGTTTGGAAAGGGCCTCAGACCAACTGGACACTGAGAGGCTGCTCTTTCAGACCTCCAGGGTAAATAAGAGACATGTTTGACTTCCATGTTTTTTTAAAGACCAACTTCTTGGATGAATTACGTTTCCGTTTGCATGAGCTGTGTGGTGATCTTGGCATAAAAGATCACCTGTTTGAGCATGTCACTAGTTTTTATTTGAGAAAATATTTGCAAAAAGGGCTTTTAGGATTATGTACCAAGCCATTTAGTTTGCTTTGAGTTATGCTACTAGACTTCTGAGCATGTTCCAATGTTTAATTTTGTGATCACTGTAATTTTTAAATAATGTTTAGAAAACCCTCTAATATATGTACTTTCTCATGGTGGAGTGTTTAGCACATACAGTTTACTGTAGACTCTGTGTGGCTTGCTAACTGAGTGTAGTGAGCTAAGTATTTGCTTAATGTGATTTATACTTGCACCTTTAGTTTGCTCTGCCCTGTTCAATCTGCTAGTTTAAGTAAAATTAATAGTGGTAACATACAAATGCTAATTCTTCAAGGATATTACAGGGTAGAACTAAGAAGATAGATGGTTTTAACTGAGATTTAATGCATTAGAGTTTGGGCAAGACATTTGGCAATTGGAGAAGGCAGTGTCTGTTAATCTGTCCTAAGGCAACTATGGCTGAACTACAAATTGCTCCTGATAAGCAGTACTTTTGAATTATCAAAAGAGATTATAATACCTGCGTCTTAGACCAAAAATGTCTTTTGGGCAATCACAAATATTACAGTTGCCTGAAATCCAGAGCCCACACTTAAGCAAATTGTGAAGAGTGGGTCTGGTCACTATTCTCCCCACCTGCTTTTCAGATCAACTTCACAACATACTGGGCAATCAATTTATTTGTGTGACGCAGATGAAATAAAGAAGCTAATTGGTCGTCTTGTCAATTACACCAAAAAACAAAAACTTCACTCACCTCACATTAAAATTGTTTTTGGGATTGCTCATTGATTAAACTGAAATGTGTGATCTTTTTTAGTTTGGCGTGGGATTTTTTTTTCATATTTGAAGATGATGCATGTCACTGATTGACTAATTAATCTGTCAATCACGCTCACTGACATGGCGGCCACATGATACATTCTTTATACAGTATGTGTCGTCTGGATTTTCCAGTCAAATATTACAGCTGTCTGACGAGTAAGTGATATGGTGTAAGAATTATTTTGAAATAAAAACAATCACATGCACAAACACAACCAAACAAGCCCCCACTGAACACACACAACTGTCCAACTACTTCCTTGTTCTCACAAATCCTTCAACTCTTGGTTTACATCCTCATGCATCCATTTTAGTCTGTATTTACAGTTTGACAACACATTTACAGACAGCAGAGTGAAACTGATGTGAACCACGAAAGCACAGCCATTCAAAATGCTGCGGTGCATCTTTATCAGAAATAAAATAATTATTTGTTACAGACAGTGCACATTATTTTTCACAAATTCCTGATTTATTTATTTATTTTTTAATTTATAATAGTTCAATCAGACTGCCCAAGAACTATGTGAAAATGTGTATATTCTACTGTAACCATAATGCACAATGGATCTATTTTTCTGCACCAATAAACAGTCATATTATAATTACAATAGTCCTGCACCGCTTGCTAAAACTTACAACTGAAAAATTGAAGGAATGTTTGGTGAGTCAATCTTTCATAGTTATACGTCACGTAGCCATGATTTGTTTTGGTTTCAAGTTCATTTACCTGCACAATTTGAAAAGAACATGCAAACATGGACAAAACAAAACATTTTACCATTTCTTATAGAAGAATTTTATCAAAGATATGTTGCACCAATATTTAAACAGTAATTAAGTCTGATAAATGCAATGCACCTTTTTCAAATCTCCACAACTACACACACATAAACACATTGAGAACATTTAGTAACATCCAAACAGAACACGTGACACATGTGGGGCTGGTGCAGTTGTTCTTGTGTTCTCTATGGCAGATGTGGAGCTCTGTGGAAGCAAAGGGGGCCGTTAATTAGCCCCGCGTTTTGAAAAGCCCTGCGTCCCGACTCGGCTGGCAGGTTGGCAGCACCTGATTAGTGCGCAAGAGGGAGAATTCTGAGCCCTAGTTTGACTCAAAATAAAGAAAAGCTAAACTCTCACACACAGACTTGATGTGGCCTTATTTTCCCCTTGACAAATTGGGCTGAAAAGACAGTGAAGGGGGAACGCGTCGTGTCTAAAGGCGCTCTTTCAACAACATACTAAGCAGATCATTACGACATTGTTTTGTTTGACGTGGAACATGGAGCGAGGGAAAGACGGCAAATGAGCTCATGTGATGACGAGACGAGGCAAAACATGTCACTGGGATTGAGGAGATTGTGACATCGTTGTACTGTACATGTGTTTGTTTACATATCAATTACACAGGAGCTGACATTGACTAAAAATACTGTGTAATAATGACAAAAAGCAAGTGTCTGAGGTTTGTGTGATTTGTCATTTGTTCAGGTAGGTGCTAAAACTCAATTTTGTCAAATGTTTTAAGCATTTTGACATTCATCCACCTTAATTAAATCTGAATGGAAGAGCAAATGATGACATAAGATGACGTGAACGGTAGCAGAGTGGCATATCAACATCTCATGATCTCTCTGGGTGGAGTTTGCATGTTCTCCCCATGTCACTGTGGAGTTTTCTCCGAGTACTTCGGTTTCCTCCCGCCTCCAAGAACCTCCATGTTTAGGTTCATTGGGCAGCACAGTAAATTTCCCCCTGTGAATGTTTGAGAGAATGAATGGTCTGTCTAACTCTGCAACGAGTTGGCCACTGTCCAGGGTGTTCCCCCGCCTAAGGCCCAAAGTCACTGGGATAGGCTCCAGTTACCCGCGACCTCTGAAAGGAATAAGCAGTAGAAAATGAATGAAACATGGCGTGAACATTGTTGTCAAATTTACTCAGGTGACCTTAGATTAGGGCTGGGCAATATGGAAAGAACTAATACCACGATTTTCACAATTTCGTTTTTGTCACAATTCTTGTAGACCATTTATTTTCCCGATGTCTTTGAGGTAAATACAATTCACTACCAATAGCTAAATCCAGCTGTCAAAATCTGACCAGGGTTGCCAGATTTTCAGAGAGAAACAAGCAAACTCAAACAAAGAATCGATTAATTAGAACATTGTGTGTTGCTGCAAAACAAGTGCATGTGTTTTTCTTACATTAATAGTGACTTTTAGATATGAAAACATGCTAAAAATCTACCTTTCAGTTATATAAATTGATATATTTTCATAAATCAAACCTGAAAAATGACTAATATTCATTCCTTTTATGAACTAAAAGCGCAGGCCAAAAGAGACTTCAAAAAAGAAGCCAAAAGTTGCAATAAAGACTTACATTTGGTAACTCTGAGACCAAGAGTAATAGGTTGGTTAAATAAGTCTATGTATTTGAACAGACAGATGCATCAAATAGAGAAAAGGGAAATCCCGATATGACGATTTCATCAAAAAAGCAGATTGTCCCAGAGATGACCTCATGATTCGATTTTCATCACATTATTGCTCAGCCCTACCTTAGATGTTTCATTTTACTTACAGTGGAGTAAACCAGTATGTCCCAATGACCTCACACACAACACCTAAACAGCAATGAATGGTTTTGTAAAAAGAATTTCAAGGTCCTGCAGAGACATGGCTAATATCTAAGTACACTTTATTGTCCCGTAGGGTAATTTGTCCTCTGCATTTGACTCATCCTTCTGTACCACTGGGGCATGTCCTCAGGAGCAGTGCAGCATTCAGGGACACATCTCCGGATATTCTTGCTCAGCTTGGTCAGGACAACCAGAGCTGCAGATTCTTCCCAAACAAGCATGTTTTGGTTGGTTGAGGAAGCCAGAATGCCAGAAGAAGCATCCAAACTCTACATAGAAAAGCGTGGAATGTGCAATCACTCTGCTATCATGCTGAATATATACTGTATATTGAATATTTTACCATGTTCTAACCATGTTTCCCCACCAAAAACATGGTTCTGTCTGAGGCACCATTGTTTCTCCTCTGAGCCTCAAAAAACAATTCTGAATTTCCCAGTTGTTTGATGTTTTAGCTTTGCACTTGCAATCTTTTTAAGTTCATAAATCAACCAGACGTGTTACTGCGGCATTAGCATATCAGACAAGATCAGACCGATTATTTCTTCAGAGTAATTTACATTGCAGCCATTAAATAACGATCTAACTCAATTAATGACAAGGGAAGCAAATGATTGTCATGTTAGCTTTTATCTTTCATAATGTTTTCCTTGTTTTCACCCAATTTGTCTGTTTTAATGAGATGAATAGTTATCTTTTGTCCAGTAAATACGACATGTAGAGGTAAATTAATGTTTTCTAGCAACCACATTCTAATAATGGGCCAATGCCATGTAAATGACACAGCCGCCAACAATTAAATCGAGGCAATTTATTGTTTTAAAAAATTGTCTTTGTATTTTGGTGCTTTTGATGAGATATGTGGAGGGATTTTGTTTGTAACCTTTATGTGTCTGTTTCTTCATACTTTGCTTTTTAGCTGCAAAACTATACGGTCAATATTTACCAAACGGAGTCAACATCCGGTGAGTTGTTTGTTTGACTTACGTCCTAGTTTCTGTCTCTCCTTTTCAACTAATTTCACAAACTAACAAACACATTCAATCCAAAATTAATCCACCCTACTACACAACACCCCACTGGTCTCAAATCTTTCGGGGCATTCAGTGGATCCCACTGGGTGCCCGCAATTCTCTAAGTTCCGTCTGTTCGGTTAGCTCGAAGCTAACGGTTAGCACAAAGCTAACTCTTTACATTTCAGACCAGTCTCAAGCACAGCACTACAACACAACACAACACAACACTCGTGAATCAAACACTGTACTGCTCTTAGAGTCCGCGTGTTTGGGGCTTTAGTGTTTATCGGTGTCTGTTCACAAGCTCAGGTAAGTTCTATTTTTCGCCGCCCCCTTCCCGCAAAATGCCACCTACCTCGCCCAGTTGTGAAATCTGCGTCAGCCTCATCCAGAAGGTGCTCGAGCTGGAAAAACGAATCTCCAAATTGCATCAAATCCGAGAAGATGAACGGGATTTGGATATCCTCTTAGGCAAAACACTAGCAGAGGCAAATAGTGCTCAGCTCGCAGACACAGACCCGCTTCCAGGATCTCCAGTTCAACTTCACAGCGATCTTCCTTGTATTCCAATCTCCGACGATGAAAACTGGATCCGTCGCGGGGCAAAACCTAAAGGCTCGGTGTTCGCCAGCTCCACTCCTCTCCATAAGGAACCGTGGATCGTTGTCAGGCCACAGAAGACGAAACGCCTGTCCACCTCTCCGACTCGCGACAGCAAAAGAGCCCCGGAGGATCGCCGCTCATTGCCTGATTATCCGTCTCTTCAAAACAGATTCAGTGCCTTGGATTTTCCTCCCTTGACTTCTCAATCGATGCCACTTCAACAACCAGTCAACTGGCCTTCTTCACGTGCCGGATTGTTGCCGGGAGGAAAGAAAAATAATCCACCACTTGTCCACCGCCATCCTAAAGAATCGTCTGCCGCTGCAACCACTGTCCAGCCTGCGCCAAGGCAGCGAGTGCCTCAGAGAACCGTCGCTAGCGCGCCCACGGCGGGCAACGTGAAGTCACGGCACTCGGGTCGTCCCGGATCGTTTCACAAGCGTCAGAATCCAACGGTACTGGTTTTGGGATCATCCATCGTGAGACACGTTCGTGTCCAGCGCGGTTTTACTTCCTGCATGCCCGGCGCATATGTGAAGGACCTTCATGACTCCGCCCCCCAAATTATCAGCCAGCTGCCGTCTGTTTCAACAGTAGTGATCCACGTGGGATCGAACGACTTAAAGCGACAGCAATCTGAAAAGCTGAAAGATGACTTCATCGCGCTGATCAACTCTATTCAGAGCACTGGGAAGAAGTGCGTCATTTCGGGACCACTCCCTGCGCCATGCTTTGGAGACGTCAAGTTCAGCCGCCTCAGACAGCTCCACGTTTGGCTCAAGGCTTTTTGTGCTGCCAAGGAGATACCATTTGTGGACAATTTTGCAGCCTTCTTCAGAAGACCAGAGTTATTTCGACGGGATCGTCTTCACCTAAGTTTCTCTGGAGCGCGTCTCCTGTCCTTCAACATGAACCTCACCTTGGAGACCTTTACTGAAAAGGTATGACAGTTTTCCGATTTTCCAAAGCAAATAGAGACTGTGTGTCTCCCCCGCAAGAATTATCTCAAACAGTTTCGTCCAAAAAAGGCTAGCTCAGGTGTCAGACTAAATAACTTAGTACAAATACCAAAGTGTGATATCACAAAACAAACAAATAAACATGTAAAATGTGGTCTACTAAACATAAGGTCAATCTCCTCTAAATCTCTTTTAGTTAATGAGATAATTCAAGATCATAATATTGATATTTTAGCTCTCACTGAAACTTGGCTTCAACAAGATGACTATGTAAGATTAAATGAGTCTACACCTCCAAATTACCTCAACTTTCAGACTGCTAGGAGCACAGGTCGTGGTGGAGGTGTAGCAGCTATTTCTCACTCTAATGTACTTCTCTGTCCTAAAACTAATTATGCATTTAACTCATTTGAAAGCCTCACACTATCTATGTCTTGCCCCCAATGGAAAAACCAAAAAGGTGTGTTATTCATAATAATTTACCGACCTCCTGGTCCTTATTCTGAGTTTCTGATTGAGTTTTCCGATTTTATATCAGGCTTAGTCTTAGACTGGGATAAAATAATAATCCTCGGAGATTTTAACATAAAAATGGACCTGAAAGATGATTGCCTAAGTAAAGCTTTCAGTGCTCTTTTAGATAGCATTGGTTTCGTTCAGAGTGTAAACAAACCAACACACTGTCACAAGCACACTTTAGATCTTGTCCTTACATATGGTTTAGAGATCAGTGATTTAAATGTCCTCCCAGAAAACCCAGTATTATCAGATCATTTTCTAATTACTTTTCAGTTCATTCTAAAAGATTTCTCTGCTCCTCAGAATAAAATAATAACAAAAAGGACAATATCTGAAAAAACAGTTGTAAAATTTAAAGAAATAATAGGGCCAATATTCAGTGACATGTCATGTGACCCAGATGAGGATAGACTTACTCCTAATATAAGTGACCAAATTGTTGATAAAACCATGGACTCCTTGAAAACTGCTCTTGATTCTGTAGCTCCACTAAAACAGAAGGTTGTTAGGCCAAGACAATCTTCTCCATGGTATAATGAAGAACTGCGTGCACTTAAACAAAAGGTTAGGAAACTAGAACGACCATATCGTAAATGCCATTCAGAGCAATCTCTAGAAGCATGGAAAACTTGCCTTCTGTCTTATAAAAAGGCTCTGCGAACGGCTCAAACCAAATATTATTCGAATCTGATAGAAGTGAATAAAAATAATCCTAGATTTCTATTTAACACTGTAGCTAGGCTGACTAACCGCCACAGTGCAGTAGAACCATCAATCCCAGTTACCCTCAGCTCTGATGATTTTCTGACATTCTTTATTAACAAAATAATGAATATTAGAGATAAAATAGATGAAATCACTCCTGCTACTAGCAATGAACAAATCCAAGCTATAAAGATAGGGTCTCATTTAAATCCACCTGTAATATTAGACAGCTTTGTCACGCTCAGTAAAGCAGATTTAACCTCAGCTTTTATGTCTTCTAAAACCTCAACTTGTATTTTAGACCCAATCCCAAGTAGGCTTCTCAAAGATACTCTCCCTCTGATAATAGATCCTGTTCTTAGCATAATAAATACCTCATTAAAAAGTGGCTATGTTCCACAGTCTTTTAAATATGCTGTAATTAAACCTCTTTTGAAAAAGCCAAACCTCGATCCTGATGTATTAGCTAATTATAGACCTATTGCAAATCTTCCCTTTATTTCCAAAATACTTGAGAGAGTTGTAGTTAAACAGCTTTGTTGCCACCTACAGGAGAATAATTTATTTGAAACATTTCAGTCTGGTTTTAGAGCTCATCATAGTACGGAAACAGCTCTTCTTAAAGTCACAAATGATTTGTTATTAGCTGCTGACAACGGACTGATCTCAATCCTAATTCTGCTGGATCTCAGCGCAGCGTTTGATACGATTGATCACAATATTTTACTGCAGAGATTAGAATGTGATGTAGGTGTCAGAGGATCTGCTCTCAGCTGGTTTAAATCCTATTTAACCGATAGGTATCAGTTTGTTAATGTAAACCAAAGCTCCTCACAGTGTTCTAAAGTAACCTGCGGTGTGCCACAAGGCTCCGTACTTGGTCCAATTCTTTTTACTCTCTATATGCTGCCGCTAGGTAACATTATCAAAAAGCATGGCATTGACTTCCACTGTTATGCAGATGACACTCAGCTGTACCTATCAATGAAACCAGATCAGACTGATCAAATAGAAAGACTCAGTGCCTGTGTGAAGGATATAAAAACCTGGATGAGCCTTAATTACCTACTCCTTAATCCTGATAAAACAGAAGTGATTTTACTCGGCCCTAAACACCTGCGAGACTCTCTAACCGAGCAGATAATCACACTGGACAATGTCAGTGTAGCCTCCAGCTCGACTGTAAGAAACCTTGGAGTCTTATTTGACCAAGAGCTCTCATTTAAAGCACATATTAGCCAAGCGTGTAAATCTGCCTATTTTCACTTACGAAACATAGCCAAAATTAGAAATCTACTGCCTAAAAATGATGCTGAAAAACTTATCCATGCCTTTGTCACCTCGAGGCTAGACTACTGTAACTCCCTTCTTGCTGCCTGTCCTAAAAGCTCAATAAAAAGCCTTCAACTAGTCCAAAATGCAGCAGCAAGAATACTAACGGGTACTAAAAAACGAGAACACATTACCCCGGTACTAAAAGATCTTCACTGGCTTCCTGTCGAGTTTCGAATCAAATTTAAAATCCTTCTTCTTACTTATAAAGCCTTAAATGATATGGCCCCTTCCTATATCAAAGATGAAATAGTACCTTACTACCCAAACCGTCCACTTCGCTCCCGAAATGCTGGTCTACTGGTGGTTCCTAGAGTCTCTAAAAGTACAATAGGAGGTAGAACTTTCAGTTACCAAGCACCATTGCTTTGGAATCAGCTCCCTGCTGATGTTAAAGAAGCTAACACAGTTTCTACATTTAAGATTAGGCTTAAAACGTTCCTCTTCGAATTAGCTTATGGTCAGGCCAGAAAATGAACAGAATATAACCCACAGGCCTAAATTTGGCTGCCATAAGACCCAATTTAATTATTGCAATATAACAACCCTAAACTTAAAATCAGTGTTAGCACACCAATTGTGCATAATAAAACACTACTGCACTCAGAGCCTGCGTGGGCGGGGCCTGAGTGTCCATGAGTGTCCTTACTTATTATTTATTTATTTAATTTATTTATTTTATAAGGGACCATGTACAATTAGAACATAAATGTTTCCATTTGATGCATTGTACCAGAGTTAGCCTTAGGCTAGTTAACATCTGCAGTCCCCTGGCAGGGAAAGGAACAGCGCACAAACACTGATCCTACATACAGTAAATAACATTTACACATAATAAAATATATAATACAATCCAAACATTCCTACAATTTCTTACAAAACTCATACTCAGTCATCTTTGATTATTTGTGCAATCTTTGTTTATACGTGCATTTGACTGTATGCACTTTCTGCACTATTGTTCTTGTACTGTATTTTTGTGTGAGTTTGTCCTCCTGCTTTGTAATTTTTCACGCTCTTCTCTGTGTACAAATTGTGCTCTATATAAACATATAAACTTCCCTTCCCTTGCCTGTTTTCGTTATTTTCGTTATTTCTCCTATTTCCCTGTAAAGAACATCTCATTACTTAGTTTATCCATAATCTGTTCTTTGCTATTCACATGTTGTCCCTTGTCCCACTCCCCTCTGGGGAGTGTATCTGTTCCAGATGCTCCTGCTCCAGTGTCGATGCCTGGACCTCGGATCCCACCGAATCTTGACTTCGGATTCCACCTAATCTTGAGATCCTGGACCTCGCTCATTGTTCCACTCCAGCCTCTCTTTGACTGTCTGTCTTCGTCTTGCTAGAAAAATCGTCTATCCTGCTAGAAAAAGCGTCTATCTGGCTCCACAGACTTAAACTTCTAATTACATCTGGACATACGTCAGTCCTGGTCACATCTACAGCCTGTCCGTCCATGGGAGTGGATCCCTCTTTCACTGTGGTTCTCCTCGAGGTTTCTCTTTTTCCCCCAATGGGTTTTTTTGAGTTTTTCCTTGCCGAGAAGGAGGGTCTAAGGACAGGGGATGCTCTGGGACAAATTTTATTTGCCACTTTGTTGTTGTAACAATCTGCCTGCATTTCCTAATAATGATTGTTTCTAATTTTACATTGTTTCTGTTGACATTGACCAAATGTTTCACTGTTTGATTTTCTGACAAATCTTGTTTGCTAAATCAACATCTTGTGAAGTCCGCTGAGATAACTGCTGTTGTGATTTTGGGCTATACAAATAAATTGAATTGAATTGAATTGAAATGAAAGTAAATATTTTTAAAGTATGTATGAAAGACAAGACTGGCACACACAATATTTGGTTGAATACTTGATTTGTTATGAGTTTATTGCTTTATATTTAAGACAATTATCATTTGACTGACTGACAGCTCCAGGTGAAACTCCACAGGGACAGTCGGCTGGATATTAAAAGTCGGCCATGTTTGTCCCGTGGTAAACACAGTGTGGTTGGGCAGGTCAGAGGTGCTCATGCAGATATTATGAGCTCCCTCTGGGCTCTATCAGTTCAGTGTATTTGTGTTAGCGGGACCCCGGTGTCAGGACCACCATGGGAAGCCCCGTCCCACGAGAAATAACAGGGAATATGAGCTTTGAATGGGAGAGATATTTCATTATGCAGAAGGTTGGACAAGGATTAGTCTCAGTATATGCCACGTTCACAGCTCCTCCAATGAAAACATGAGATCTCAGCTATGGCTTTATGTGTTTTCAACTGTTTGAGACCGTTAACTTGCTTATGACTCTCATGTTGGCCATTACATTGACAAAAATGCATTACTAATATCATAACATAGCCAGATATATATGGAAAAATGCACAGATAACTCTTACGGGAAGGGTTTATCATTATTAGAGGCGACTTGATATGGTTTTGGGGTTTACAAAAATAAATAGGTGAATTGAATAGTTAATATAACATTAAACCTACATATCAATAAAAATAGAAAACCATACTTTGGAATATGACCAATATTGATAATTGTAAGCCATAATGTGAGAAAAAAAACAAAAAAAACTAACCCCTGTAGGCCAAGCAAGGCTGATCAAAGTAAATTGAGCAGCCTTGAAGCCTGTAAATCGACGCAGATTTTTAAAATGTATTTAGAGAATCAAATACATTTAAATGATCAAAACATGCTTTTACTCAAGTTTATTTTTGGTTGAAAAGTTTAAAAGTTACACAGTGCACCTTTAAACATAGCTCCATGACAACCAGATGACATTACTTTGCCAGATTTTTGTCTATTTAAAAAATGTCACTTCCTTATAATTAACATTGTAAATAATAAGATCACACGGTCAAGCCACCTAGTTACTATGTTGTACACTTGGCTAAAACTTAACAAAAATAATCTTTATTCATTAATTTATCTGTTTATGTATTTATTTTGTTAGTTATTTTTTTGTTGTTGTTGTTGTGTTGTTGTTTTGCCAAAAAAATACACCCTAACACACTTATAAAGATACAGTTGACAACGCCATTGTTAAAGCCAATGGGAAGCTAAACTTTTTACCTCATTTTCTGCTGAATTAAATGTGTGTTTTAGCACAACTAAATCAAGTCAAGTCACAATTGGTTTAAATGGAGGTTGTTGATGTTGTGTTATGTCCAAAAAGCAAGTAGAAAGCTAAAGATACATATTATAACATGCCACACTATACATGTTACCATTTAGATCGACAGTTGGATCACTTTAATCATCTGTCTTCGTATCTATATTTGACAGAATATTTTTCTTAAGCTCACATTTGCTGTTGTAGTTCTTGAGCAGTGAGGAGTCATGTTATGTTTCCCTCACGGAGGTGTATCTATAGTTAAAATTGTTTACACGCTCATTTAATCGTGCTTCTTGTGAGAAACTTGACAATGTCCTTGTCTCCCAGGTGTGATGATACATGTTTTTTTACTGATTTCTATTCTTTTTCCTGATCTTGTGTAATGTATCTTTGTTCAGAAGCACATTGGCCTTCTTCAAAAACATGTCCTTGATCATGTACCTATCATGTACATTTACAACAAGCATTTTATCTTTGAAAAGAAGCTAACAATAACAAATTCTCAAAACCCAAGTTGAAGAGAAAATGTAGATTAGCAGTGATTATTCCATCATTTGCTTAAAACATCTTGTCCAGTGCATTTCCAAACAGCAGCCTGACCACCAGACGCCCATGTGGAGGTGTTGGCCCTTACCCTCTGCAGGTCCCCGAGCAGACCAGCCCAGATGGAGGCTTCAGTCCTGGGTGGTGCAGGTGACCGTGACGCCCCACGTTTCGACCCCGACTGTGGCTAATGGACATCTGTCACCCTCCCCCGACTAGAGCCTCGCCACTGTCAGAGCGCCATGAAATATGTATGAAACACTGATGTTTAGCAGCGGCGATCCAGCTCTGCTAATCAATGATTCGATCCCTGGCAGCCCGCGCAGGAATACATTTATTATACATTATCTTTTCATGCAGTCAATTTTATGCATTCTGAATCCACCTCCAGCCATACCGCATTGAAATGAAGCTGAAATTGTGTTTAAAATTTAAAGTGGTCCCATTGCCCCGAGCTACATGCCCTCGCACTGCCACGTGCACGAGATTGTTGGAAAGTGAGGCCATTTCTTCCATTCTTTTGGCGGCTGCTACATAACAAATAAGTCTTGTTGTTGTAAAACCAGGCGGCTATATTTGTCGCAATTAAGCTTCTTGTTGCTAATTAAAAATACCCCGCGTTGTTGATCCAAGGCTAAATGACCTGAGCAGGAGTTAGCGAGAGCAGCCAAGGGCATAGCGGGCTAATGTAAACCAAATCCTCTACCTGGGGAGAGACTCTATTCAGGCTAATCCACTGGCCTGGAGGCTGCTGCTGCTGCTTTTAATAGGGCACCGCGAGCCCAGTCATTGTCCTCGCTGCAACATGTTAGACCCACTGAGCTGAGGACATATGGAAGGGAGGAGAGAGGAAGGACTTAGTCTGCAAAGGGAGAAAAGTTGGAGCTTGGTAAGGACACAATAATGAAAATGGTTGGACTGAAAGAATCGTTTTGGCATTGTAATTTCTGACTTATAATTGGAGTTCTTCTCTTAGTATTGGGATTAATATGATATGTACTATATGTTGGTTTCATCAGATCCCCCCCTAATTTATTTATATTCTTAGAATCAGGACTGCATAAACAAACAAAAGTCAAGAAATCAAACATTTTGTCATGTCAAATAGTGTTCTGTATCACCAAACATCATTTTATTTTGTTTTTAAAAAGAGTAAATTGAATTGGATAAAAATTTTTTAATTAATTTATTTTTTTAATATATATATATATATTATATATATATATATATATATTATATATATATATATATATATATATATATATTATATATTATATATATATATATATATATATATATATATATATCGAGGCTGTGTCCTACCAAGGTGGGGTAGCCTGGATAGGCTTAGTCAGGGCACACATTCATACACACACCATATTCATACTAGGCTCACGCAGTTTTGCAGAAAAATCCGATATACCAGTTGTCCCAAACTCAAATGAATCAAGGTCAGAGTTGGTGGTGGGCCGCATTTTAAAATACAGGCCTCCAAGTTGATAAAATTGAGTAACCAGGGTCCAACTGTTGTCCCCAGGAAAAATGTTTATCTAATTTCTATTCTTGTAGGTAATTGAATGTATTCCACTTCATTTTAGAGGTTATATAGTCACATCTCAACAATATATTTGATTGCCCCCCAGGATGGCCACATGAAATCATCTGGAGGTCCGCCAGTTTGAGACCCCTGCCACAGAGAGTCTATTTAGCCCAGAGTTCGCAGCGGTCTGTTCGCAGCGATTGGTTCGGACTCCCAAACCAATCGGGCGGCTGGAAGGCCAGGTGGTTTATCTCGTGTTTGTGAATGTAGAAATATCGCGAAATAAACCATCTGGCTGGCCAGGTTAGTGTAAGAGGCCCTTTGCAAAAAACTATCCCAAACCAAAATTGCCTCGCAGTCAGGTACGGGAAGTATTGCATGTATACCATTGTGAGTATTTGAACTTACACTGCCATACACTATACTGTCTATTTTTCTCTTCAAGCATATACCTTGTCATTCTACAGTAAATTGTGTGTCATAACAGCAGCTATAAATTCAGGTCAGAAGTTTTAAAACAAATGCAAACTTTTGGTCTGGGTCTTGGAGTTGGTTAAGAATAGGACTGTTAAATAACATGGCTTTTATCCATAGAAATGAACAGGGGCAGCAATTCATGTCTGTAGAAGGCAAAAATGAAAAATATTAGACCAGGCTAATTGGGGAATGGCTTAATGTATTTATTCAGGTTTGTCTCTCCACAGATCATGAATAATGTTTTGTTGTGACGTCGTAGTTGTCTGCTTGTGCTTGTGAGGTATCTGTAAGGCCTGGTGTCTGCAGAGTGAGCAGAAGGTCAAAGAGGTGTGAATGAATGGGACACATAATCAGTGGTTTTACAGTGAGGCTCTGACACAGACCAGCCTCCTGCAGAGTGACTCACAGCCCAGACACCTCCGAGGTCCACATTAACCAGGAGAAAACTCTTCTGTCAGACCTACTATCTCCTGTCGCAGTGCTTTCCAACTGACTTAATTCAAGTTCTAATTAAGTCCAGGGTGTCTAAACTTTTTCATCACCCACCTGTTGAAGTACAAACAAGACGCAGATTCGGAAAAGGGATCATACAGTAAAAAAAAAATATTTTGAGTGCTTTGAACAAGTTTCAAACGAGTGATGTAAACATGACACGTGTTGCAGCCCCAGTTCATTTCTATGGTGGTTTTAAAGATGTGTTATTATTTATGTATATTTTACAAAATCTTATCCTCATCTTAACCTACCCCAAGCCCCAGTCCTAACTTTATCCATTTAACTTGAAGCCTAAACTTACCCGTAGTTCACAGATGACTTCAACCAAAAGGTGTGAAATTGTGCTCATACACTCTTTATGTGTTGTGGTATATATACACTTTCTTGTGAGATTGAGTTGGTCACAAAGTCTATGTATCCAAGCTTAAAATGCAAAAGGTTGTGAGTTAAACTCCCATGCGACCAGAGCATGTTTGTGTGAAGTTTAAACACAGTCTCACAAGAAAGCGAACATATAACATGACACAAAAACAGTATTAGCACAATTTCACGCTTTTTTTTGCTTACTTATGTTACACTATAGATATTATGAGAAAGCGTAAAAATGATGCGAGATTTCATAGCATGAAATAATCAATATTAAAAGTCAAAGTAAAATGTATTACTTATTTCTGTTAGGGCCTATTCCTTATAGCACTTAAGAACCGAGAAACAACAGTGGTGGATAAAACAATATATAGCTGCAAGCAGGTGATGCGGTCAAGTCAAATTACAAGTCACATCTGCTGAGATATAATGCAATAATGTGAGCTCTGCAGAAAATTAATAACATAAAGGAATAAGGCTATGTATGTATCATTGTTTCTTGTTTTCACAACCTACCTTATTTAAATGATTACAAATGTGTTGTATCTTGGCCTTTAACAAATATTTAGAAAAAAAACACTGGTAGCAGCAGCAATTTATTTAATATTTGCTGCAAAAGTAAGAAAAAACTGTTGCCTGTAGTTTATTTGTTAGTATTCAACATCACATTAAACATTACTAAAAATCCAAATGTTGAATCTCTGGGTTGGGCACACACATACCCAGCTAGTACAATGAAGGAGGCCTGTGCCATGAGAGAACGCGCAGAGGACGAGTGACAAAACTGCCTGAGGAAAAATGACTTGAATCCAATGAGATGTATTGGGAGGATAGATATGTAAAGGACCTGAGCTGACAGCTGCTATTGCTCCCTGGGTGATGGGTGCCAACACACAGCCCTGCAGAGAGAAGCACGTTTGATAATACAAACCACGCTCCCATAACACTATTTATAATCCTGTCGCTGCTGCATGGAAACAAATCGTCAGGAGCGTGAATGGGGAATGTGCTTGTTTGTTTATGTTTTTGTTTTTTTCATGCACAAACCCAAACTCTGGAAAAGTTGTGGGAAATATTTTGATAGACATGTTTGTGATTTTAAGGATTTTAAATGTAATTTTAAGAGATAGACGTAGACATATAGACCTAATTAGAAGACAAGACATTCGCCTCTGATGCTATCAATTCCATAGCATCTAAGCTAATCCAGTATGGTTTAAATCAGGCCTATTCAACTTAAAGTGAGGCTAAACACACGTTCAGAGACTACTCCGTCACAACTGAACCCAAACAGGTTCGCAAAAGTGGGAGATGCCCGGAGGCCTTTGAAGAGACGCCAGGTGGGTGTGAACAGACATTGATTGACAGCACAAATATGAACAGCGGTCCTGGTCTGACGTGAGATTTGCAGCGGAGGGAGCTGTACAGCACAAGTTTTGCTTACTTGCACGTCAAGGTTTTTTTTTAATATTTACTTTGCAAAACATATGTATGAAACCTTTGCTTTAGTCTCATAAGCGCATGAGCCTATTATGTGAGTATTTTCTAAATATGAAAATTGAAAATGAAAAACACAGGCACGAGTTTCAAACCAGCGCATCGTTGAACTAGTGGTGGCACAACGCGCCACTCGCTCAACAAGCTGAGCCAAATGACGGCTGTCGTCTCTACACAGCGGGTGATCGCTTTCCAACTTCCGCAGCAGCATCGGTGTCAGCGGGAGGAGTTTAGATAAACTCACTGTGACGTCGGCGTGAACTGAAAATGCACTGACAGCGTTTGCCCATCGTGGCAGTACAGCCACCGTGTTTGCACACATAACTGTAAAATGAACGAGTTTGCACAAAAATGTAAAAAAAAAGGCCTGTAAACAGTAGATAATTCAATTTTGACCCCATATACACAGTCTGACAGTGAAAAAAAGTTGATTCTGAGTTTAGTTTCTCTTTAAGACCCGAGTGCCAAACCAGCCCTCCCAAAATCTGATCCGGCCCTCAATTCTCTGTAAAAAGTGGCAAACTTAAATGTCCTAATGTGTCAATAAGTGCTTGAACTAGCAATCTTGATTATTTATATTTTAGCTGTCTGAAAAAAACACCAACAACTGACTGTTCTTCCTGCCTGATCTTTAGTGATTTTTCATTTTAAGCTGAGGTAGTGAAAACCTCATAGAAATTAACTAAACAGGAAATGAACATGCAAGCAGATGTCAGCATTTTTGAAAATAAATAGGCCAACTGACTTCGGTGCACAGAGCCAATTGTGTAAAAGTGCCATTTCAACAAACTGCTAGCTTTAAGTTGAGATTTCTGATTTCAAGACATTTCAAGACAAGTAAAAGTTGATTGATTCTGATTGATTTATAAATTGTCTTATAACCAGTTAAAATAAATGAAACCAGTAAAAAATTTAATAAGCAATTACATCTTATTCATTAAAACAGATCAAATCTGGATTAAAATTTTGATTCCAAGGCGTTTTAATCAAGTATAGATATGTCGTTTTTGCAGTGTAAACATCACATATTAGTAAGTAAGTAAGTAACCTTTATTTGTATAGCGCTTTTTCACAAAGTGCTTCACAGTGAGTGATATTACACAAATATCACTTAATAAAATTGTACTTAGTTTCTGTGGAGCGCTTGGATCGCATTGACTAGTGATCGCGTGTGCTTTTCACCTGGAATGTATAAGTTGGATAATAATTCATCAGTTTTGAATAAGAAAAAAAAACAAAAGAAAGTTATATGTTAGACTTAACATTGATTAATCATCAAACCACATAAAACCCAACATCACTCTCCTCCTCTTTCCTTTCTCCCCATGCATCGCCCCACCCTGCACCCCCCAGCAGCCTCTGTGACTCTGGGCTGACTGGACCAGCCTATAGCGTGGAAGAAGGAGCCCCAGTGCAGCCCATGGAAATGCATTTGACTGGGCTTTAATTGAAGGTAGAGCTGTCACACAACCCACGCAGACAGCCACATGTAATTATTCCAGTCTGCCAAGCTTGAGTTTGCCTGTCATCTACCTGCCTACCGCTGCTCCGGGGCGTACGAGACACACACATTTGGGAGGGGTGCATTGTGGGTAGAAGAAGAGGAGGAAAAAGCGGTTTCTATAGGTCTAGCCGGGGCCTTTCACTGCAGGGGTGCACACGACACGCAACACTGATATCCCAATTTGTTTTAGATTTTTTAGACTTTCTATCCTGGCACCTTCCGAGTCAATCTGTATTCTCACACTCGCCCACTTCAGGAAGAAATAGTCTGCAAAAGAGAAAAGGAGCAGTGACAGTAAAAGTAGGCCCTCCACAGATAGCCGCTAAACATAGCCCGCTTGGTTCGACAACGACTTCAATTTGGGGAACCTCAGAGTATTTTGTTCCTCCATGTGGCAATTAGGATGTCAAATCAAACTTTTGGGGAAGGCACACGGCACAGCGAGCCTCTTCTGGAGCTATTTTCAGACACCACATCTCCGTTGCCAGCACAGATCTACTTTTTGCCAAAGCATTGAGAAAGTGTAGGGAAAAAACAGATTTGTATTTAGTTTTGTAATCAGCTGTAGTTTGGGGTGTAGCTGTTCAGTCATGGGTTAAATTCTGCTGCGTAAACATTGTGTCATTGGGCAAGAGATTCATTGTCTCTGTTTGTAACATATATGTTCTATGACAGGATAAATGGTGCTAAAGAGTTTGGTAATAATAATACACTCATGTTAGTGTTAAAGGTGAGGTAGATGATTTTTACAATGCAAACACAATGTAGGTTTTAAACCTGACACCTTTTTCTCCTAAATCCTTCGACACATGATTAATATCAACAAGTATTCAATTTTGGTTGCAATTACACTTTTTACCAACAGCAAAGTGAATATGGAGAAGACAAGCACAGCCAATCTCAGCGCAGATGATGAGAACTAAATGTTACTATTTTAAACCTGAAACTTTATTAAAAGTTGACCCAACTTTAATAGAGAATGAACAAAAGCTTAAAGATGCACTGTGTAACACTTCAACCAAAAATAGAATTGATAATATCATGCTTTTGTCATTTACGTACATGACTTTGTTGCAGCAAATACTATGTGTCCTTACTTTTTACAAAATGGGCTGCTATCTGGTCTGAAAGAGGGCCTCTTCTTGCAAGTTTTCCAAGAAAATTCGTTCTATTAGCTATATTTTTTCACATTATGGCATAAGGAATTAATCTTCATTAAGAATGTGCCAAAGTCTGATTTTAAATATCTGTGTCTACTGAATTGAGTAGTTGACTTTTCATGTTCAAAAAAAGTTTGCGTCCGTGTGGTATATGTTTATCATAATTTTACAGAAGTTAAGTTAAAAAAGTTAAAAAAAAAATTACACACAATGTTATTTTAACAAAATTAAAGTGTTAAAAGATATATTTTTCAAATCATAGTGTCTGCATCATAGGATTCGTTATTAACCTCACTCAAACAGAGTGAGACAAACTAAATGTTTAGAAAAATCTTAAATAATCTTGTGTTTGTCTGAAAAGATGGTACTGTAACTTTAATCAGGATCATCTTCTGCATTAGTGTAAGGTTAAGTAACTTTAAGTGATCTTGGGGTAAGTATTTACATGTTCTAACTTCTTTCTAAACTAATATCCAGTACAAGGTACTCCAAGTTTCCAATTAGGTGTTATCAGTGGGAATGAAAAGTGGGAAAATAAAATAACAAAACAGCATTTGCTGTGTGTACAATTTCACCAAAATCTATATCTAAATTCGCTTAAATGACTTAGATTTAGAATTAGATTGGAATTTAACTTGATAATATTTAAGACAATACTAGAATTTATACTAAATTAAGGTTAAAATCTTAGAATCAAGCTATTTTAACTTGTCTTGAAATTCAGTGATTTGTGAGGGAGAAAGTTTATATCTTTGATAATAAGTTTTGTTGTTTTGTTGTTTTTGTTTTTAATTATTACTACCACAAAGTCTGGATAAAGACAATTATATTCCACCAAAAAGATGCACTGTGGAACTTTGAGTTGGAGAGATCACTCAATGAACCTTTCCATTGTTTTTTTGTCCCAAAGTCTAACTTAATCTTTCTTTTTTTCCATCTTCACATGGTAAAGCTCATTCAAATGGGTTCAGTCAGAAAGTACTAGTGCATCTTTAAATATTTGGACAGTGGACAGTGGTCCGGTGGTGAATCCAGCTACATCTCCCGTTAAGAGTCACTATGTTCCATTTCCCATGACTTTTGGGTGGCTCCTCTTTCCCCTCACCCGGACACACTGTTATGGAAATCTGCCCCAACAATGCTGCTCATCTAACCCACGGGTCCGTAAAGGCCGCCCTGGTGGTGACATGACCCCTGCCCCGTCCCACACCAGGCCCGTCCTAACTGTCACTCAGCCCATTATCTGGCCCTCCGCTCCGGGACGTTCCACGGACAATAGGGCCACGGAGGCACGACCCGGGTTCCCCAATCACACGCCTCGTTTTGGCATTTAGCACCATGACATGAGTGTGTGTTCTGCATTCCCGGACAAATGACTGGACTTAGCCTCAGAGCCGTGTAAAGCAGGGATGTTACACTTGTAAAATATGGTCGTTAGAGAGATGTGTTTTGTCAGAGTGTTATAGGTCAATTTGGACGGTAGCTTCACTTTTAGGAAACAATAAGCTCAGTGTTTCTCTATTACAGATGTGATAAATGTTGTATGATTATGCGTGTAATTTGTACAAGACTCATTGGTCACAAAATCTATTCATATGGTTTTAAGTGTGACATTGAGACCTTTTTAGGTTTTCTATGTTCAACTCTGTGTGATGAACCTGAAGTTATTAAAGGTGCTGTACCAGATTTTTGCGACAGAAATTTTAAACTTTTTTCTCATGTTTTTCTCACTACCTAATGCATAAGCCTTCGAAATATTGACCACAGTGTGTTTTATCATAACTGTTAGGATCGAGGCATGTTGCTGTGCTAACAGCAGTTAGCCACAATGCTAACAACAGCAGACGAAGTTTATGGGTTTTATTGAAATGTCCATGGAAAGTCTAAAGCCATGCTGTGTAGCATTCTGTAGGCAAAGAAAGATCATCTTTGTAGAGAAAAGCCAGCCCAAAACGTATGATTGATGCCTAAACTTACTTGTTAAACCTAAAGAAAATGTTGCCATGTGGTTTCAAAATGTGTGGTGTTATTTATTGACATAAAAAAAGGCGTAAAAATGTGATCATAGTACATTTTGGATACTTCACTGTATCTATTTTCTTCGGAGACTGGGCTGGGAAAAGCGACATAACTCACTTTTTGTTTATTGAATGTTGATATTGCATGTTACTGTAAAAGTTACATTTGAAATCACAATAATAATATTGTATACAAGCAGAAAAAAATGCATATTTCTCTCGTAATACAAACAAATGTAAAGTTAACAGGTGTCACTCAGATTAAAATGACCTTTTAGATAGTCCAAAGCTGTACACACTGAGCAAGTTGTAGCCATAATGTCTCAATTTAACTTATGTATGTTGAAAACCACATTGACCTCATTTGCTCCATGAGTGTAATGTTTACTTTACAATTTGCCCCTGTCTGTGCATCTCTAAATAAAATCTACCTCTCATTGTACCGTGACTGTGTCTGGGCCGTCCCGACTAAACAGCGTCTAATCCCACAAACATTCAGACAATTTATCAAACGTAATCATTCTCCTTGTCGTCTCCTGTCTGCTCCCAAAAAAAAAAAAAAACACCCAGATGCCCTGAACAGTGAGCAAAGTACATGCTAGGTAAATATTTAGCAGACGCACACAGCTTTAGCTCACTGGAGGTTTGGAAAGAGACGACCACATGAATGAGGTCGACATTCACATTCACTATAAAGCAATGTAAATTACAGCCACTTTGTCTTCGATTCAAACACTTGTAATGAAAGAGTGAGAAGCTAAATGAGAGATTTAAGAATGACTGTGATCTGACCACAGTCTTTGAATGACTTACACTAAACTATGCTCTAAACTATACATCAGACTGAGCGAAAGGCTGAGGGGACATGGTTGTTGATTGAAACTGATCTTTGGCGTAGTTTTTTTGATGAATGACATAATGATTTTCCATTCTGCTTAGTCTTCTGCTCATCCAGGCACACTACACTGCTTTGGAATATAAAAGTATTAATTTTATTTTCTTTAACCATATCTACAGATTTAACCTGAACACTTACTAAGACTTAATAATCTAAAGGTAAATTTTCTGGTATCTGAAATAACAGTAATTTACTAAAAGAATTGCTCCTGTTTCAGTGCAGTCACTGGAGATTTTCAAATTAGTTGTGGGAAAAATTCTACAATTTTGAAGGGATTCAAATCATTATGATTCGGTAATCTCAAAGAGTCGATCAAAAATCTGACTGTTTTGTGTCCACTCAACATATTAAAAGTGCCTTATTGCAAAAAATATGTTGAAGAGAAGCGCTGCGTGGATACAGGTAAATCCAAAGTTGGACCGGTTGTCTGGTGTTGTAAAGTGATAAAGGCAGACAACAAAAAACAAGACACTCAGTCTATTTTATAAAGTTAAAAAGCCTTTATTCCATCATGGCTATTTGATAAAAAAATGTCAGCCCACACGGCCTTCATCAGTCCTTATGCCCTGTTTGTCTGCCTTTATCACTTACAACACGCAGGCATCTGTCTTATTTTTTCCATATTAGTGCCTATTGGAAACACCAGAGAACAAACTCTCTTTTCACAAGTGCAGGACAAGAAGAGACTGAGACAAACACGGTAAACAAGAAGATTGAGGACAAAGGGATGACTGCAGCGATGTTTTCCTTGTTGGTACGGCTTAAAATGGGGTGTGTTTTGTTGCATTATGATATCACATTCAGGGAGAAATCAGCTTCATAAGGACATTTAACTTAGACGTGTCTAAATGTAATGTCACCACGTTACATGTGAGGCTGCAACACAGTCTCTGAAGAAAATGTAGATATACACTGAAATGTCAAAAAGTATATGCAACATTCAAACCTTTTTACATATATATGTTACAAAAAGCCAAAATGTAAAATAACCATGATTTTTGATTGAAGCCTGTGGTGACCTTTTATTTGGATTTAATGGGTAATTTAGGGCTGGGCTTGGGGTAAGCTAACCTTAACCAAATAACTTTTGAGTTCAACTAACTTTGTGGTTATTTTACGTTTTGACTTTTCGCAACATATTGGCGTAAAAAAAACGGGTGAAAACATGCCTATTGTTCATTTTTGACATTCGTTGTACATCTGTGTTTTCTTGTGAAACTTTGTGAGACTTCCATGACCCATCACAACCTGCTGTGTTCACTGTGAAGTGAGTGAAAAAAGTTTATTTATGTCCATGTATTACAGTGATTCGATTCTCATCGTTCGCAGTGAGAAGTCGTTCAAAAGAATCGGATTGTTTGTGAACTTTAGTGATGTGTCGTGTGATAAATCTTTGTGAAAGAGCCGGATGTTTATCTTTGGGATAAACATTCATGATGATCTGAATTCCTTCAAAGAGTCGCAAACCCCATCACTAGCGAATGTCACATCTCTAATTCCAATCCAAACTCGACACATGGATCATGTTTCAAAGTTTGCATCATTTTCCCACTTCTTCCTGCATCCAAAATACTTGTATATAAAACAAGAACAAAAAAAAACAACAGCAACATTCTAATTATAACATCATGACAATGTGAAAGAGCCCACACTAAAGTCATTACTCCATGTTTAAGGCCAGTCCCTCCTCTAAACACTCAAATGATAATCAGATTAAACAGATTTGCATTGAGACACAGCTAAAACGACTCCACTAACTTGTGCTCAAATAAAATACAATTTGGGCGCTGAATGCCAGATTAGTGGACTGGTTAAGGCTTGTTAGTGGTTTGCTCCCGAATACTGTGGCATATTGCGGGTTGAATGGGGACACAATGGGGAGCTGGGGCGACGCAGGGGGGTGCTTGACCTCAGAAGCAGTGACCCAAAGCGAGCTCCATGTCTCTGTATGGGCCTGTCCCGTTCTGCCCCACATTCCTCCCTGTCTCCTGCTCGGGACGACAGGCAAACAGCAGGGTCCGCAGTCCAAAAAACAGTGTTTTTGGAGCACATGGTGACCCCGGCGCAGCACAGAGCCAAGGTAGTGCTAATGGACTTTGCATATGGCGCCATCAAACTGGAATCAAATATGTTGGATGTTTTTTCCTAAATAGCTTTCCACTTAATTGAGATTTTACTTACAGTGCTATATTTTTTCGAGAGACGTCAACATTTCTTTTTGTTTTAAGTCCAAAAAAAAAAAGAATGGACTTTGTCTTACATTAATGATATTGTATGAAACACTGCTGCCTGGCATCCAGAAGCCACATTTCTTACACTGCAAAAACCTTTTATCTAGCCATGCATTTCCACTAGCCCTGTTAGTACCTACTCAGCTCTACTGGGCACTACGCTAGTGGGTCTGATTGTGTTTCCATAGCCCTGTTTCCATAGGCTCAGGTCGGCTCGGTACGGTATGGTCCTATGCTTTTTCCATTGCGCAAAGCGACCCGTTCCACCCCGCTTGCTGCCTTTGGTCCAGCTTTCACAGTGCACCCTGGAGCAGACCATAGTGCGGTCCTCCCTTTAGGCTTGATTATTGGACGAGAGAAAACACAGGCTCAGGCAAAAACCAGACAGAAAAGATAGAAACATGAAATAATGTTTCTCACCAAACGCCGACTTGATCCTGTAACAAACCCTGCATTTCGTGATGAAAACTTTATTTGTTGCTCCGATAGACTTTGCAAAGCCAAGATAGTGTATTAGCATCAGCTGTTTCCGGTTTGTCAAGGTAAAACATTGTAAAAAAAAAAATATATAATATATATATATAATATTATATAATATTATATAATATAATATAATATAATAATAAAAAAACAAAATATATTTATAAAAATATAATAAATAAATAAAAAATAATCTTGTGCTAATGTGTCCAACATAATCTAAACTCAAGACAATGAAAAAACTGGTTTAAAATGCTGCATGCAGTGGTTTTACAAAAAAGCTAAAAAAAAAAAAAATGACAAAGTAGTTTTCTTGTTTACATCAGCCTGACCTCATGTCACAAACACAAACATGAAATCATGCATGTCTTTTGTGAATCAATCACAACATTGACGCAAGGGGGGGACCAGATGGAAACATGGCTCATGAATGTGGTAGCATCCCACAGACCAAGATGGTAGTAAAAAAGTAAGAGAGAGAGAAACAGGGCCAGTGGAAATAGGACTGATTAGCTGAGTAGGTACTAACAGGACTAGTAGAAATGCCCTACTGGATTCAAATTTGTATCCAGATTTTAGTTATTTTAACTGGATAAGGTTTAATTGCTTGTGTAATGTAGAATATTTCACTGATTTTAAGGCATTTGTTCTAAGATAATTTGACTTAAAATAGGAAAATAAATTTGCCACTAAGTAAACACTTTTAGGCCACTGGCTAATCATTTGGTTCAAAATAGGAAGCTACAGTATGTCCTCAAACCAGTGACACGAGTTAAATAACGTAGATCTACACATAAGCAGATCTTAAATTTGCCGATATTAAGGTTAAAACCCTAGAATCAAGCAAGTTTAATTGATCTTTAAATACATGCATTTTCGATAGTGGATGGATTACCTTTAGTAAAACTTAAAGCTAGCACTTCTTTGTTCTGTTTTCTATTATAACTGTTATAATAAGTTCTATTTGTCTTTGAATAGATTGATAATAATAATAAAAAAGTCGATCAAAAGTTCTGTACACGTTCTTTCAAAACCCCATATTAGATTTTATTACATGAGATTCATCTCTATATTGTGGTTCCAATTGCCGCATTATTCAGCCAGCAAGCTAACTCGTATGTAGAGTTTTTAATTTACCCAAAGCCTTGTTGAAAACATGGTCCAATCTTAACTAGAGACTCCAAATGTCTGCAGTGCGATGTAATAGGTTATGTCTAAGGCACCAGTTCAGTCGCTTTACTCTGACAATCAATCTCGCTGCTAAATTTAGATTTCAAAACAACTTGTAGAGTCCGTTTTGCCTTCTTCTGTGTCCAGCCGTGATTACAGGAGAAGTGCACTGCAGCCTCCTCCCATTCACATGACACGCTCCAGCCTCAACCACAGCTGGGACCGCAGGGTGAAAGGGACTTCTGAGGCGCAAATATATGACTTTATAAATGAAGAATACTGTTGCTTCAAAATAATGTTTATGTTAATACGTAAAGAGCCAAAGCAGCAAATAAGAATAATACTAGAGACATCAGAGATATCAGTGTGGATTTTCTACGCTAAAGTTTCAAGTCGCAAGGATAGTTTTTCAAATGAACAATTCCAGTGCCTAAAGGGTTAATATTCTTGTATTTCAGAGTCAATACTAAAACAGAAAAGGATACCTGTGAACGCAACTGCAGAGTGAGAAAAATACTGTTTAGTAACAACTTAAGGTGCTATGCTGAACTATTACTGAAATACTTCATTTTAAGCCTCTGATGATCAATTTTGTGTTTTACAAAGAACAAAAAATAAATTCTTGTTCTACATTGAATTTATCCCTATAGTGCTTGAGAAAAAAACGCATTTAGGATAACTTAAGCTTTTTTAATTGTAAATTCACATTGTTAGCCACAATGCTACAACAAATCAAATCAAATATTTTTGTGTAGCCCAAAATCACACAACAGTCGTCTATGAGGTCTTCCCATGATTGTAAATTTAGCAAACATGAATGGAGAAAATAAAAATAAAACAATACACATTCAATAAAATAATAAACATTCAGAAGCAGTGATTGATGTGCTTGCTTATCCCATGAGTGATCAAGAGAAACACTGATCTATCTCATAATAGGACTATACCATGTCAAAATATGCCTCAAGCAAGGCCTAAAAACCAATGTCAGTTGTAACTAAGAAACTGCACAAACAGAGCAAAACTGTGGGAAAAAGAGTAGCCGTGCACCAGAAATGAAGAGGTGTCAATGTACCACAAAAAATACTTAATTAAAGAAATACTATATGCTTTGTTTCTTATTCACCTGTGTTGTCCAGCCTCACACAAAAAGTAGGGTGTATCAAAAATAGATTTAAAGTAAAGTTCATTACAAACCACCTGTGACTTCAGAACTGTGCCCCAGTGTGTCCCTCAGTATTGTTCTAACACGCCCCATTCTTTAAAATCTGCAGGAGAAAGGGAGATTTATGGAGAGGAAAACAGTGTCTGGAAAAGCCTGTGAGCTCATTTATCTTGAGGGGAGACGACACAGAGATTTACACACTCGCCTTGTGTTTGGGTTTCTGCAGCAGACTCCAGGAAGCAGCGTTTTGTCATTTCATTATCTACAAGCAACACAGTTATTAGTTTGTGATTTTCACCTCGGCACACTGTTAATGCACGGTTTACAAAATGTTTGCTGCCAGAAATCTGCTGATGTGGAACAGATAAACAGCATGTAATACAAAAAAGTAAGGTATATTGTAGGTAAACCTTTCTTTTGTACATGGAAATAACAAATGAGAATGTAAACCAAGAAACCAACCAACACATAAACACAAAAAACATACTTATAGTACATACAGTGTCTTTTCATAGATAAGAATCTAATTCAAATTTTACCAAATTTCAAATTAAATATTTGTCTCTGTTAAGTAATGTTGATGTATTCGTTATTGTCCAAAGACTGAACACACTTCTAAAAAGTTAAAGTTGCTTGATTCTAGGATTTAAACCTAAATTCAAACATTTTGACCTGTTTAACCTCGATATATTGTACAGACATAGATTATTTTCCTTGTTTCAAAGTGTTTCAAACTGATTTCAAGACATTGCTTCTTATTCCAATGTGTTAACCCTTATGAGGTGGAGGGCCCGCCCACTTTTTCCTAATTAATTAATTTTTGCCCACCATGTTATAAAAATCAACTCTCAAGCTCCCTGGCATGTTATAGATAAAAATCAAATGGAAACCCTCTTATTCACAGTCACATCAATCATTCTGGGATGGATCAGAATCAGTTTTTACTCTAAACTTACAAATAAAAAAATCTTTATAAAATTCTTACTAATTTAATAGGAATTTTAATGAGCTCCGCCTAAACTTTTTTAAGTTAATACAGGTTCCTAAAACTTTTTTTAGTTAAAATAGCTACAGCTTTTGAAGAGGAATTGTCCAAACCCAAATAATACCAAATCTAGTGTCATTCTGTCCATGGCTTGTGACACAAGCTATACTGATTCTTAGTTTACCCAAAACTTTTAGGCGAACTTTAAAACTTCATGTTCTTTTGTGCAGAGCTTCTTCTCACTTAAAACTACAGAGCATCAGCTTCACAATGAGTCCAGCCAATTGTTTATGCTCCAAAGAATTTTAGAATATGAATTTTAGACAATTTTAGTGAGACGTTTTAACAAAAATGCTTTTACCTCATTGGCAAATTTTCATTCTTATTTTAAATGTCTTATAACCAGTTAAAAATGTTTTGAAACCAGTCAAATATTACACAAGCCTATAAATCTTATTTAGTTAAAACAGCTCAAATCTGGATTAAAATTCAGATTCAAAGTAATTTTGAGCAAGTCTAGATGTATAGTTTTTGCAGTGCATGCTTTCTGTTTTTATTTACAGAACAGTCTGGATCAGGCGTATATGTGGGTGGTGGTTGGAGGAGCTGATGGTCGTTAATCTCAGTCTGCCCCAGGGCAGCTGTGGCTACAATAGTTGCTTGCCACTATGTTAATTTTGGTTAGTGAAGTTTTGGAAAAGGCTTTCTAACCGGGTCATCTCATAACTGCGTAGGGTAAAACAAAAGAGTTTTGATTATCAAAAAGATTATTCAGTCAAAAGCAAACTAAGTCAGTCAACAGTCCTGTCATTTGGGTTGCCAGATGCTGTTAAAAATTGTTGGTAATAAAAACACTTTCTAAATTGAATGCTCACTAATAAACCAGTGTCATTCTTAAATCAGAGCTAATTTCTCTGCAGCTGAAACATGAAGCTTCTGAACAGAACACGAGACTTGGCTTGTCTGTGAACAAAAATAAAAAGTAAACCCTCATGAAAATGCAAAAAAAGAAATAATAAGTATCTGCAGGTACAAACCTCTTGTGGCAACAGAGGTGTGTAAAAGGGGTTTTGCTAAAGTCTGGACAAAGCATTGCAAAGTTTGGATGAACGGGTTTTTAAAAGAGAGAAGCTAAAAGTATTAAAAATCTTTATATAAACATCCAGGCTTCTACAGCACAAATAAGAAATGTGCTAAAAACAAGTAAACTACACTAACGACATTACTGATCTTGTCCAAATAAGTCAAACTAATCCATTGTGACTGGCTTTAGCAGTTAAAGTTGTTTACTTTCTCCCATCAACTTTCACAGATGTCAAAATTACAACACAGTGGCCCCTTCTGCTGCGTAAATATTAAGAAACCATTAACACGTAAAATTTGCAGCTGACAAATGTTGCATTGTGGGAAAAGGCTTGTTCACAGTTCATTGTGACATCTTTACGGTCAGAAGATCATTGGTCTCCTGCTAAATTTGTTCCTCTATAAAAAGATCCAGAGTAATTCACGGTTTTCTTGTGAAATGTGAACTCTGCGTTAGTCACGGCGCGGCTCCGTTTTACACCCAGCTGCAAAAATATACATTAAACGAATGTTAAAGATTTGTGAAGACGTCAATTGTCGGATCAAAACAACATCTCATGAGCTCTCTTTATGGAGTTTGCTTGTTCTTCTTGTGTTATTGTCAGTTTTCTCAAGATATCCCACTTTCTTTCCACCTCCAAAAGCATGCATGTTTAGGTCCAATACAGTCTCCGAAGAAAATTTAGATATACAACGAAACGTCAAAAACGTACAATAAGCGCGTTTCCACACCTATTTTACGTAAATGTGTAACAAAAAGCTAAAACTTAAATAAAAAAGTTTTTGTTGAAGCCAAGGGATGACATTTTCTTTGGGTTTAAGGTAAGTTTAGACTTCAAGTTATTAAAACTAGTACATTTAGAACTGGGGTTTAGGCCAGGTTAAGAATTCCCGTTAAACCCAAAGAAAATGTCGCCACATGGCTTCAACCAAAGCTATGATTCAACTAGGATTTGGCCATTGTTCAGGGTGTTCAACCGCCTAAGGCTCAAAGTCACTGAGATAGACTAAAATAAGAATAGGAGTTAGTAATGAATGAATGGCGCGCCAAACTGCTGCATACTAATTCAACAATTCATCAAAACAATTGGCTCTGTGCACGGAACTTTAGTTGGCTTGTTTATGTTCAAATAGCTAACTTCTGTACTTGCAAGCATTTCCTGTTCAGTTCATTTCTATGAGGTTTTCACGACACCAGTTTAAAATGATAAATACTCAGAAGATGTGACAGTGAGTTGTGGGGAACGTTACAGAAAACATGTAAAAGACTTCACAAATCAGAAGAAGAATTCACCATTTGTGTGTTTAAAAAGAGACGTGTTTGTATCTAAATGCTAACGCTAACAGGAAATGCTTGTACTGTATGTAAACACATAAGATGCTGTACCTGATTTTTTTTTTTCACTTACCTAATGCATTTTGAGGATCTAATTTATTTACCCCAATTAGCTCTTTTCACAACTTTCAAAAGCCTGAGCGTGCCACCTTTAAGTTAATAACAACATAGCATACTAACAGCACACTTCAGCACAAAATCTTAGATAATAAATGTCTGTAGATGTGACTTATAAACAGGAAGTGCAGGAAGTTGACTAATGTTCAGATGGAGCTTTTTCAAACTGTGGCAGCCACTGCAAATGCAAGTCCAACGTTCTGATGGCTCAAAAAACAAGAAAAGAAAGTATTTTCCATTCTTTGGTGGAATACTTTAACATATGCACAAACAAAAAATCAATCAGCTAATAATCCGAACTAAAGGTGGGTAGTAGGGAATGCTTACACATAAGTCTTCAAAGTTGTAATGTAGAATAGCAAGAATTAACAATAAGGTAGCTATAGCATTGAGACAAACCGGTGATTCAAACAGTTCCAGGTCCAAATCAGATCTGTGGAGAGGTGACATCATTCAGGTCAAAAATGTATTTGTTTTCAAGTGATGTTTAAATGCAAGATAGATAAATGTACTGCCATTTTGTAGAACATTCTAGACAAAACAATAATCAAGGAGACAAATACGTTATGGACCCTTTGAAGAGCTCCATTTAGTAAGGCTATAGTTTAAATAATTTACACCCACCTGTGAATCGGACACACCACATTGACCTTGTTCCTTGGCAACACAAACTCCAACACAAATTCCACTGAACCAAAAGGGTCAGGCCTGAGCGAGGAGCAGCAGGTCAGGAGGGCAGTGTGGGGTGCTCCCAATCAGCGCTGTGTAAACAAGCCTCCCCCGACAGGACCAGGAGGGTGAGGGGGGTGCTGGGGGAGAGGGGGGCTGCACGGGCCACTGCGACTGTCAGCGGGGCACATAACTGATGGCAGGAATGTGGTGTTAGCTCTTAAAGAAGGAGGACAGAGAGAGGAGGAGGGAGAATGCACAGAAAAAAAACGTGTTTGTACACTATTGGACCTTGTCACTCACGGTCACTGCACAGGGAAAAATAAGAATGGGCAATTGAATTAAGTTCTGTTCATCTTGTTTAAGTGTAATTACACTTTCTTGCTATGAAACATGCGAATAGAACATGGATTTTTATTTTTATTTGATCTGAAGTGTTATTTGTGTTCTTCTTTCAAGTGAGAAAAGGCTTATAATTGCACTTATTTAAGTCAAACTACATATTTTAGGTTTGTTCAATTAGCACATCATGTCTTATATGACCTTAAGCACTTATGAACTTGCTGTTTTATTTGAAGGTGGACAGTGTAGACCTGAATAAATGCAATTTTGTGGTTTAGATGTTTTTAATGCACCAAAAAAATAATATAGCTCAGCAAAGTAACACATAATGGTCCATTGCATTGTACAGAGGAACCTCCTCCTGTTTTTTTGTATAGAAAAGATGCTTCTTTAGCTATATTTTTTTCTCATTATGACATAACACACAATGATCACTTTTAACTATGTCCCAAAGTATAAATAGTGTAGCTGACTTTTCACCTCCAGAAGGTTACACAGTGCATCTTTAACATTGTAATTTTTTCAAGTGTACCTGTGATGATGTTATAACAATGTTGTATTTTTAGACAGATTGTTACACAATATATTTCTTTTGTTTATGTTTTGTTAAAGCTAAGATCTTCAAAAATGTATTTTAAACATATTTTAAACATGCATTTTGTCTTATAGATTAATACATGTGTACACTCTGTCTGCATGTGTGTTTTGTTTTAAGTTTGAACCCAGCTTATTCACTGCAAGGACATTTAAAAAATAAGACAATTTTACTTGAAATTCTTATTTCAAGTGGAAAAAATCTGCAGGTGCAGTAAGAAAATTCGACTAATCTAGTTTTCTTAAAACAAGACAAAATGACAAATCTTGTTTTGAGCAGAAAATGTTAGTTTCAAGTACTCTTGACAAGATTTTTAAGCAAATCTATTCTTGATACAAGCACTTATGGCTCAAAAGATACAAACTTGCTTAAAATATTTTTTTATATCTAGATAAGGTAGAGTCAAATAATCTTTGGTTTTCTTAAGTTGAAAAATGTAAGAATAATCTGTTTAATTCAAATCATTAAGTTAGATGTTTTTTGTGACTGTAACAAACTTGTATTTTGTGATGTGTCTGATTTTTATTATTTTAAGAGAAGAAACTGAACATTAAACTTTCAGATACTTTCAATAAACTAAAAAGTCTGACCTGCCTTAATATCAGACAAACAATGAACAAACCAGAGTAATCCATTTAGACTATAGATAAACTGTCTCTATAGAAACCCCCTCACATGTATTGGTCTTTCTGCAGAGAGGGGCACACAGGGGGGGCTCTGAGGACAGAAAAGACGGACTGCCAATTAACATCCACTTGATGCCTCCACAGTGGCCCCTCGATTGTGCAGAGCTGCAGCTGCATGTCTCTGTCCCGGCTCTGCATTCAACTTTTACTGCTCCAACCTTAATCCCGCCAAGATGTTTTCACCAGATGTTAGCACGCTCACTCAATTTGTGATTCCTGTCAGATTGTAACGAGGCTGTCAAAGCAAACTCCACAGCTCAAAGTACAGACAGACACAGACTTCAGCCAACAGTCATGTGTTCATTATCCTCATGATGTCTCTGGACAGAAAGTCACTTAATATGTACAGTAACCTGTATTAAAATGGAATATGCTTTGAGTTAGGTTGCAAGGTTAAAGTAAAGATTATGCAAATGCAAAGTTGGCTTCAGTTATCTTTTAGCCATAGAAAGTAATGTATTTCTTTCACACACTTTTGAGTAATTCTCCAGAGCCCAAATTGCTCTATTCCATCTTATTTTTTTTTAAAGGAGACCTGTTGTGTAAGGTCTACTTTTCAACATTTTGAACCTGTTATAACTGCCCTCTTTCATCACTAGTTCACTCAGTTTTATTTGAATTGATTCATGCAAGTTTGAATAATCTTGTATTGTCCTGCAGCTGATGACTGAGTGGTCAGCAAAGCCCTGTCCTCAGCTACCACTTATCCCCGCCCACTTTTCTGTATTTAATTGTGATTATTAAAACAATTCAGATTCACGTAAAAGCGCATTTGGTTCAAAATGGTCACACAGCCCAACACAGTATCACAAGAAGGTGTACATTTACCACAACATAAAAACAGCGTATTTTGAGCACGATTTCAGGCATTTTTGGCATTCTTTTGTTACACCGTACATTTAGCTTGATATTAAAAAGTCTAAAAATGACACGAGATTTCACAATGTTAAAAAAACACAAGTTTTAGTTGCAGCCACGTGCGGACATTCTCTTTTGGTGAAACGGGTAAGTTTAGGCTTCAAGTTAATTAAATGGGTAAGTTTAGGTCTGGGGCTTGGGGCAGGTTAAGATTAGAATCAGGATTTGGTTATAAGAACACGTCTTAACAACAACCATAGAAATGAACTGGGACTGTGATGTGTACTATATTTATGTAAAACAGCCGTGAACTCGTATTAATTATACATACGTAATTTACATGTTGAGTTATGTCGTGGTAAATGTATGCTTTTTGTGAGATTAAGCTCCATAGCCACTTTACAACAAAAAAATTACAAATTTAAAATCTACTGCTTGTTACAGTAAAGTCTTATAATGAAGAGCTTATCAGTTCTGCAGTTTTGCACAGGAAGTAAATGAAGTTTATCATATTTTTAAGCTATTTTACATTAATTTTGTGTTTTACAAAAGACAAAATGTACAGCTTAAACAAGGCTAAAACATTAGCTGTAGCAAGGCAAATCCACGGTTGAAAATACTCAAAAGATTATAGAAAGTTATGAAGCACTTCCTGTATTTCCACTTTAATAACATCACAAGTTGAAGCAAAGTATTTTCAATTTTAAGGAGAACATAGCCTAAATAAATTTGATTCGAGAGTTAATGAGTATGTGAATGTCTTGATAGCAAAACAATAAAATAACACAAGTACAAATGCGTACAGTAGAGCTGCTAACAGCCTCATAATTTCGTCAAAACATACTTGGAGTTGTACAGTATTTAGCTTTATTCACACTTGTTTGAAGAATCTTGTTCTGTAAATAATCTTCACTTATACTCTCAGAAAATACTCAGATGCAAACCAATAACAATGTCAAAATTTGAAGGTCATTTTTAGATCCATACATCGGGGCAAGCTAACTTACGTTTATTTGTTCATGTGTCAGTTAACCATAAACCTGCAGTTAGAACCACAGACAACAGTTTAGGGTCTAGTCCCATTTACAGTCTTTATTCTTTCCTAAGCCTGTTAATAGTGTGAACAGGACCATCCCAAATGAAGCCACACCTCTGCTGACTTCACCTCACTTTCAAAGAGAATCCTCTGTGTTGTGAGTGTGGCCCCAAACTGCAGACGGAGCCACGATCAGCCTCTTTGACCCAGCCTGACGACCGCCCGCCGACCTGCCCTTTGAGGCTGAGTGAGCTGTAAACACTCTGTATCCACACAGACTCACAGAGACACTATGTTACCTGCATCAGACTTACTTAAAAGCACAGGTGATGAGATGTCAGAGAGGAGAATGAGCAGAGAGAAAAATAAAGCATGTGATATTTTTAACAGAGGAGGGACCAAGTCAGTGCGTTTACATGATCGGAGAAATCAGACTAGACTAAAAAAAACAAGACTATTGGTTTTCGCCTGAAACCGGTCGAACCAGTTTTGCTCCTGTTTACATGCACGAGAGTAAACCGATTACCTTGAAGAGACATGTCTGCTGTGTCAGATTCACTATTGCATGATTGAGGCTGTAGTTTGTTGAATTACTATAACATTGTTACTATCTTTTATTTTTTTAGTTGTTGGTAATACTGTTTGTAAAATGACACACAGTTTTTCTGGGACATGTGGGACTGTTTTGAACATGTAAAACACGTTTTTATTTTCCCCAACACAGTTATGCCGCTTCCTGGTTAGCATACTTTTCCCATGCTCAGTCACATTTGTCCAGCTCCAGACCGATTGTCTTTACATCATTTGAAATCAGACTACAATCGGCCAGGACCACGTGTATCAATTGGTTTTTCCAAAAATACGGTTTACAGCTCTTCAAAGGTCTGCCCGGGTTTACATGCATTTTGGAAAACTGGTGTAAATCGGACCAGGCTAGTTATCTGGTTTTCCTGGCCTCCATGTAAACACCCTGAGTGAGTTGAACCAATCACAGCGCAGCAGGGTCATTGCCCACTTTTTACCCTTTAGCACAACCACATAGACCGAAATTATGTCTTTTGAAACCGTTCTTTGTAACAGTTGATAATATTTATTTATAATGATATTTAAGAATTTATCTCTCAAAATGTTGCCAATATAGAAAACCTAAAACGTCATTCTTATTTATCGCCATTTTAAGCTAACAGTTAGCAGCTGAAACTAGCTTAATCGAACATTTACGGTTTTGAAATATTGATAATCTCCTTTTACAATGATTTTCTTTATTAAATCTGTGAAGAGGCTTTGTGTTTAACATTTAGGTTTAGTCTTTTATTTTAAACAAATAAAACTATGTAAGAGAAGTAAAGCTAAAGGTGCAACGTTTTGCGCGAGATTTGTGCTTTTTTTTCTCTCGACTGTACAATGCTTAACAAAGATGTGACGTCTCAGCTACTTCCGACTTTCAGCAGCAGTCTCCCCAGATTGATATACACTTCTCAATCTGAGCCAGGTTAAAGTCAGTCCCCACAAGTCCAAGTCGAGTCCAGGTTCTCTGCTTTACCTTTCAAAAGACTGAATATAGTTTATATTTTTGATTGTTATCTTTATGTTTGTAATACCTTAATCTATTTAAATAAAGACACAAATGCAGGAGGGACATGTTCCAGTTTGTTCATGTGAAAATACATTATTCAAGCATCATTTCGTCTCAAGTCACAGTTTTGTAAATCCAAGTCAAGTACCAACTTTTAGTCAATTTTATCAAGTCAATGTGATACAGTGAACATTCTCATAATAATTTTCTCAGACCTAATTTTTTCCACAGAAGAGCCAAGCCCAAACACAACAGCAGGAAAATATGGATTCTCATAAATTACACCCAGCCCGCTGACCTGCCCTTTGAGGATAAGAGAGCTGTAAACACTCTGTATTGAGACAGACATATATTACTTTTATTGCTTTGTTTTGACACAATATGTTACCTGCATCAGACTCAGAAATGATGGGGTTAGAGATGAGATAGAGTTAGGTCATTTTTTAACAAAGGTGGGACCAAGTTATTGTTTTGCAAATCTTAAGTCTTTGGCCTCAAGTCCCAAGTCAAACAGAGACAAGTCCAAGTCAAGTCCCAAGTCAAACAGAGACAAGTCCAAGTCAAGTCCCAAGTCAAACAGAGACAAGTCCAAGTCAAACAGAGACAAGTCCAAGTCAAGTCCCAAGTCAAACAGAGACAAGTCCAAGTCAAGTCCCAAGTCAAAGAGAGACAAGTCCAAGTCAAGTCCCAAGTCAAAGAGAGACAAGTCCAAGTCAAAAAAAGACAATACTGCAAAAAAAATATTTCTAGCTAAAGTTGCCTGATTTGAACCCTATTTGAAGCATTTTGACCAATTTAACCTTGATTTATTATAGAATTATTGTTCCTGTTATGTTTCCATGTTTCTTATTTAGAGCCAAATTATTTGCCAGATTTTTAATCCACTCAAATCTGGATTAAAAATCTGAATCCAAGTCATTTTAATCAAGTCTAGATGCATAGTTTTTGCAGTGAAGTCTAAATCAAGTCCCGACTCAAAGAGAGACAAGTCTAAGTCAAGACCCAAGTCAAAGAGAAACAAGTCAGAGTCGAATCAATGAGGCCAAGTTGAGTCCAAGTCCTTTGATTTTAGTTTTTGTTTGTTTGTTTATCAATGCATTATTATTGTTATTGTTAATTAATGTATTTTATTTGTTAATTATGTATTTATTGAAATGTATTGAAATGTGTGTATTTTTTAAGCTAATTCTCCTATTTAAAAGATGATTCTGTCACAAAAGGGACATGTTCTCGTTTGTTCATGTCAAATTACATGTTTTTTGTTTTGTTTTGGTCATGTTACAAGTCAGAAACTCCTAGCTCAAGTGAAGTCCAAGTCGAGTCAATTTATACAAGTCTCAAGTCATCAAAATAGTGACTCAAACCGACTCAAGTCCAAGTCACAACATGCACCTCTATGCTAGTCAGTGAAGTTCATACTAATTGTCTATATCTAACTTTTCCACTGAAGAGCCAAGCCCAAACGCAACAGCAGGAAAATTTGGATTCTTGTAAACTACATTAGCAGCACAAGGTTAGGCCGAAGCAGCATTCTTCCACCAATTTCACTTCTAACAGCATGAAACAGAATTATTTCCCCAAAGTTCCCATTAAAGTTCCTGTTACACTGATGCTTGCTTATTCTTGCTCTGTTTCCCCAGGGCGTGTGTGAGATCTGCACCTCCCACCGCTGCTATAGCACGCTGGTTTATTTACACTTGCAGGGCCAGACATTGATGAAAAGGACCTTTTTTTGGATCGTATGTTCGTAGGTCTGTTTAGTGTTCGAACCAGGGACCACCAGGCAGAGCTGCTCCGCCTCAAAACCTTTACTCGTACTTTTGATGGATGATAGGGTTTTATCAAGTTTATTATCAGCAGTAAGAGGGATTTGAGGATCATGTTGCCTCATAGTTTATGTAAAAGGCTTCATGATGCTGATTTTGAAAGATCTGCAATTTGAAGTTAAATGCACTGCAAATATACTCATACTTTTGATTTAGGTAGCACTAGTTTTAACTGGATAATTATTTGTTTTTATTTCATCTTTATTTATCTAGGTAGGTCAATTGAGAACAAATTGTCATTTGCAGCACCTGGGTCAGAGGCAGCAGCAAGAACAAAGTGACTGCAACATACAATAATTTCATATAAAACATGACATCTTTCACGTATTTGGTTATTTACAATTTTAAAAAAAGTCTAACAGAGACGCGTATACTGCGTTCAGACCTAGTGTTTAAGCGTCTAATTTTGCACGTCAAAGCGAATTTTGACGCCGAATATTTTCAAAACTGAAGCCCCGACAGGCACCCTAAATGCCGCAATCGCATCTGGCGTCAGGGGACAAGGACACTTCTCTGCGTTCCTGCTTTTGTTTTCGCAAAAGGCTCTGTTTGCATAGGAAGATCAGTTGAGAGAGAGAGAAGGGAAGAATAGGCTTATGCATTAATGCAATTTCGAGCAACAAACAACAAGCCTTTGAAAAAGCCAAAACAAGTGACTTTCTTTAAAAAATTATTAAAAGACTCCAGTAAACAGTCAATCTTACCTTGAGAGAACAGAAGCTGTCATACATACACAAGAGAAGTGTTTGATTGGTGACGTGACATCATGCTTGAAGTCATCGTCGCGCTAGATTCAATTCGTGCACAATTCACTGGATGCCTCAAGATGCGAGTTTATACCGACTTAACATGTAAATTGGAAGCTTTGGAAGCTCCAACACTGTCCGGTCTAAACGCAACATTAGCAACAGCTGCATTCTTCACAAATTACATGTAATACATAAGATTTAATTACAACAGGGCTGTCCACTGGTGGATAGCACACTTGCCTCACGGTATGGAACTGCTTAAATGAGGGTCAATGTTAGAATCAAGTAATTTTAACTTGCCTTGAAATTCACTTTTTGCGGTACAGTTTCATTCAGTGCTTTTGAACTGGTAAAACTGCTTTCTCATACTCTGCACCGTGGTCTTGGAATAAGTTACAAAAAGTTCAATTTAAAAGTTGGATTGTCTCTTGATGAGATCATGATAATTGTAATAGTGTTGTGGTTGAGAATTGTGCATGTTTTTCTTGAGAGAATTTGTTTTTATATTGTAATATTCTGTGACTTTCTGTACTAATGTATTGATGGTGTTGGCTGCTACCTTGGCCAGGTTTTTCTTAGAAAAGAGACTCTGAATCTCAATGGAACTTCCTGGTTAAATAAAGGTTAAAAACTGCATTTGAATGATATGGCTGCCCATCCTTTATATTGAATATTATTGGCCTTTAAAACTGTTGCGATGTCACAAGAACACAATCTCAAAAGATGAAATAGCTTTGGCAACATCACAAAAATGCACCACAGTCTCAACTCAACTCAACTTTTGATTCCTCATTAGACATACTCCCATAGGACATATTAATCGAGCAGTCATCTTTCTCGCTGTAGATAAACCAGAAGTGATTACAATAGAAACAGGAAGACAAGTACGATTTGGGATTTCCACCTGCACAGCATTCCAGTCTGATATTTTCCGAGCTGAATTCCATCCCGGCCGTCTTCATTCATTGCTTCACTTCTGGACTTGGCGCTGGGTAAACAAAGGTGAGCAAACAGTACAGCGGGTCATCGGGCCACGGGACAGAGATCCATTTCCTGGACTTCTCTCAGCCCTCCTCAGACCTGACAGCCAGTTATCAGGTCAGTCAGGGTTCAGCTCCAGGGCGGGACGCGCTCCACACTCTGAGAATGACCCACTGTATCAGACGCTTACAAGAGAGTGTGAGAAAATCAAACAGGTTCAGAGGGAGTGGAGGGAGACACTGGAGACATGTAGGTTAGCTTAAAGGGGACATGTTCTGCAAAATCAACCTTAATGAGCTTGTGTTACTTCATTATAGTTTGAACAACGTTGTATTTTGGTTGATTGATTATGCATGTTTGAGTTAATCCTGCCGTCCTGAGGCTACAGAGTACAGAAAAGTCTTGTTTTATACCTACCACCTCTAGCAGAAATGTGGCCTTGCAACACTTGGAACTTGATTTGGACTTGAAGATCAGTGACTTGTGATTTGACTTGGACTTTGAGCTTTGTAACTTGAGATGATCTGATGTTTCTGTTTACAAGTAAATAAAATACTTTCACAAAAACAAACTTTTCTCAAACAGGACTTTTTGGTCTTTGACTGTAGACTTGACTTGGACTTTTCTTTCTTTGAATTTGGACTTGACTTGGATTTGAGATTTGCAAAACAGTGACTTGGACCCATCGCTGGCACCACTTATCTGCGCTTAGATCCAAAAACGTAAGATTGTGAGTGACACTATTTGTGAGCATAATGCAAATTGTTCACACACACCTTCCACAAAATTGCACAATTTTAGTTTCACTAAAAAACGAGACGAGAGCAAGATGTTTCAATTGGGTATGAACCGGTATGAAGGATCTGGCTTGTTGTTTTTCTCTGCGTTTTTTTTTTTTTTTTATAAGGTTGAATTTCATTCACAAATTTTGATTTAGCAGCAACGTTTGTTTTCACACAGTGATAAACTCTTGTAGTTAGCTGGCAACAGCACTGGCAAGTGTTGGTGCTACAGCTTGTGTCAATCACCCGCGGCTCTTTCAGCATTCTGGATACGCACGCATCTCCCATGTTGATAAACAAATAATTCAGCTATGGGATTCTTATGCTTTTCATTTCCCTTTGTGAAAACTGACATCGCATCATTGGAGTTTGTTCACTTCACGGTAGACAAAAAAAATCAAACTAAAAAGCTAAAGTTAATATTTGACAAGAGGTCAAAAGAGGAGAACATACAGTTTGATATTTCAACTCGGATTGGTTTTGACCAACATGTCACTTAATTTCTGCTCACTGTTTGGCCAATTGTACTTCCTGGTTTTTCGTTGGTCCATCGAAAATAGTAGATTGAAGTAGATTGTATATATTCATTAACAGTTGTTACACACGATTGACCCTAAAATGTCTTGTTAAATCAAAGTATTATGAATGTAAAAACCCTTTCTTCTTTAATTTTCTGATTTCTAAGTAGATAGCCTGATTTGCTACTTTATAATGTTATAAGAATAGAGTCACATTACATTGAACAGTCCTTCAAATACTTTTCAACAACATTGTTGTTCACGCGTCCATTAGTAAAAAGTCAAATCCTTCATGAATTGTGTTAATGTGCCGTGGCTGTCACAAGCCGGAACCACTTTCACTGCCTCGTGTGATATGATAAGATCTCCACTTTTTCTCATGCGCGTTTCGGATCAGGCCAAAACGTCAAACGAACGGGGGGAAAAACATGAACAAAAAGTGAGCATAAATAGGCTAACGCTAGCTCCTGGTTTGTGACAGGCCTTTTGAGGTTAAAAAGCCTATATTATGTTTCACACGCAGCACTTAGCGAGCCTTGAATACACTGGGTATCTCGGCGCTCCCAGTCTGTATAGAACCAATGACAAAGAGAGTTTCAGTATCACCGGATGTGCAACAATGGCCTCTTTGTGTCCACTTATGTCACTCTAAACTGCAGTTGTTTTCCACGGGGCAGGCTATGCTAACGTGGACCTACAGTAGCCTCCATTCACAGAGCCAAACAAGAGGAATGAAGACTGTTATGGAAATGTAATGCTTGAAAAATAGATATAGTGATTGGAATTTTTAATAAATAAATGTTTATTGGCTCAAACATGGAAAAGTCACCTGACTATGGAAGTACATACAGTATATTGGAAAATTGTTTGTAAGCCCTAATTCTAGCAATTATGTTATGCTAATTTAACCATCTTGTGAAGTTGGGCTGTACAAAATGAATTGATTTGATTTGATAATAAACTTAGAAAAGTATCACACAAAGCATTCAAGTCACCACATTTATATTTCTTGTCTTTGGGAGATGTAATTTCTATGTCACAATATATAATTCTAATTGAGTCCTACACATTATCGACAGACAGTTGGATTGTTGCTGAATCTGTTGGAGAAAAAATTACTTTATGGTGAATATTTGAAGCTGATTTATTGAACTGACATCTTTCCTGTTCACAAATGAAAAAGTCACTGCTGCATGCACACTAAAAAGATCTATAAATTTTGTTTTTGTTTTTCTGTTTGCTTTTCTGCTCTAACCACAATGCTGCGCTGTGATTGGTCCAGCTCACAGCAGCCATCTTTAGCTGCAACATATAGATTCTCAAGTTACAGGGTCAGTGTGCACTGAACTTATCAGCAGGTTAAGCCAAGTCAGTTCTGTGGAAATACAACCCCGCTTACAATTAGAATAGTAAGGTAAAGGTAATGTTTATTAGGACAATGGCAGAGAGGCTTGTACAGTTTTACAGCTAATTTTTATCTGTAGTCCTGGAGAGGGGTAGCCAGGCTGGCGACAACTAGTGCCTCAGCTCAATTTCATTTCACTCCAGCTACTAGTGATGTGTGATGTGTTGGACAGAACGAATATAAGTTGAACAAGCAGACTGTATACATTCTCCTTGTATCAAATATTCACTTAGAAAATCATATTGTACTTTTTAATCTGCAAGTTTACCACATGGATACGGCAACAATCACTGACACACATGTTATGCTCTACTTACTGAATGACAAAACAACCAAAAAGCAGTGATTGGTTAAAACAAACAGTCTTTGCCTCCTATGAAGTGAACGAAACCCAATACTCAATGATGCAATGTCAGACGGTTTCCACAAAGTCAAATGAGACCGGCTGATATATCAGGCTAGAAGAGGGGAAGCGCCACTGGGCATGTTTTTAGTGGTAGGGGAAAACAGAGCACCTAGAAGAAACTTACACGGACACAGGGAGAATATGCGCAGTCCACATAGAAAGGCCCGTCTGCATTGTCTAACCTATGGCCTTGCTATGAGGCCACTACGCCACTGGGCAGAATGTATTATATTTATGCTATATTAAATTTGGTAGCAGCCTTTTTCTTGTGAGGACCAGGACAATCACAAATTTCTTTTCAGGGATCAGTTGCAGCAACATAAATGCAAACAACTGATGGTGCTGTGAGGGGTGGCGCTGTGGTGGCGACAGGCAGAGGAGTGTCTCGAGTTGGGAGTGTTTTGTGTCCTAATATTTGTTTATTGTGTATTTTATGAATGTGTTTTTACAACGTGTGTATCTGCTCGACCTTGTACTCTGTCTGCAAATGAAGTTCCTAATGGATAAATAAAGTTATTTTGATATGATTTGATTGATCATTGTGTATAATCTTAGCGTTCTAAGAAGTTTATTGGGTTAAGTGTTTCCAAATTTTCTTAGTAAAGCACCATGTAGTGACTATAAAAAAAAAAAATTACTTTTTATTGATCCTCTTGGACCCGGTAGAAGATGGACTGCGGCTGTAGGCAAAGTCACCATGGGACAAAGAGATGATTATAGTGCATCTTTAAGGTTAAAAATATATGAAACATCAACATGAACCTCAAACTATGATTGTGAAGCATGAAAAAGTCTGAAAATACCCTTTTTATTCATTAACAAAGATGATTCCAAGCCTCACACCAGAAGAACATGATAAGTGGCTTTGAGAACAAAACGTCTTTACCTCCGACTTCCCCACACGCCCTGATCCTTGAACGAAGCAGCAGTGGCACGTCGAGCAGAGTTCACCATCACACTGTCAGGTTGTCTAAGCCAGAGACACGCATCTGCTTGTGTCTTAATACATGAATAGGAGATTATGTTATGGCCCAATGACTCAATTCACACTACACCATGTCGGGGAATGGCAGTTGCTCCAGATGCATGCTGCTAAATTGACTCGCGTGTAATTGGAAGTGACAGAAGCATGGGGCGAGCAGACTCAAGTGAGCAACAATGCAGTACAACTCGTCCCAGTGAGCTTCCAGACAAAGAGCTCTATGTGAAGGATGCAGTCTTAAGTTCGGCTCGAGTTAAAACAGGTTTGGAGGATTTACTGATGGTTCACTGGACACTGGATTAAAAAAAAAGTGGTTATGTATTCACTGAAGGCAGTCATTGTAGCTGCAGTGATAGCAGTGAGTGAATGAGCTCCTTGCATTGTGGTTTGTGGGTTTTCAGACACAAAACATTTTATCAGAATTGTCCTTTCATTTGTTACCATAAAATCATGACAAGAAATTATTCTTATTTTTTACAGTATTTTAACCCCTTCTCATTCTGGCCTTTTTTCCTCACACGTCTGACAAAAATCATCTTTTTTAAAGCTGTATCCTCGTAGTTTTTGCTTCTGACAGGCTCTCATCAGAAGTGAGAACTTTCTCCAAGCAAAAGAAAAACTAAATCTAAAATCCGCTTACATTTTTTTTGTAGATATAAGGAATGGTATAGCTGGTGTTGACAGCTGAGACATACAGTAAATGACACTAGATTAGGCATATTTTGGGTTTTGACACTTCCTCTGTAAAGTTGAAGGCAATTGAGGTAAAAAATTGTTTTAGGGACTCAAAATGACTCAAAAAAATCTATTCAGAGCCAATGCAAAAATGTTTGAATTTTGGGGACTTTTTTGTATTTGGAGGTTTACAGTAGAATCTGAGTCTGGATCATCCCAGAGGCTGATTTTTCTCTGAATAAAAACGATACAATGGGATTTTCATATTTAAACTTTCCAGGTGCTTCATAGTATGCTTTTTTCAGACACTGAACAAAAAAAACAAAAAAAAACAACAGAAATTTTAAAGAAAAGTCCCTTCGAAGGGACGGCGGAATGATTAAGTAAACCCACCATTACTTTACCAAAAGATGTATTTCCTGCAGTTGATTTCATAAATAAATATTGTTTTGCCTATCTCTTATCCCCAAGTGTCTGTATTTATTTGTACAATGTCTTCATATAAGTTTTGTTCTGATTTCAAGTGAAGTGGACATTTCTTTAAAAAATACTGTGCAAAATTTGATGGGTTAGACACCAACGAGTGAATATGAATGTGAAAATAAATGAAAATACCATCTTTCTACTATTGTTTGGACACTTACAGTAGCATACAGAAGCAGTTTTCTCTATGACTGATGTACTTGTTATCTAATATTTCCAAATCACAAAACATTCATTACAGTATATTATCTAAAATTTGATACCTCCTCTGACCTGAAATGACCAACATTTAAATAATCTGAATTCAAAACATTTATTACAGTGAATGTTCAGTTCTACATACAGTATGTTTGACTGTGCCTGCAGTGAAAGCAGTGATTTGCATGCGCTCTGGCTTTGCCCGGTGTGAGATCGTGATTCAGACTCAGAGCTGTGTCTGATTGGACTTACAGGACCAGACTGTTTTTGTTTAATTAGGCAGCAGAAGCAGCAGAGCCGAGCGGGAACGTGGAAGTGGGGCAGTGGAAATCAGGCAAACGTGCTACACTTAAAACACGCAAAACGAGAGAAGCACACCATTGTACAGAGACGCAGTCAGTTCATTACATTTATACAAAATCGTCATCACTTTAAAGGTTCAATGAAAGACCAAAAACTGTTACACTGACAATTCATTACTTTAGGGATCCAAATCAGAACATACACAATACTGTAGTCAACATATTTTTTTTCCATATAGATTTTTTCTCTCACATCTGCAAGTCTTTCATCATTTATTCATTTATGTTTAATCGATCTCTCAGCTCTTATTGTCTACAGCAGACATGTCCAATCTGCGGCCCAGAGGCAAACATTTTTGTTCTGAAGAAATGCTCAAACAGCAATAAACAATGCATTTTACACAGTTTTAAAATTATACCTTTTTAAAAGCCAATATCAAGCCTGACAATGTGAGTGTAATCTGAACAGAAGTAGACACTTGAGTTTCAATTTGAGGGCGGACTTTGCGAGATCTGAGTCAACCAAGGAAAAAACGCTGAAACCTTGATACGTTCTTGATTGTTCAAAACCAAAATAAAAGCCAGAGAAAGTAATCTATCAGCTAGGTCGGCCATCTTGAATGTTTGAAACTGAAAAAAAAAAGGTTTAAAATTGGGAAAGGGTAAGGTTTGACACTGATCGTCCTAATTTGGACGACAAAGTGATTGGTTCTGTTTTTGGTTCCAGACTCTTCTGGCATTTGAACAGAATGTAGGGGCTGGCTGGTCAGGCAAAAGCATTTACCATCAACTATTGTGGTTTTGCGTCTAAATAGATGTCTTGTGTCTCAGTTTGCTTTGTAATCTTAGTAAGTAATCTTTATTTGTATAGCGCATTCACAGACAGAGTCACAAAGCGTTCAAGAGTGATGAACCCCCCTCCCCACTCAGTGACAGTAAACTGCCTGGGGCAGCTCACCAGAGGCGATCACTTAAACACCAGGCGCTTCAACCTTCGCGACTACCACCAGTGTTCCCTAACATGCATGTTAAATGCAGAACCGCATTTATACCCAGATCAGTTCCCTATTTAGGTAGTTTATTTATTAAAACATATAAGAATATATAATCTACAAAATGTTTTATGCTTTGCCCACTTACTTTACACAATTTAACTTAAGGACACTATTTTAGGTTTATAAAGGGTTTTAGCTCCTTTTTAATAGGGATGTTCGCCGAGCCAACATGTGACGTCAAATTGGGTTGGCAAAACTAGCTAGCTTTCCGCTAGCTCTTGTTGCTTTTCCCATCTAAAGAAATTAAAATCTTTCTTTTGGTGTAGGCTTTTTCTGAACACCGATGGTAGGAGCTCTATGGATTGCTCTTATCAAACATGTTAGCTCACCGAGTCACACAGCAAGAGACAAACACAGTCTTTTTCGTGTTGTTCAGCTTGCCGCCATACGTCTTAACTACTTCTGCCACCAACCGTCACGTGATCGCCATTTTGACGTCACCGGCGAAACATCCCTAAAGGCAACATATACACTGTATTGTTTTATGAGAAAAGCTAGGATGAGAACTATAAGGAGACAATGCACTATACAAATATTTTTAATAGATTATTTTTGTTTCAATTAGAAACCACAAAATAAATACAATTGTTTTTCTTCATTATTTTTTTCTATATATATTTTTAACATGTTTTACTGATTTTGTTTTTGACAAAATTTATATAGATAAGGCAACTGCTTTTTCATGAAAATGCAGTTGGCCCTCCTCCAGGACAAATAAGTGCCTGTTTTGTCTCAAACANGGTCTGTTTAGTGTTCGAACCAGGGACCACCAGGCAGAGCTGCTCCGCCTCAAAACCTTTACTCGTACTTTTGATGGATGATGGGTTTTATCAAGTTTATTATCAGCAGCAGAAGGGATTTGAGGATCATGTTGCCTCATAGTTTATGTAAAAGGCTTCATGATGCTGATTTTGAAAGATCTGCAATTTGAAGTTGAATGCACTGTAAATATACTCATACTTTTGATTTAGGTAGCACTAGTTTTAACTGGATAATTAATTTGTTTATTTTATTTAATCTTTATTTTTCTAGGTAGGTCAATTGAGAACAAACTGTCATTTGCAGCTGGGTCAGAGGCAGCAGCAATAACAAAGTGACATAACAATAATTTACATATAAAACATGACATCTTTCACATTATTTGGCTATTTACTATTAAAAAAAAAAAGTCTAAGAGAAGCTCATGCTGCGTTCAGACCGGACAGCGTTTAAGCGTCCAATTTGGCACATTAAAGTGAATTTTGACACAGAATTTTTTCAAAGCTGAAGCCCCAACAGGAGCCCTGAATGTCCCAATGCACGTCACGGGGACAAGGACACTTTCTACGCCTCAACGTGCTTCTTTGTGTTCCCATTTTTTGGGCAAAAGACTTTGTTTGGGACGTAGGCAGATCCTTGTTGAGAGAGAGAGGAATTGGAGAAAGATAGCTTAATCGATTGCACAACTTTCTTCTCTTTCTCTTCCTGTATCTTTACATTGACTTATTGACTTAACATGTAAATTGGATGCTTTGGAAGCTCCAACACTGTCCAGTCTGAACGCAACATTAGCAACAGATGCAGTCATCACAGACTACATGTAATACATAAGATTTAACTACAACAGGGCTGTCCACTTGGCATGGTGGATAGCAATCTTGTCTCACGGTATGGAATTGTTAGAATCAAGCAGTTTTAACTTGCCTTGAAATTCACTTTTTGCAGAGTTTCATTCAGTGCTTTACTGAAAATTATGTTCTCATACTCTGCTCAGGAGTATTGGAATAAGTTACAAAAAGAGTTCAATTTAAAAGTTGTATTGTCGCTTGATGAGATCATGATAATTGTAAAAGTGTTGTGGTTGAGAATTGTGCATGTTTTTTTATGTTTTTATATTGTAATATTGTGTGACTGTTTGTACTATTGTATTGATGATGTTGGCTGCTACCTTGGCCAGTTTTCTCTTGGAAAAGAGACTCTGAATCTCAATGGAACTTCCTGGTTAAATAAAGGTTAAAAACTGCATTTGAATGATATGGCTGCCCATCCTTTATATTGAATATTATTGGCCTTTAAAACTGTTGCGATGTCACAAGAACACAATCTCAAAAGATGAAATAGCTTTGGCAACATCACAAAAATGCACCACAGTCTCAACTCAACTCAACTTTTGATTCCTCATTAGACATACTCCCATAGGACATATTAATCGAGCGGTCATCTTTCTCGCTGTAGATAAACCAGAAGTGATTACAATAGAAACAGGAAGACAAGTACGATTTGGGATTTCCACCTGCACAGCATTCCAGTCTGATATTTTCCGAGCTGAATTCCATCCCGGCCGTCTTCATTCATTGCTTCACTTCTGGACTTGGCGCTGGGTAAACAAGGTGAGCAAACAGTACAGCGGGTCATCGGGCCACGGGACAGAGATCCATTTCCTGGACTTCTCTCAGCCCTCCTCAGACCTGACAGCCAGTTATCAGGTCAGTCAGGGTTCAGCTCCAGGGCGGGACGCGCTCCACACTCTGAGACTGACCCACTGTATCAGACGCTTACAAGAGAGTGTGAGAAAATCAAACAGGTTCAGAGGGAGTGGAGGGAGACACTGGAGACATGTAGGTTAGCTTAAAGGGGACATGTTCTGCAAAATCAACCTTAATGAGCTTGTGTTACTTCATTATAGTTTGAACAACGTTGTATTTTGGTTGATTGATTAATGCATGTTTGAGTTAATCCTGCAGTCCTGTAATTGAGGCTACAGAGTACAGAAAAGTCTTGTTTTATACCTACCACCTCTAGCAGAAATGTGGCCTTGCAACACTTGGAACTTGATTTGGACTTGAAGATCAGTGGCTTGTGATTTGACTTGGACTTTGAGCTTTGTAACTTGAGATGATCTGATGTTTCTGTTTACAAGTAAATAAAATACTTTCACAAAAACAAACTTTTCTCAAACAGGACTTTTGGTCTTTGACTGTAGACTTGACTTGGACTTTTCTTTCTTTGAATTTGGACTTGACTTGGATTTGAGATTTGCAAAACAGGGACTTGGACCCATCGCTGGCACCACTTATCTGCACTTAGATCCAAAAACGTAAGATTGTGAGTGACACTATTTGTGAGCATAATGCAAATTTGTTCACACACACCTTCCACAAAATTGCACAATTTTAGTTTCACTAAAAATGAGACGAGAGCAAGATGTTTCAATTGGGTATGAACCGGTATGAAGGATCTGGCTTGTTGTTTTTCTCTGCGTTTTTTTTCACTGACCTGAATGTAACGTGTATGAGTCATAAGGTTGAATTTCATTCACAAATTTTGATTTAGCAGCAACGTTTATTTTCACACAGTGATAAACTCTTGTAGTTAGCTGACAACAGCACTGGCAAGTGTTGGTGCTACAGCCTGTGTCAATCACCCGCGGCTCGTTCTGCATTCTGGATACGCACGCATCTCTCGTGTTGATAAACAATTACTGGTATTCCAGGATTCTTAAGTGTTTCATTTCACTTTATGGAAACATTCTGACATCGTATCACTGGAGTTTGTTCACAAAAAAAAGTTAATATTTGACAAGAGATCAAAGGAGGAGAACTTACAGTTTGCTAACTCAACTCATTATAGTTCTGACCAACAAGTCACTTTATTTCTGCTTGGTGATTGGCCGATTGTACTTCCTGGTTTTCCGTTGGTCCATAGAAAATAGTAGATTGAAGTAGATTGTATATATTCATTAACAGTTGTCACACACAATTGACCCTAAAATGTCTTGTTAAATCAAAGTATTATGAATGTAAAAACCCTTTCTTCTTTAATTTTCTGATTTCTAAAGAGATAGCCTATTTTGCTACTTTATAATGTTATAAGAATAGAGTCACATTACATTGAACAGTCCTTCAAATACTTTTCAACATCATTGTTGTTCATGCATCCACTAGTAAAAGTCAAATCCTTCATGAATTGTGTTAATGTGCCGTGGCAGTCACAAGCCGGAGCCACTTTCACTGCCTCGTGTGATATGATAAGATCTCCACTTTTTCTCATGCGCGTTTCGGATCAGGCCAAAACGTCAAACGAACGGGGGGAAAAACATGAACAAAAAGTGAGCATAAATAGGCTAACGCTAGCTCCTGGTTTGTGACAGGCCTTTTCAGGTTAAAAAGCCTATATTATGTTTCACACGCAGCACTTAGCGAGCCTTGAATACACTGGGTATCTCGGCGCTCCCAGTCTGTATAGAACCAATGACAAAGAGAGTTTCAGTATCACCGGATGTGCAACAATGGCCTCTTTGTGTCCACTTATGTCACTCTAAACTGCAGTTGTTTTCCACGGGGCAGGCTATGCTAACGTGGACCTACAGTAGCCTCCATTCACAGAGCCAAACAAGAGGAATGAAGACTTATGGAAATGTAATGCAAGCATGAAAAATAGATATAGTGATTGGAATTTTTAATAAATAAACATGTAATGGACTCAAACATGGAAAAGTCACCTGAATATGGAAGTACAGTTAATAGAAAATTGTTTGTAAGCCCTAATTCTAGCAATGATGTTTGCTAATTTAACCATCTTGTGAAGTAGACGACTGTTGTGATTGATACATTTATATGGGAGATAAACTTAGAAAAGTATCACACACAGCATTTAAGTCACCACATTTATATTTCTTGTCTCCAGGAGATGTAATTTCTGTCAAAACCAGATTCATAAATGTATCATTTTGAATTAAGTCCTACACATTATCGACAGACAGTTGGATTGTTGCTGAATCTGTTGGAGAAAAAATTACTTTATGGTGAATATTTGAAGCTGATTGATTGAACTGACATCTTTCCTGTTCACAAATGAAAAAGGCACTTCTGCATGCACACTAAAAAGATCAATAAATATGCTAAAATAGGTCAAAATACATCAGCACCGCACGTTTTTATTTTTTTCTGTTTGCATTTCCGCTCAAACCACAATGCTGCGCTGTGATTGGTCCAGCTCACAGCAGCCATCTTTAGCTGCAACATATAGATTCTCAAGTTACAGGCTTAGTGTGCACTGAACTTATCAGCAGGTTAAGCCAAGTCAGTCAGTTCTGTGGAAATACAACCTCGCTTACAATTCGAATAGCAAGGTAAAGGTAATGTTTATGAGGGACAATGGCAGAGACGCTTGTGCCAGTTTTACAGCTAATTTTCCCTTGTAGTTCTGGAGAGGGGTAGCCAAGCTGGTGCCACATTGTGCCTCAGCTCAGTTTAATTTCACTCAAGTTACTTGGTCAGGTATCGCAGGTCTGCAGACATCTTTACAAAAGCAGGAATTACGGCTGTCCAATCAACGACCAGGAGCGGAGCGGTGTGTTGTTCTCACAAGAAAGCGTACATTTACCACAACATTACACAATATGTAAATGAGGTATGATTAGCACGACTTCACAGCTGTTTTGCGTAATTATAGTCCCCGTTCATTTCAATGGTGTTTGTTAAGACGTGTTCTTATTTATGAATATTAATGAAATCCTGATTCTAATCTTAACCTGCCCCAAGCCCCAGACCTAATCTTACCAATTTTAGTAACTTTATGCCTGAACTTACCCGTTTCACCTGAGGAAAACGTCCCACGTGGCTTCAACTAAAACTTGTGTTTTTTTGACGCTGTGAAATCTCGTGTCATTTTTACGCTTTTTCATATCGTGCTAAATGCACGGCGTAACATAAGTAGCCTACTAAAAATAGCTTGAAGTCGTGGTCAGAATACGCTGTTTTTGTGTTGTGGTAAAAGTACGCCATCTAGTGAGACTGTGTTGGTTGGACAGAACCAACCTGAGTTGATCAAGCAGACTGTATGTGTTCTCTTCCTTTGACCTTGTATCAAATATTCACTTAGAATTTGATCTTGTACCTATTGATTTGTAAGTTTATTACATGAAAACAGCAACAATCTCTGATACACATGTTATGCTCTACTTACTGGATGATAAAAGGACCAAAAAGTAGTGACTGGTTAAATCAAAAAGTCCTAACCTCCTGTAAAGCGAACGAACCCAAATGATGTGATGTCAGGCGGATGCATCCGGCTAGACGAGGGGAGGCGACACTGGACAGGTTTTTGGAAGAAACCTACACAGACACTGGGAGAACATGAGCTCTCCACACAGAAAGGCCCTTGGCCGCGTGGAGTCTAACTTAGGGCCTTCTTGCTATGAGGCCAGAGCACTAACCGCTGCGCCACCGTGCAGAATGTATTATATTTATGCTATAAATATATTGTGTCAGTTATAAAACCATAAAAGTCACATTTTCTTTTTCAGGAACCAGTCGAGGTTGGGTAGCGCCAACAACGTAAAATGCAAACAACTGATTATTGTGTATATTGTTGTTTCTCTCTTTTCTGTTTATTGGGTTAAGTGCCTCAAAATGTTCATAGTAAAACACTATGAAGTTTCAGAAACTATAAAATAAAATACATTTTAAAAGATCTTATGAGATTGGGAGAAGATTGCCCGTGGCCCAGTTTTGGTGGTTGGGGACTCCCTGCTGTAGGCAAAGTCACTATGGGGACAAAGAGATGATTTTAGTGCATTTTTAAGGTTAAATTTATATAAAATATCAATATGAACACCAGTACGAAGCATGAAAAAGTCTGAAAATCCACTTTTTATTCATTTACAAAGATGATTCCAAGCCTCACACCAGAAGAACATGATAATTGCTTTGAGTACAAAACGTCTTTACCTCCAGCTTCCCCACACGCCCTGATCCTTGAACGAAGCAGCAGTGGCACGTCGAGCAGAGTTCACCATCACACTGTCAGGTTGTCTAAGCCAGAGACACGCATCTGCTTGTGTCTTAATACATGAATGGGAGATTATGTTATGGCCCAATGACTCAATTCACACTACACCATGTCGGGGAATAGCAGTTGCTCCAGATGCATGCTGCTAAATTGACTCGCGTGTAATTGGAAGTGACAGAAGCATGGGCGAGCAGACTCAAGTGAGCAACAATGCAGTACAACTCGTCCCAGTGAGCTTCCAGACAAAGAGAGCTCTATGTGAAGGATGCAGTCTTATGTTCGGCTCGAGTTAAAACAGGTTTGGAGGATTTACTGATGGTTCACTGGACACTGGATTAAAAAAAAAGTGGTTATGTATTCACTGAAGGCAGTCATTGTAGCTGCAGTGATAGCAGTGAGTGAATGAGCTCCTTGCATTGTGGTTTGTGGGTTTTCAGACACAAAACTTTTATCAGAACTGCAATAAAGTCCTTTCGTTTGTTACCATAAAATCATGACAAGAAATTATTCTTTTTTTTTACAGTATTTTAACCCCTTCTCATTCTGGCCTTTTTTCCCTCACACGTCTGACAAAAATCATCTTTTTTAAAGCTGTATCCTTGTAGTTTTTGCTTCTGACAGGCTCTCATCAGAAGTGAGAACTTTCTCCAAGCAAAAGAAAAACTAAATCTAAAATCCGCTTACATTTTTTTTTGTAGATATAAGGAATGGTAGGCTATAGCTGGTGTTGACAGCTGAGACACACAGTAAATGACACTAGATTAGGCATATTTTGGGTTTTGACACTTCCTCTGTAAAAGTTGAAGGCAATTGAGGTAAAAATTGTTTTAGGGACCCAAAATGACTCAAAAAAAAAATCTATTCAGAGCCAATGCAAAAATGTTTGAATTTTTGGGGACTTTTTTTATTTGGAGGTTTACAGTGGAAATCTGAGTCTGGATCATCCCAGAGGCTGATTTTTCTCTGAATAAAAGGATACAATGGGATTTTCATATTCAAACTTTCCAGGTGCTTTGTAGTATGCTTTTTCAGACACTGAACAAAAAAAAAAAAAAAATTGAATTTTTAAAGACGCCGGAATGATTACTGAACGAATCATTATTTTACTAAGAGATGTATTTCCTGCAGTTGATTTTATAAATAAATAAGTAAATAAATAAATATTGTTTTGCCTTTCTCTTATCCCCAAGTGTCTGTATTTATTTGTACAATGTCTTCATATAAGATTTGTGGACATTCTTTAGAAAATACTTCATATTAAATATATATATATTTAGGGGGTGCAATGTGCTTCAAAATCCTTGTGCAAAATTTGATGGGTTAGACACCAACGAGTGAATATGAATGTGAAAATAAATGAAAATACCATCTTTCTACCATTGTTTGGACATTTACAGTAGCATACAGAAGCAGTTTTCTCTATGACTGATGTACTTGTTATCTAATATTTCCAAATCACAAAACATTCATTACAGTATATTATCTAAAATTTGATACCCAATCTGACCTGAAATGACCAACATTTAAATAATCTGAATTCAAAACATTTATTACAGTGAATGTTCAGTTCTACATACAGTATGTTTGACTGTGCCTGCAGTGAAAGCAGTGATTTGCATGCGCTCTGGCTTCGCCCGGTGTGAGATCGCTGATTCAGACTCAGAGCTGTGTCTGATTGGACTTACAGGACCAGACTGTTTTTGTTTAATTAGGCAGCAGCAGAAGCAGCAGAGCCGAGCGGGAACGTGGAAGTGGGGCAGTGGAAATCAGGCCAAACGTGCTACACTTAAAACACGCAAAAGAAGCACACTATTGTACAGAGACGCAGAGATTACACTGTCAGTTCATTACATTTGAACAAAATCATGTCCGCGTCATCACTTTAAAGGTACAATGAAAGACCAAAAACTATTACACTGACAATGACAATTCATTACTTTAGGGATCCAAATCAGAACATACACAATACTGTAGTCAACATATTTTTTTCCATATAGATTTTTTCTCTCACATCTGCAAGTCTTTCATCATTTATTCATTTATGTTTAATCAATCTCTCAGCTCTTATTGTCTACAGCAGACATGTCCAATCTGCGGCCCAGAGGCAAACAGTTTTGTTCTGAAGAAATGCTCAAACAGCAATAAACAATGCATTTTACACTTAAAATTATACCTTTTTAAAAGCCAATATCAAGCATTTTTGCCTGAACAATGTCAGTGTAATCTGAACAGAAGTAGACAGACCCCCATTTTAGAAGGTGGACTTTGCAAGATCTAAGTCAACCAATCACACAAACTCAGGAAAAACGCTAAAACACTTGATACGTTCCTGATTGTTCAAAACCAAAATAAAAGCCAGAGAAAGTAATCTATCAGCTAGGTCGGCCATCTTGAATGTTTTGAAACTGAAAAAAAAAAGGTTTAAAATTGGGAAATGGTAAGGTTTGACACTGATCGTCTTAATTTTGGACGACAAAGTGATTGGTTCTGTTTTTGGTCCCAGACTCTTCTGCATTTGAACAGAATGTAGGGCTGGCTGGTCAGGCAAAAGCATTTTACCATCAACTATTGTGGTTTTGTGTCTAAATAGATGTCTTGTGTCTCAGTCTTACTTGTAATCTTTAGTAAGTAATCTTTATTTGTATAGCGCATTTCACAGAGTCACAAAGCGCTTCACAGAGTGATGAACCCCCCCTCCCCACTCAGTGACAGTAAACTGCCCTGGGGCAGCTCACCAGAGGCGATTCACTTAAACACCAGGCGCTTCAACCTCCGACTACCACCAAATGTTCCCTAACATGCATGTTATTGTACCAAATGCAGAACCGCATTTATACCCAGATCAGTTCCCTATTTAGGTAGTTTATTTATTAAAAACATATAAGAATATATAAATCTACAAAATGTTTTATGCTTTGCCCACTTACTTTACACAATTTAACTTAAGGACACTATTTTAGTTTATAAGGGTTTTAGCTCCTTTTTAATAAGGCAACATATACACTGTATTGTTTTATGAGAAAAGCTAGGATGAGAACTATAAGGAGACAATGCACTAACAAATATTTTTAATAGATTATTTTTGTTTCAATTAGAAACCGCAAAATATAATACAATTGTTTTTCTTCGTTATTTTTTCTATATATATTTTTAACATGTTTTACTGATTTTGTTTTTGACAAAATTTATATAGACAAGGCAACTGCTTTTTCATGAAAATATGCAGTTGGCCCTCCTCCAGGACAAATAAGTGCCTGTTTTGTCTCAAACAATCATTTTTATTATTCATTTATAGTGTCATAAAAAGGTGCTTTTATTTAAATCAGTTTTTTGGTTTGTATTTTTTACAGTGATGTATACGTAAGTTAACAATATGAAAAAGCTGCACTACAGTTTGTGTGGTTCATTATGATTGGAGGAATGTCAGAAATGTGTTTGAGTATTTGTCCTCTGTCACATGCTCCACTGCCCAACTCCACCAATTACTGCAAACTGACACAAACCAGTCTGAAGTGACACTGCATCATTTACAGGACGAAAACGGATTATCCACAACAAAAGTACAAGTTCTGAGACTAAGATTCAACTTTAGTGTTTTAGCTCTAGAAGTTGTTATTATTATATTGTGATTGCTTACAAATTCATACCTTTTTTTAGATAGATGCACTTCAATGGAAAAAGAGAAGGAGAATCTCAATGGGTTGACTTTGTATGAATATGTATAAATGTTACTAAAGTTTTGTAAGTGCATTCATTAGTTTAAACATAAGACTTACATAATGGTCAGTCATGATGTAAGAAAGAATTACATCTCAGCACTACACCTTACTATAAGTCCGAGTTTGTCTTTTCCCATGTGAGACAAAGAAAAGTTCTCTTGCCCAAAAAGTATATAAATAGCTTCCTTGTTTAGACGCAGTCTTCAATGAGGCACTATACTGATACATTTTTTATTGTATTTTATGAGGCACAGGGCCTTTAAAGAACACATAAACACAGTAAAGTATTTTTCAAAGTCTTAATCCTTGTTTAAAATTGTGTAGAGTTAATGCTTCAGTTTTGCAAAGAGTATCTCAGATCACCTCTACAACGAACCGTGCGATCAAAATTGTTCATTTGTGTTCTCTTTCATAGAGCAGGGGGCGAGGTTAGCGCAAACTGACCAAACCGAACAACAGATTTAAAACGTGATGAAACGTTAATCATGAATGCAAAATACACGGATATTAAAATCTAAAATCTAAGCAAAGGAAACGCGCTGCAGCTTAAGTGTGGCTGCGCTTAAGCGACCAATCACAGACACAGAAGTTACGCTACAGTGTCATCGATATAACAGACTAAAAGAGCAAATGTGTAGACATGACGAAACATTTAATAGATCGACCGCTTAGTCTGAATGAGCTGTGTCTTTAGCTCAGACAAGTCTTTTGTCTGAGTCAAAGTGATGCGTAAAGATCCACAGCCAAATGTCAATCATCATTTCTTGACAATGACACAAATTACAAAGATTTCTTCAATCTAGTTACTGTTACATATAAGATCTCATTGCTCCGCTTTATAAATAGGCTACGTACGCATCGCATTGATATAAAAGAAAACGCTCTCTCGCTCTCTTCACAAACGCCTAAATTCTCGTCTCCGATTGGCCAGCGCCTTGTTCTTTTAACTTATTTGGGAACTTAACCTGATCCAGAGCAGGTTATGTGATCTATCTGCCCCGATAGGAAGTGATCCAGTTTTGTAGGACCATCAGACCCCAAATCTAGCTTTACAGGGTTAGGTTCTCAAGAACATGTTTAACAGACAAACAGACAAAACTATGCAAGCAATACATCATAACTGTCTTTGAAACTGGGGCACTGCTGATATATTGTGGAACATTAGGCATAGCGGTTGGTGGACCATCAAACCAAAATACAGTGGTCTTTTGCTAAATTTACAAACCCAATATTGTAAAAAGCTTGTCTGAGAAAATGAATCAATTTCCTTTGACTTATTACTGCCAAAAAACCTGCCACTCATGAAGCTCGCAAAGTAAATATTCCGATCCTAAAACACTACGGGGCTTTCATTCAGTTTGATTCCAAATGTTGTCCGTCTTCTCAGCACGATGCAACGTAAATAAATGAAAAGTATGACATGAATAAATTACATGTCAGACATTTAGCATAGCGCTCATATTTTGTCCGCAGTCCAGCCAAATCCAACGCGTCTATGGGGGGAATACATTTTTAATCACCTGTCGATGCTTACAGACCCAGTGGGACGCGCATTAACTCGCCAAATTAAGCTTGTTTCTGTTTTGGTGGATTGTATTTAAAAATGCTCTTGGATCTCGAGTCTGACAAGGCCTGGAGAGATTATTTTGGCTGCGGTGAAACCTGGGGTGAGATGTTTGTTGTAAATCCACTGAAAAAGGACCGTTTCTTATCGAGTCCAAAGTGCCAAAACACATCGCTGATAAACACTGAGAATCTGGTGTTGGGAAAATTGGTAGTTAAAGGAGAAATGGGCTAACATACTACAAATAAACAATTCTGAGCCGAAAGAGAGAGAAATAAAGAGTTTTGAAGAGTTTAAAGTTTGTTTTTTTCGTTGAGATAAAGAAGAAAGTTTTATCCACTTTCTCTGCAGTGTGGCCACAACCCAAACAGATAAACCCAGGCAATAGGCTCCACGTTTTAAGGCTGCTCACAATGCAAATAGATACACTACTTTGCCATTGGGAATTGTAATTTCTATTTTGCTTTTTGTCCTTTCATAAAAATGTACACACAAACACTTGCCACATGGTTTTGGAGTCAGTGTTAAGAACAGATTGTAGAGTTAACTGTTCTCAATGAATTAACCAATGTGTTTTTAGCCATGCACACTATTAATTCCTCTTACTAAAACATGTATTTTATCTTACCATGAAAATACTACACTATTGATTATGAACAACATTCTAACCAAAAGGTGCATTTATCATTTTCTTTTCATCAGTAGATCCATTATAACTGCATAAACTTATGTCTAGTAGAGCTGTAGTTGACCAAAGACGTACCGATTAATCGACTAACTTCTGATTTGATCTTTTATTTACTCCAAACTACTTGAAAAGACTAAAACTGTTGTGGAGTTCATGCAAAAATAACAATCTTTTTAGCAAATGAATAAGAAACAGTATGTTTATGTCAAAAAAGGCAAAATGCAAGCACATTTCAGAAAATGTACTACATTTAAGTTGCTGTTCAATATAACTTCTTAACTACAACAATGGGTCGAAAAATTAAAATCTTGGTCGACTAAGACTCCATCTACCGATTAATCGACTAAACGACTCAAAGACAACAACTCTAATGTCTAGTTAACTGTTGGTTTACTCACATTCGAGAGCTTTAATTCATTTTTAGTTCAGCTAGACTTGTTCTAACAGTCTTGTCTTATGTCCGGTGAAGACTGAGTCTGGATCAGGTCTAGTTCAGAACGATGGTCCTGCAGAACTTAAACCAAGGGTACATGGTAGCAGAGAGCTCTGGCTTCCCAATAAGAAGATTGTGGGTTTAACTCCCGGATCAAGACAAGTCAACATCTCATGACCTCTGGGTGGAGTTTGCATGTTCTCTCCATGTCATTGTGTTTTTTTTCCGGTTGCTCTAGTTTCCCCCTACCTCCAAAAACATGCATGTTTAGGTTAATTGGGAATCACTGTAAAGTTCCCCTGTGAACGAATGAGAGAGTGAATGATTGTCTGTCTCCAACCCTGCAACAAAATGGCCACTGCCCAGGATATTCCCTGCTAAGGCCAAACGTTGCTGTTATAGGCTCCAGTCATAATGGGAACAAGTAGAAGAAAATTTGTGATTTAATGCTTAAACTAATGTGCATATTGACCTGGAAGCAGTTTGAGCATGAGACCAAAAGGATCTGTGAAAATAATCTGCAAGAAATCAGTTTTTTTATTACATGAGGCTATAATCAAGGTCTGTTTCAAGTGTATTCTCAGCTAAAACATAAATGACAACTTTAAAGGCACATAGAAAATCACTATGTTTTATTTTTTGCATTATTATTGTTTACTTTCTCAGTTAAATTATTATTATTTTTTGTCAGGGAAAAGAAGAGGCCGTACACAATGAGGAAAGGCCTTTTATCGTACAAGAGATGAACTCAGGCTACAATGTAGAGAGCTAATAGCACCAAAATAAAGTAGTGTGCACTATTGCTGTAAGCTCTTTGTATCCAAGTTACAAAATTCATGACAGTGTAGTATAAGACATCCTTATTCCCAGCTGCATGACCCAACACAAATCTCCAACTCTTAACAAGCAAAAATATCTACTTCTTCCTGTGTCCCAAATCCCAAAGCACGCCCTTTTTACAAGACCCGAGCTCCACCTGTGTCCGGGCGCACTTCCTCTATCACGTCTTGTGTCTGCAGTGGCTAATAATTTCAACCTGCGGCAACTGATGGCGATGCACTGCTCAATAATGCATTAGACAGGCCAGCTAACACCCCTGGGTCCCCGCTACCCCTTCCCTCTATCCCTCTCTTAGGTGAAGGTGAATGCAGCGATGGTTTGCCTGGCACAAAGGTGTATGAAGCCGATTGATTTTGTGCACAGAGAAGATAGAAAGAAAACACTCATCTTCCCCACAGCGCGAGCAGTGAAATGGATTGCAGAGTGAACGGAGAGGTTTCTGGTTGGTGATGGAGCTTGTAAACACAAATATACAGGTCTATAGATTTAGGGGAATAGATTAGGGGAAAAGGTTAGGTTAATGTGCAGTTTATAATGAAATTCTCACAAATATTCATATAAAATGCTCATGGCTCTGTACAAACTGGCATAAGAATATATTTTACTGCTGATTTTTGCTCTGATTTATACTCACTCACAAGAAAAACAAAAGGAACTTTGAACGCATTGTGTACATTTTCTGGTAGAAAGTCAGTAATCTCCACGGTGATCTTTAAAGGTCTTGACATTTAAAACGTGTAGTATCTATTCATTTCACTATGGGTGTTTTTATTGCTCAGAAATACCTTGAAAAACATGCTCTATTACAGCTCCACAGATCTGACTTTTATCTTACATATTACCTTTATCTCATTGGAGTTATCTAAGTTTAAACTACTGAAAATTTTCACCTTATTCTGCCCCACCCACTTTTCTTGGGTTAAATATTAAATAGTCGGGGAAGGATGGGTGTTGATTAGGTTTATGAGAATGGGTAAGTTTATGAAGAAGGTTAGGACTGTCGTGGCCTCTTTCGTACCGGCAGACCCGATCCATCCGGAAGTGTGATTAGAACATTGCACACATTGAAAATAATAATGTAAAAAGCTTGTTTTTAATCTAAACAGTCTTTATTTGTGAATTATTTAACTGTTAATAACGAAAAGTATTGTTTAAGAAATCGCCAAAAATTATATTTTTTGAGGCAAGGGTTGAACGGTAAAATCAAACTCTTGTATTACACTAGATAAACTGCTAAAAGGCAAATAACGGCTGTGGGTAAAGAATACAGGGCTTGTGGATGACGATAGTATGTGTTTAAAAAGAAGAACAAAAAATAGCCCTTCATTTACGTTTTATTTAGAAAAAAGGGAACTTCCGGACGGATCGGGTCTTCCGGGACAAAAAGGGTCGTGACAAGGATAATGAGTAAGGTTAGGAAAAAGGTTTGGGTAAAGGTTAAAATTCAAAAATAAACAGGCCTAATAGGCTCATTACCATAGTAATCAGCTCACTTCTGTATTTGACATTGCTTCTCGGCTCAAAAATCTTCAGTTTTGTTAAAAATAGCTTAATAATCTTTAGCTTCGGCTTTAGCTCAGTTTGCTGTATTAAACTCCCACTCTGATTGGTCAGCATGGGTCACATGTTACGCAAGCCTGCACTACTGGCAAACGTCTGCGTGAGAGAAAGAACAACTGCAAAATTTCAGTGGACGGAGGCTGGCTAAATCCGGGCTAACTTACTCGCAGCAATGCACCACTGAGCACAGTCATCTTTGATCACTGGCCCAACTATCTATCTTGGCTGCACACTTCCTGTTTAGCTGTGGTTAGCCTCTAGAATTTACTCACTGGATTCATTTCAACTGTTGTCTGAGATTACCACACAAAACAGACAAGAAAATATGTTCATTACTTTAACAGAGCTAAACAGGAAGTGCAGTGCCAGGAAAGGGGACGGCGCTGAATAACCTTTGAGGGAAATTAAGTCATATTACGTTGCATTAAACTGCTCTTAAGTAGAACAAAAAACACAAATGGACTTGTTTCCAGTTGGCTGCTTCATAAAGTGTAGTTTTGTGTGAAGTTGTGGTGACATCATGGTGCTTTTTCCCAGGGGAGTGGAGCTGGAGCAGAGAGAGAAAAATCTAAAGTTGTGGCGAGGGACAGAGGAAGCTGCTCTGTGGTCTCGTAAAGCTCTGGGTATTAGCAGCAGGAAGAGTCCAAACCATGACAGGGCGCAGGCTCAACACAATGCTCAAGTTAACAAGTCATATAAAACAATAAAGATGCATTTTTAATTGGAAAATCATTGTAAAGTAAAATGTAAAGTCCACTTTTCTGAGTTTAACTATGCTATATACAGTTTTTGATCTGCGAGGCATTGAAGCAAAACATACCATTTTATTTTACTATGAGATTTAATCGTTCAATGGTTACTTGCTTTACTGTTTATTTTAAAAACCAAAAACACAAAAATACACAGGCGTTTTAATTAACTAGTGATTTACAGCACTGAAGCAAACGTCATTTTCATGCAGTTCAGTTAAGCTGATGCTAAATGAGTGAACCAGGGACAAGATAGTTAGCATTGTGTCCTAATTTGTCCCTGTCCCTGGGTGGCTCTCGTAGTGGACTCTCCATTGATAACAGCACAATACCTTGGCCCCAAACAAAAGCTGTCCCAACCAGATGGCAAATTAGTGCCAATTGTTCAAAGACAATGAAGACGGGTGATGACAGACGCTGAGGGCAGCCTGCTGTTTGGAGAGACGCAGCTTCAACACTTTTACTGCAGATTTACCAGCACAGAATGAGGAGAAGACAACTCTAAATGTGTTAAATGGATTTAAATCAGTGCTGTGGCTTTGCAGGTACTTGTATTTTAATCAGAACAAATCTAAAAGTTTCAGATTTTCAATGTTAAGGTACTTTTGAGCCCATAATAGAAGAACTAGGTTTAAAGTGAAAGTAAAATTTGTACTATATGATGAAAAACCTAAAGTTTTGCCTTTAATCTAAGCCAATATTTATGATTTTGTAAAGGGCTGCACTCATCATTGCTATTTTATGACTTCTATCATGGCCAATATTTAGTTTTAAATACAGTGTCATCACAATAAGGCTACTGAAAGGACCTGATATAAACACTTACTAAATATGGTATGGTAAATATGGTATGGTATACTTTATTGTCCCCGTAGGGAAATTTGTCCTCTGCATTTGACCCATCCTTCAATGCCTCTGGGGCATCTCCTCAGGAGCAGTGATCGCTGCAGTGCAGCGATCACTGTTGCTAGGCTTGGTCAGGACTACCGTAGCTGGAGGATATTACCCTAACGTGCATGTTATTGGTTGTCAATCATCATGCAGTATTGAAAGTTGTGCCTGGAATGAAATCAACTACACATCTGGGTGTATTTGAAGGTGTATCATTTTTTTAAAGCTGTGAAATCTCATGTCATTTTTAAGTTTTTTCATATTGTGCTAAATGCACGGCGTAACATAAGTACTCAAAACAGCTGTGTACAATGTACGCCCTACAGTGAGACTGTGTCGGTCTATATGGCAACTCTAATTGACGCTTGTTACAGCTTTTGTATTGTTTTTGCCATGATAGATACATGTTTTGGTTTTAGTTACTTGGGAACATTTTCTTTTGGGTTTAATAGCTAACCCCTGGTGTACACTGAATGCAAGTTTGGCGCGGATTGGGACTCGCGCAAGTCCTGCAAGACTTAGGCCCTGATTTACTAAGGTGGATAATAGCACGTACTAATTTGCGGCCGCAGTTCAGAATTTTGCGCGTCCCTGAAGTGGGCGTGTTGCACGCGATCAACAAAGAGAAACTGCGTCAGTAGTGCGGGAGCAAACCGATGAAGGCGGACCTATGTAAATGACCCTTTTGCGTGCTTCAGTTTCCACATAGAGGAAGAGACTCGCAAACGAAAAAAAATTTCGACCCGAGGAACTAAGGTCCTCGTGGAAGAAGCAAACTCTCGTCACGAGGAGCTGACCCATGCAGAGGAATAAACCATCACAATAGCCGCAATGCCATCTGGCAAGATATCACGAATAAAATAAATGCCGTTGGAAAGGCCAACACGCCAACTCACAACTGTTGTTTTAGTCATTTGGTGGCAGAGATTTCTAATCATATTTGTACTTGTTTTAATTTAATTTAATATGTATTGTATAAAATGTTGATTGTGTTTTTATTTTAAACAGGGCGCCAATGAAAAGGAGAGTCTTGTCTCATTGAGCCTCCCGGTATAAATAAAAAAATGAATAGCCTAATAATAATATTATTAATAATAATAATAATAATAATAATAATAATAATAATAATAATAATAATAATAATAATAATAATAACTTTCTATCTTTAAGCTTTCCGAAGTTATAACCATAGCACAATTTATCACAGACATTGCAGGATCACACTCTTTCACTGAGACCATTTATATCATCAAATATTACATGAAAAAAATATTTTTAATTCTGCACATGCCAAAGATCATTAAAGAGTTAAATATAAGTTGTAGAAGTGCACATATTTTAATATACAAAGCCTCAAACATAACCTATTGTCCCTCTTTACCAATATTAACCTTATTGCATAACCAGCAGGATACACATTATAAATACATTTATTAATTAATAAGCTTATTTTTAAGCGTATTATTTGTTTAGATACCTGTGAAAATCAGCTCAAGCTCCAGGAACGGGCCAAATCAGTGACGCAGTGGATATATACGCGCTACTGGAAGAACTCAAAAACCAGAACGCGAGGGTCTTTCTTCCGTGGCGCAGGAGGTTCGTGCACTCACAGGAGTAATGCGAGGTTCGCGGGACTGTGTCCACTCTAAAAAACATCTGTTCAGGCCCTCATTGTGAGTGACCACCGCACAGCGCATCCAGCTAGTGAGGAAAGCACGGCACAGTGCGCACGGCGGCGCGCGAGGTCGAGGAGACGCCACAGACGTCTGGACGCACGCTGAGAAAGAGAAAAAAATAATAAAATCATATTGAAATCGCGTTGCATGTTGTCTTGTGTCTCCAAACCATACTTTGCCTGTGAAATGATTTTAAATGAGAGCATTCCGTGCTTGCAGCAGCGTTGTCTTGATTTAACCAGGCTCCTCCAAAACCTCACCACATATGATTATATTGTATTATATTATAACAGCATCATCTTGCAGGCCGTGTCTTTTTGCAATGTTGTGTAAGATGCAGCAAGCCACTACGATGTGAGCGGCTTTTTGGGGGCTGTATATCCGCCGCAGTGCGATGAAGACAGCGACAATAATAATCAAATATAAATAATAATAATAATACTTATTGTAAATTATTTTTATAATAATAATAATAATAAAAGAATAATACGTATTATTAATTATTGTTATAATAATACGTATTATCAATTATTGTTATAATAATACGTATTATTAATTATTGTTATAATAATAATAATAACTATACTAGTTATTATTAATTATTATTGTGACAATATTATTGTTCTTGTAAAACTATCATTTTAATTTAGACTATTACTATTATTAATATGAATGGCATGTGATGCATTGCTCTGTGAAATACCAGCAGCAACTGCCACTGTCCTCTGGAATGAGCCAGATGCCAGACGAGAAAATGACGATAAAATGAAATCCTCTTCTAATGTTTCTACATTTACACGCACCTCTTTGGTTTCTGCGTCTTCTCCGGCGGAGTATTACAGCTGCCACACCCTCGACGTTGGTTGCAGGCGCTTTTTAACGACATTTGCATTTCCTCCGCCTATATTTTGCGGCATGACGCAAAAATGCCCGAAATTACATATTCATGATACCAAAGGTGCTAAACTGGCGCAGCGCAAAACTGTGTCACGTGAAAGACGCTATTTCTTTTGCACATGCATGGTAAATCGTTTTGCTCCCTTTTTTGCGCGTGCAATTCACTTTGCGTCTGTGCAAACGCTTAGTAAATCAGGGCCTTAGACTTAGAAAATGCTTAAAACCAATGCACCCTTGTACACAGACTTCAGAGCTGTGCAAGTGTGCGGACAGAATCCGTAGAGAGTCTTTTTTTTCCCAGAGGTCACAGCAATCTGATGCCACTTTCATGTCATACCAGCATTCTTGCCGGAATGCATGGGAAACCGCGGGGCTTTGGGCAAATACCGATCACAGTGGACTGGAGCTGGTGTACAAGGAACTTTGCAAAAAACTCACACGTATCCTGAACTCAACTCTCCTTGCAGTCAGTGTATGGACGCAACAATGGGTAAATTTAGGTTTGAGACTTGGAGTTGGTTAGGATTAGGATTTTGTTAATATTCATGAACAGGGGTCGTAACACATCTACGCAAAAAAAAAAGGAGAAATGACATGGTATACATGGCATTTCAGTGAAACCAGGTTGAAGATCCTCAGTCCTCAACACGGTCTCACAAGAAGGCGTACATTTAGCACGACACAAAAATAGCGTATTTTTAGCACGATATCAGTCCTGTTTTGCGTACTTATGTTACGCCGTACATATAGCACGATATGAAAAAGCGTAAAAATGACACGAGATTTCACCGCGTAAAAATGCCACGAGTTTTGGTTGGAGCCACGTGGAGACGTTTTCTTCAGGTGAAACGGTTAAGTTCAGGCAAAAAGTTACTAAAATGGTTAAGATTAGGGTTGGGGCTTGGGGTAGGTTAAGATTAGATGTGTGATTTTGTTCATTTTCATGAATAAGAACACTTCTTAACAACCACCATTGAAATGAACGGGGACTGTGACGCGTACTATAATTACGCAAAAGAGCCTTAAACTCGTGCTAATCATACGCAATTTACATGTTGCGTTATGTCGTGGTATATGTACGCTTTCTTGTGAGATCGGGCTGCAGTCCTTTTGTTATACTTGTACCACTGATTGAGAACCACTTGTACAGATTTATTTTTCCAGCTCAAAACTGCTCTCGTGCTTTGAGACAAGTAGCAGGACTGGATATCATTATTCTGTACTCCTGGGGCCCGTTGGTTTAGCACACATCCGCCAAGTTTAATTTGGAGACACATGCAGAGGCGCGATCGCTCTTTAGTGGGAAACAGATGAAGTGTTGTGGATATATTTGCACCCCTGACAGTCGAGCTTTTCTTGCGTGTGGTGCGTCAAATCTGTCCACACTTCAGGTCATTAAAGTTGCACAGACCGTGAGCGCTGTGTTATTTGGTTGACAGCTGAAAGAATTAGTTAGCACGCCATTCCGGGCTGTTTCGAGATTTATGGGGAACATGGAAGCCAAAACTGAACGTCATTATCATTCAGCGCAATGATACAATCTATTTCATAATAAACTAGAGTTGTTTCAAAGGAGTGGGCTGTGTGAACCTATTCAAATCAAGCATGCAGCTGTATTGTCCACAGTTTGAGGCAAAGCAGATGAATGAAATCAAATCTTATAAATGCAATAAACCTCAAGATTGTGGCATCACACAACAGTAGAAAGCTTAGTTGACTTAATGTTCCATCAATGAAGATTTTATGTTGCTAAATACCAAAAATAGTGTTAATTTCTGACTCTACTGAATGCCATTGGAAGTTCATCTGCTATGGAATACGTACTCTGTTGCTACTTTGGAAAAACGTCAAACCTGCCAACAAACATGTTATTATTTCCAAGGTACGAAAGAACTTACCAAGTTTTTGATAATTTTGCTCAATTGCCCAATGAACTACATCTTTCTTGACAAGAATGTGGCTAGAAGAGCTTTTCACCACTTTTAGACTCCAGGATGAGTTGTGTCAGTATGCAAACAGTCAGAAGTTAGCTGACCAATACAAACGAGCGCTCCTGCTGGATTCTAGGAATAAAAACGGGACACTGTCAAATAATTTTCAGCTGAATAATCACTTTGACAACAGGCCTATGTCTGTGCTGGTCCAAAACTGATTTTAAGCTACTTTAAAAATAAGTCAGGTATACAATCAGATCTCTGAATGCACTCATCCATCTTTTTCAGTTCTGATACCGATCTTTATACTGTGGTTTTAAGTATCTGTCGATACTGATATTTGCTTACACCAGCGTAGGAACTGAAAACAGCTTTTTGAATTGTTGAAACTCATTCAACTTGTTAGAAAATTGTTAGTGTTGTAATTATTGTGCAAACAAAAACTTCACAATATATGAGTAAAGAATTAGCACTTAGCAAATAGTCTTATTAAATCAGTAATCAGCTGAATCAATTTCTTGGATTGGTACTCGATCCAACAAAATTTCATGGATTAGCATCGACAATCGATCCCAGTACTTGATCGGTCACTGATAAGGGCCTAAACTTACATGTTTCCATCCATCAAGTTGTAGTCTAATATTTAAAGTTTGCATTCAATAATAAGTTACGGCATTTGGGGTCTACAGAATTAAGAATTGGTTTAGTTTTATTGACATGACATTCACCAAAGGGATTTGAAAACTAAGTTGATCTTCACGTATTTTGTGTTGCAATTTTAACACTTGATCAGTCAGGCTTAGATTTAGATGTTATTCTTTATCCATTAAAATCCACAGTAAGTGCAAGATTGGAAAGTTTTGGGTCTATTTTAAGTGTCATTTTGAGGGTTAAAGTTGGCTAATGCAGGTTAAATAAAACTGTTAAGCACATTTGGATTCACTCTGTTCCATTTTTCATACACTGAAAGCTTATACTGCATCTTTAGAAAGAATTTTGCCTGTATTATCATCCATTTAGTTTCTGTTGATGTTTCCTGTGATATAAAAACGTCATATCTACATCCTATTGCAGTGATTGCCCCTTCAGATTAATACAAACCTATGCAATGCTTATACAGCTAGGTGATTTATTTAGTTGGTGAGAGTTTTGGCGGTCTTTTGTAAGTCCGGTGGGTCATATACATGTGCTTCTGCTGGAAACCACATGCACACTCACGTATGGCTAATTTCTGCTTTCTTTTCCCTTTAGCCCCAAACGCATGTGTGGCGTTGACAACATTTCCTTGCTATGAGGTCGTATGTTGTTTCTGGCTCACGCTCGTATTAATAACCGTGGCTTTAGTGACACATGGCTGACACACTGGACAATTTGTGCTCTGACAAAAAGTTGGCAAATGCACGCTGCTGTGATGAATTGCTTCAATTTGAAAGTGGCGTCTGGCGAAAGGAAATCAGCAAGTTACTAATGTCCTGTTGGCAAACTTTTTCCACCTTGCTCAGTTCAGACACATTGTTGTTGCATTTGTCCTAGAATTGTAGTTTCTAACTAGGCTGTGGGATCTATGACCATTTCTTTACCAACCATTAGTTCTGTGGTTCTGTGATGCTTATTTTTGTTTATTGCAATGAAGTAAAATCAGTGTAGAATGAGGATCAGAATGAGATTACTTTACTATAGTGTTTTATCGTCTGCAAACCAGAAAGTTTAAGGTCCTATATTATTTTTGCTAGCTCTGTTAGAAAGTTGTTATCCAAAGAAAATCATAGTTAGGTTGCGTTTTATTCATTCAGAAATCTTTCAGTTATTAGTCTTTCTCCCAAAGTAGTCAAAGTTCAAAAACATTGTTCGACCTTGTGATTTTATTATGTTAAGGTTGTTTTACAGTAAACAGAAAGGCAAAGATGCTTGTACCAGATTTAAGCTTTTATAGCTAAGAGGCAGGGACGGTACAACTGGACATGTTTTTTGTGGTAAGTGAAACTCGAGCACTAAGAAGAAACCTAAGCAGACACAGAGATATTTTGCAAACTTCTCATAGAGGCTGGCCGGGACTCAATAATACAATACGTGTGTCTGTTGAACAGTCCTACACTTTGGTTGAGGTCCCAAGATAAAAGAAAAAAAAAAGTCCTAAGCTAAAATAGTTAAGTAGTTAGCTCCTCTGTAGTACAGCAGTGGTTTCCAAACTTTTTTTGTCCTCAGTACCCCTAATCATGATCTCGAACATGGAGTTCTCTTTATGTCATGTATTTTTAAGAGAATTTAGCTTTACTTCTATATTTTTATTTATACCCATTGCATTGTATTGTTTAATCATTTCCATGCCAAAAAATACCTCATACTATGTAAAATATGCTACAAATAACTTGTTTTACATTGCAATACTTGGAATTCCTTTAATCCTGCAATCACCCCAAGTCACGTACCCCGGTTGGGAAACACTGGTCTACAGAGAGAGAGAGAGAGACAGAGAGCATCAGTCGGCATTGCTCACTAACATACAAGGGTGTTGGGCAGTGCATATATTCTTAAGGGAAACAATAGCTTTACTACAACTATAAGAAAACAAGAGAGAGGAATAAAGTCATCCAACGGCCCAAGTTTGTAGCTGCAGGTTGAATGCTAGCGTGATGTTTTTGTGATGCTAGCGTCACCAGGGATATTTCAGTTTTTTTCGAACAATCTGTTTACTTTTCTGAGATGATGCCACTTCAGCAACATCCATTAGGACGTAGTTGTGACTCAGCTTGAAGTAGTCACTCTCAAAATACATTTACATCTCCAGGAAAAGTCTTAAAAGAGCGAGAAAGTTGTGTTTCCCGATGAATTCATATGGACTGTTCCCCATAAATTTCCCCCACGGCAAGCCACACCCACAAATACAGGTTGAGAATACAAAATTTTTGATAAATTGTCTATTTTCACAGTGCTACCTCAAATCAACTTTCCTAAAACGTCCACCAGATTCACGTGCTGTTATTACAATGGGAAGTGAGGTATTGGTGTTTGGCAATTTCATATATAGACTTAAAAAAAAAAGAATGAAAAAAAAGGCTTAACCACTGCAGCTGACCACAAGGCTTCTGTTCAAACAAGCAGAACAAACCTGGTCTTATTTTAGCTGCGGCGGCTAGAATCTGCACCAGAGCGGACACACTCACCAGAACCACAATCTATTACCATTAGACTATAAATCAAAAAACGCAACGCAAGGCCAAGAATAACAGCCATAAAATACAGTTGGGATCAGGCTTTTTACAGCTCCGGTGGCTTACGAAACGTGCAATTATTTTTATATTATATGGCAACAAAGTCATGTAGCATAGGAACTGTTTCAGTGTGGGATTAAAAGCGACCAATGGGGTTACTTGCACGCTAGATTTATGTCTAATTTGTGTTTAATTTTCTTTCATTTTCAAGAGCTTCTCAACCAGGAGTACGAGGTCATAATCAGTTCTGGGACAAACTTTAAGGGACCCAAAGCACAATGTGTCTTGAGTGTCTTTGTGATTACATTGTCCATTTATTTATTATTCAAATCTCACAATATGGCTGATGTTTTTGTTAATTTAGATGTTTCTTATATCTTGATTAAATTAAAGTAAAACTGTGTAACTTTTAGGCCAAAAGTTTTTCAATTCGGATGTTTTTCTTGATTAACAACATGCTTTTATTGTCAAGAGAAGCACCTCATCAAACTTTTTTTTTTTTTTTTTTTTTATGGGAATGCTGCTTCTTTCACTATAATATTCCACAGTGAGGCATTGAACTGATAAATACCACTAAAGAATGATCCAAAATACGTTTTTAGCTTATTTTACTATGATCACGGAGGTCATTTTCTGTCTCTATAAAGTTTCATGGTGTCCCTTTAAAACATGGCAGGGCAAATTGTGGCCTGGAGGTAGATTTGGCCATGGATTGTTTTATTCTGGCCTCATACACGTTTTTGAAAATAGAGTTTTTCTTTTATTTGATTGATTTAGCTATAGAGCATGTATCTATTCTTGTAGAGCATGTATCTATTCCAATAAATTGTCAAAATAGTACATTAGAGGACAAATAATAAGCATTTTCTGAGTTGTTTTCTCCTTTCAAACCTTTTCTGAACCACTTTCACTTTGGATTTTCATGCACCAGAATCAATAATTGGTAGTGTGTGTTTCCTACATCAAAATTTGAGTTAGAGCTCTACTAACTACAAAGAAATGTTTACCAATCTTGCACGATATCCTGCAGCTGCAGAAATGCTCAAATCAAGTGTGCATGATTTATAGACTCAAAAACTGTGTTGAAGATCTAAATAAGAGATCAAACGATGACATGACAGATTAGAACAGTGTTTTTGAGAGAATGAAAAAGATCTCACAAACAAAACTTCAGCAATGTTTTTGATAATTACACAACTTTACAATGGGATTAAAAACTCCAGTTGATTTTGCATATGTGCCCTTTATGAAGCTTATGTTCTACAAAAATGTGCTTGCATTTGCTTTTTTTTTTTTTAACCAATGACTTCTGTCCAGATTTGAATGTGGCCCATCCATGTTTTAAAGTGTGTGGCGTAATATATTTTTGTGAGACAAGTTTTATACAAGTCAACTTTCCTATTTGTGAAAAAACTTAAAAATCTGAACTCACAGCATCACAATTTGGAAAGTATCGTAAATGAAAACAATTTACTCACAAAAACAAACAATGAGGCAGAAGATAAAAATTATACTCAACACTGGAACTTCAGAAGCTTTTTTACTATAACGCCAACAAAGAGAGAGAGAAGTTCAGAAGAATGACCAAGACTGATTATTGAAAATGTATTTTTAGGAGCAAACCACGTCCTGAAACCCCAAAGCCTCATGAGTGTACTGGTGCACCACAAAATAATCAATTATGTGACGAGTTTGGCTCAGTGTAAGACTTTGCCGTCACCTCTGTCCCTACAAAATGGAAAAACTGAAAAGAAATGTGTTCTTTTTAGATATGTCTTGAATATAATTATCTTAATAGTAAGTTTAGACCAATCTTATAAGCACTAAAGTAACTAAAAGGCATATAAAATTGTGTTATTTTGCCCTGGGCCCTGCTTGGTTTACTATATTTTAATGCATAATACATTACAAATGCTCAATGTATAAATATAATTACACACTTTGAGTTTTTCCCAGTTGTTTTGGTGAAAGTTTGAACTAAAGTCTTCCGCTGCCAGCTCTGGATGCCCCATTTGCAAACCGGTAATTTAGAAGTATTTGGAAGTTTACTAATGGCATGGTTGGTTGCATTCCTGGATAATCCACAAATTCTTGATCGGAAGAGAATGTGCCCCGGCTATATTTGACTTAGCATTAAGAAATTATTTTGCACAGCCCGGGTGAAAGAAAGTAAAGTTTGCAAAACAGTTATTAATGACAAAGTGTTAGAAAAAGTGTGCACTTTTAAAAGGGTTATTACAGTAGATCATGTTATTTGTGCAACAGTTGAATAGACTAGCTGTTAATGTTACCTGTGTTTGGAGTGAGAGGTGGAACATCCGGTTTAATCATCTGATAATTACAGGTTTCATTGCTCTTAGAGATAAATAACTGACATAACTGCTGACACTGTTGTTAAGGCTTCAGGTAGGTTAAATGCCTTTATCGAAAAGTGTGTGACAGAATAGATGTTGGCTGGTTGAGGAAGAGTTAATCTGAAACGAGTTAAAAATATAAACAAGACTCATGACTTCCTGTTCAAAACTGCTCTCTGATTGGCTGAGCTTGCAGTTTCACTTTGTTGTTTGTAAGAAGTGTTTTTTAAGCCATAATTGCCACCAAAAATGATAAATGTTGATATTTATCATGTGTCAAAGGTCTTAGAAGAGGAACTTGTCAGATTTGAAACCTAAATTGTGTTTGCAGTGTGAAAATCAGCTACTCCACTTTTAACTCATTTGTTTTTTACAGTTAGGAGGTGGCAACGTGACAATACTGAACCCTGCTAAATACATAAGCAGGGATAGGTGGTAGGTGAAAATATACTGTTTTGAGGATTCAAGTTGCTGCTGCATAACAATTTAAGATTACTCCAACATGCATTATTCACTCAAAGTCCACATAATGATTGGTTTAACTTGTCTTCTAAATTTTTTACTTCTATTTTTAACCAGACTGGTTGTCTTTTCCCAGAAAATTCTACCAAGATGTAAATTTTAATTGACCTTTTACTAAGTAAGTCCCATTGAGATTCAGATGTGAGTTCTGGGTAGGTGAGAGTTGCGGAAAACCTACACAGATACTGAGAAAACATGTGAACATATAAAAAGCCCTGAGCCACAAACCCAGAACCTTCTTGCGATGAAGCACTAGTTGTAGTAACATTGCGTAGCCCTTCAATCAAATGTATTTCGAAATTATAGCATGATAGCTAAGTGGTTACAGCTTTGGCTTTCCAACAAGGAGATTGTGAGCTTCGAAATCCCAGGTCAGGCAAAATTAACATTGTTTGTTTGGAGTTTACATGTTTTTCTTGTGTTACCTTTGGGTTAGCTTTCTTTCACTTCCAAAATCATACACGTATAAGTCAATTGGCATCACTGTAAACTCCCAAAGTGAATGTCTGTCTAAGACCCAAAGTCACTGGAATAGGCACAAAAAAAAAAATCTTCGTCGACTAAAGACATGTCCCATCCACCAACCAAAAAGAGGGGCAGGGCAAAAAGTCTGAAGTTAAAAGGTGATGTCATGCAAAAACAAAAGGAAACATAATTTTTTATATCTAAAACAGATCAGACCATTAATTTGGTTTAAAATATTCTGCTAATTCCTGTGTTTTTGTTGTTTTTTTCAGAATAATTCCTTAAAATCTAAATAAAAAACATTAGTCGACTTATAAAAGTTTTGGCTGACTAAGATTCCATTGACCGATTAATCGACTAAACAACTAAAAGAGCCCAAACCAGAACAAGTGGTAGAAATGAATGAATTAAATTATTGTAATACAGTATTAGCAACTTAACAAGACGCTCTCTCTCTGGTCCTTCATGCTCAGAATCTAGATTTCAGGTGTATCTTTTGCCGCTCTCATTTGTACACTTCACACAGAGTACAGTAAGCGCCTGAAAGCAGAACGCTGTCTTTGTGTTTGTGTTCTTATGTCATAGAGTAAGCAGCAGCCCTGAGCAGTGTGAGTGGGACGATGTCATTCACAAACTCCTTCACAAAGACCACAGACTCCTGGGTGCATTTCACACTCCAGTCATTATTCATAAAGTTACGTAGGCCACGGATTTGTCCCAAACCACAATGAGAATAATGCTTTAATAGCTACAAAGCGAGAGGTAACAGGTTCTTAAAAAGAAAGTAAAAGCATAGCATGTTTTATAGCTCATCTTGCTGCTTACAGATCTGTCAACAGTCTTAGATAAAGTTGTCTTGTGTTGTGGAGGAAGTGGAATCCCTGACCTGAGCTTCCTGGAGCTGAGCGTAATCACAGACAGACTGAACAGATTGAGACGTCTGTTTCCGACTTCCTGCTTCAACCGCTGTGTTTTTCTTCTTCTCCCCAAAGACAAATGGAGCCGATCCACCGCAGGCTCTGAGTGAACATCCACAGGTCCAAACACGTCCGACCGTCGCCCTCCAGGTTCAGCTTTGGTGACTGTGGACGCAGACACTTTCTATGCGCAAACTAATCGTCAGTTTTTATATAGAGTCAGTAAATCAAAGCTGGGAAAAAGAGAGAAAGATGAAAGTATAAAGAAACCAAAGTCGTGTCATAATAAATGTGTTGAAGAACTACGACATAGATGAGAACTAGCACAACATAAACTGACCATATTCTTTACAAGTTATAACAGTGAATGCAATTCTTGAAATCAGTAATGGGAACTTCTTAATAATAACAACAACTGTATTTATTCACGAACAAATGATCAATTAATGGATGGAAAAGTTTAGGCTTATGGGCTAAGGAGCTAAGGTTTGGATTTAGAATTGAGGAGTGGAACTTGGGATAGTTAAGTTAAATCTTGGTGAACTTTTTAATCCTCTAAATTGTCATTTGTTCATGATAAATTAAGTAATTATTCATTAGTTGTGTTATTAAGGGTTTATTAAGGCTTTTATTCCCAATTGCCAGTTGTTCAAAAATGACTAGAGAGACTGTGGGTTCGGTTGCTATGGCACTTGAGGTGACCATCTTGTAAGTGGAGCCGCTGCAAAATTTGCAATATAAAACGAGATCATAAATGGTCAACAAAGTACAAATAAAAATTTTAATTAAAAAAATCGGGTTACCTTCATGTGACTTCACAATATTCAATAGGCCATTATGGTAATAGCAGATAGATTTAAAATTAATATTGCTTAAATACCGTTTTTTAGTGAATGGGCCTTTTCACTAATAGATGAAAAAGTGAGAAATTACCTTTTAGATTTTTATGGCAAAGCACAATTTTGCTTCCATAAAAATATAAACAAACATAATAAAATAATTAGTTTAAGCTTCCTACATTGATCTATATGTTGTGTTCATTTACTTAATGCATTCTGAGCCTCAGAATTGTTTACCACGATGCGTTTTAAGCTTTTTCACAGCAGTTAGAAGTAAGACATGCATGTTTGCTAATGGCAGTTAGCCACAATCCTAACAACAACAAAAACAACAACAACAACAGATGAATTAGTAGAGCTTGGTGAAAAAAATGACAATATAGAAGTAGACAGGACAATGCAGACTAAGTTCACCTGATTAGATAAATCGCAGTAGCATATATCTGTGCTTTTTTCTATTATCACTTTAATAACATATGGACAAAGATCTTACTCATAGTAAGTATTTTTAGACATAAACTTTCATTTAAACTCAAGTAGTAACTAAGCTGTAATATTCACAAAAAACTATTTAATCATCATTTATACGTTCTGTTCAAGAATCTCCTCACTAAAGGCATTTGGGAAAAAAAATAAAATTAATGTAATAAACAAATATAAACAATTAGAAACACTATACAGTTTAATCCAATATTATTTAACACTGACTGACGCTACTCTTGACCGTCCTGTAAAGTTAGGAATGGTAAGGTATAATAACTGCTTGAAATACCATTTAATGTATTCTTAAAATCCCAAGCTCAGCTGTTTTAGCAAGTTGTTGTTGTGCATTTGTTCTCTATCTTGTGCTCTTGATCGAAAAATTGCCACATATTTGGTATCCTTATTTTTTTCTTGTGTAAATAGGGTTTTTGGCTTCTCTTCAGCCTAAACTCTTTCGGTCATTTCAATTGTAAAATGATTTGTAGTAAGAAAATTTCATTTTTGACAGTGTGGCTGAAAAACAACTAAACTAAACTAAACTTAACTTTTTAAAGGTTAAAAACTGCTTTGACTTGTGTAAACTGCTGTGCCATCAGATGCTGTACCTGAACCATCTTTTGAAAACCACTGCAAAGGTAACAACTCTTTTCATCCAATACCCAAAACGCTACTGTCCGCTCCAAATGCCTGGCTTTTAAGGAGTTAGATTAAAGCAGAGAGCGCAGCAGAGCCGTATTTACAGTAGGCCTGATGATAGCCCTGGTCTTTCTGCTGCTGCTGCTGCTGCTGACTCTTCCTCTCGTCTCCTCTTTAGGCCCAGACGCACACATCACAGAGACGACACAAAATAACACGCCACTGCTCCACGGCTCAGCGGCACGGCGCGCTCAAATTCCTCCAAAATGACTTAATTGTAGGGTACATTAGCAAAGCATGATCCCGGCACAATGACAGGAGGAGAAGCAGGGTCAGACGAGGGGCGGGGCCGTCTGGGAGTTCAACAGGTGAAGAGGATCCTATTTAGAAAGGCTAGCCTACAGTAAATAAAGACTTCATGTGGCCAAGGCAATGGAGGGGTTTCCTACTGGTAAAGTGTGCTGAATATAAGACGGAGATTGGGAGAGAAAATAACTAATAATAATAAGCAGGATTAAGTTATTGTTTTATGTCTACTGAAGAAGTTTTTGGGCTGCACTTTAACTGTGTAAGTTTTGATTCCACTTCCACTACAAAAAATATTTTTGTTGATCATTTGTGTAATAAAGTAATAAAATTGACATTTTCTTGTAACCATGGAGACTGTGCTACCAACCATGGATGATAACTGGCTACCTCTAGGCCCCTAAATTGCTACACACTTTATATAACTTTGACATCATTATGGTGTACATTTGTGTAACTTTCATTAAAACAGAGTAGTAGTTTGTTTGTTTGTTTTAGGTAATGAGTTCATAACATAATTAAGAGCCTATGTAGCATTGAAGGTTACATTATGCAAAAGTGATTTTAGTTTCACAGCAAATCACTAATTGCAATTTAGAGGGATCATTTGTTTACCAAAACGTGCGATGCACGCGCACCCGATATGCTAACTACAAGAGTTTATCACTGTGCGAAAACAAAAGTTATGCTGCTAAACATTTGTGAATTAAATTCAATCCTACGACCCATAAACAGTACATTCAGATGGAAAAACACTGTCTCAAGCTTCAAGAGCCAGACGTCTGTCAGACTGTTTCAGACCTGATCGAAACAGCTAGCTTTCGTCCCGTTTTGTTGTTTTAATCAAAGAGGTTTTCCCAGCTTACCAGAGTGGAAAGTGACATCGACCGCTAATCCTCTATAGACAACACAGACACATGTTAATGCCAACTTTAACTTCTAGTCTAAAGTTTATTCATTGCCCCATGCTCAGAGTGGAGCTACAAGTACAGGGTCTCCCGCACTTTGAAGCTGTTGGTAGGAATGAGCCTTACTGGACTACAGCAGCCCTTTTCTCTTCACAATGATCAGTAACCAAGAGAAAATGTGGTCTCATACTGCATGTGCCGGGATCAAAGACAGTGACAGCAACAGCACTGCCATAACACCTGAATTTATGTGAGCTGTAGTCCACAAAAGCTGAACCAAATGCAGTTTGAGTATGGCGTTACTGAGGCCTTTGGCAATTGGTGAGACAAAATAGTTTCTTGTCACACTGTTGTGGTTCTTTCTGTGTTTTGTGCCAGCTTCATATAAAAAAGATTTAGGTATGCTCCTTCCAACACTTATCCTCCATCATTAAAAAGGAATTCATGTGTTGTTCTGTTTACAAACAATGACATTTTCTATAAGGACTCACAATATCTTTACAGTCCATAGAAACATAAACAAGATTTCAAATAAGAAATGTCAGTAATTTGAAGTGTCTATTTTGCACTTTCTCCTCCTGTGTCTGTGTATAACCTTTTACATAACACACACAGACTGTTCACATGCAGCGCCCCTCCGATCCGTCACCTGCCAACCTCACATTTACCAAAGCAGGGCTAATTCCTGCTCAAATCAAATGGCAATGATGGGTTTACCAACAGCGCGGCGCTCCTCTGTCATCTCCCCTGACATTTGTAATGATAGCCGACTTAATACTACAGCCTCGCATGCTTCTGCTGTACATGGGATTAATTTGAGCCCAGTTTGACAGATAGACAAGTCGTTGAAACCTGCTCCTACAATACAAGGTTATTGAGTCGTAGTTGGCACTGGAAAATGTGCACGCTGCCAAGTGACTTCCTTAAACATGTCAGATATAATCCTATCATAGCCAGAGGGGATGTGGACCCAGCCAACATGGTGAGCAGAGAATGAGGCTGAATCTATGTCCAGGTTTGGTGTCTGTCAAAATATAGGGACATAATGGACTTTAGATTAGGGTCCTGTCAGAATGTGTGTGGGCTATAGGTAAATACTGGGCTAATAAATGGTGAAATGTGTCAGCTGTGTCATGGAGTGATAGAATTCGTGTCAAGGCAGGGTCGATCGGTTCATTAGTGACAAAAAAACACTCTAATTTAAATGTGCACCATACAATTCAGTAAAGTATTCAATCTACAGTATCTATGGAGACAATAGGTGACAGCACAAGTTAGATGAGCCTATCTACTGGGAATGGTGCAAAATGTACTTTGAAAGGTACTATACCAAATTTTTGCTTCCTTAAAAATGTACACAAAAAGAAATAATTACTTTTAAGCTACGTACTTAAGTTTACACGTTATGTATTTTGGGCATCCACATTATTCACCATAATGTGTTTTAAGCTTTTTTCACAACTTTAAGAGCGAGGCCTGTCGGTATGGTAACGGCAGTTAGCCACAGTGCTAATAGTGCGTTCCAGTGGTACTCGGAGCTCGATCTTCCGAGTTACGACTTGTATATTCCCTCCAACTCGGAGTTCCCACTCGGATACTAGGAGAGATTTTCAATGTCTGAGTTAGAAAATCGAACATGGCAGCGTCCTGCATTTTGAGAAAGAAGAACCTCCGACAGCTTCACTGCTGATCGTACTTGTGTTATTTTGTCTTTAGTTTGTCTCTACAGTTTACTCGCCTCTGCTGACTTTGCTCTTGCGCTGCTTATGAGCGTCTGCCGTTATAAACCTGCTGTTATGTGCTGCAATGCTAATGTTGCTAACGGCTACACAGACCCAATGTAAACAAAAGCCGAAATTCACTCTCTTGCGATGTTTTACAAACTGTACATGTAACAGCAATGTCCGAGTTGGTAAACTGACATAAAGGGATCTGTAATTTGGCTAATTTTGGCAGTTTTTGGCAGTCAAGATATTTATTACTTGATTGGTTCATTACTATAAAAGTAGTACGACTTAACCACTGGAACACACAACACTCGGAGAAAGCATCACTCCGAGGTCCGAGTTCTGACCTCCAAGGACGACTGGAACGCACCATAACTACAACAACAACAGACGAATGTAGTAATAATGGGACATTATTGAACAGTCAAGACTTTGCAGACTAATTTCCACCTGAATACATTGACCAGCTGTCTGTGCTATCTAAAATAAAAATAAACGAAATAAATTTTAAAAATCTGCTATAGGCCCTGTAAAGCAAGTCAATGCAAGTAAAGGTAAATAATTTTAAACTTTGTCTTTATTTAAGTCTGTTCTTTTATCATGAGTTCTCTTAAGAAAACAATAAAACTGCCCAGTTGGTTCTCAAATGTTTTATTATTCAATTTAATCCACATTGTCCATAGATTTAATTATGGAATGTAATAACTTCACTCAAAAGCCAATAACAAATCCAAAAAATCTGTCATATTCTTAAAATGGCTCGTTTTGCTCCAATCCAAGTTGGTTCTTGCACAATCACGTTGCAGTTGTCTTGTTTAGATTTCCACAGATGTTTTCTTAGGCTGTAGTGTGTTTGAGCTGATTGAAATGTCATCAGGATGTCCACACTGGTCTGGTTAATCATTCCTCTGTCTTCATATTGATCCTACAGCTGGACGGGTTTAAAGGATCAGTTTGCTCTGCTCCACACATTATCTTAAATAGTCCAGTGAGAGCTGAGGGTGTCACAGACGTTTTAAATGGAAATACATCTGCTTCACCCCACACTCCACATATTGAACTGACACAGGTAACTCTATGGAACTACAAAGGAACTGGTAGTTGCTACATGCTACTATGCTAGTGGTGTTTTTGCAATAAAAATATCAGATGCATTAGAACACAAGAAGTTCATCTTTAGTTATGAATGTTTATTTCAACTAGAAATGATATCCTCATTTAAGTTAATGATCGTGTATGACATCAACAGTTTGGCTCTTAGACCCAGGCACAGAAGACGATCGATGCACAGAAGGTTCAGACCAGGAAATGTGAGGAATCTCCTGAATGAGGAAGAGGAAGTTTAAACAAGCTTGAGTGCTTAATCATCACAAGCATGTTTGCAAATTATCTTGAGTCTATATTTGTCAAACAGGGAAATCAAAATAGATGGAGCAGATGAGGAAGAAATTAGTTTCCTGGTTGAAAAAGTGCCAAACCAGTAACTTTGTTGTCAAACCAGATTTAATGTTGACTTTATTATTATGCCCACTTTACTTGGCAACCATTCTCCAGTTTAGTTACAGTGAGTTTGTGAAACTCACTCGCTCAGTTGATTTATTTTAACTAACAAAACAAACAAGCTATAGCTAACGGAGCTAAGAAGGAAGTGCACTGCCAACACAAGTGGGCGAAGCAGAATAATACCTGGCTCACATGACGTTCTGTCGCTTTTTTGAAAGATAATGAGAGGCTCTCACACGGCAATCGTCCGGTCTGGTAAGCCATGCAGCTCTGCTCCAGTCGTCCAGATCTTTTCCACGTTGGAAGGAACTTTTTCTGGACTGCCGGAGCGCTCCAGAGCACTTTTTGGTGAAGTTGTGAAAACAAGACGACAAACAGGAAACCAAGTGAGTGCGGGTGAAGTGCATCCGGTGGTTTTTAAAATAAAATAATTGCGCTATGACTTCTAATGCAAATATGTAAAAATTATAGACATATACACGACTATTTAACACAGGGGAAGTAAACGAACATCCTGTGTTTATCCATTGTGTGGCAAAAATCAAACAGAAAATGAGCTGACGTGAACAGTGATTGTGTGAAGTCCCAAGTTGAACTCGTGGTTCTACATACACATGCATGCTCCGGTCATAGTGTAGTGACCAGCGGACTCAGACGGATCAGGATCTGGATCTGGATTCAGTGTGAGCCGATACAAGGCGATTACTCACAAAATATTGCATCATTCTAATTGGTCATGTATGATACTCCATGAGATTAAATGTATGTGTTGTTGTTGGAAACTTTCAAACAAAAGTCCAATTCTATATTTTTTGGAGCCTTTAATTTACACATGCTCCTCTTCTTCTATGTGTTTAAATAAGTATTTCACTTTTCCTTGATTAGAACTCCATATCATTGAAGTCGTTAGTTTAGTTTTTTATTCATTCATTAATTTTCTATTGCTTGTTCCTGTTTGAGGTTGTGACTGAAGCCTATCCTAATGATTCACAATGAGTAATTTTACAGTGTTGCTAATTGACCTAGACATGCATGTTTTTGGATTCTTGTAAAGTGTTTATCTAAAAAGCTTGCTCCTCAGCAGGGAGGACATTTTGTGCTGCTACCACTTTATAACTGTATTGCCAAGTCTTGACCACTTTCCCACACCACACCTGTTCCTTTCTCTCCTCTTCTACTTTTTGCCAGAGAGTCCAGGCTCAGGGCTGTAAATAGTCTTTGAAAAAGCATAAAAAAGGTCCAAGTTTTTCAGGATCTGGTGTCGGGCGGTGGGAGGGGCGCATCGGCGAAATCAAAGCAGAATCAGCCCGAGTTTGAGAGGCAGCGTCGCAGTGGGCTGAAAAGAGACCTAGACAGGCTTCTGAATGCAAATGAAATCCCCCTTCATTCCTGCAAATATTGTCTTAGCCATTAGCGCAGGCCTGACTAGAAAGGAGTGGTCGCGGCCATTGTGGAGAGTCCAGGGAGAAGTCAGAGGAAGAATGCCTTTCAGGGCCCGTCTTCGTGGGCTGGCTGCACTTTGGCGCTTGTTTGAGAGCATTCAAACTCCACAGAGCGTAGCAACAAAGAGAGCTTTCACTGCACCTCACTGTAAAAGCATGAGAACGAGGAGAGAGGGAGAATGAGGAGAGAGGGAAGAGAGAGAGAAACAGGAGGAAAGAGGGAAGAGAGAGAGAGAGATTTTAGGGCTGCTGGAAAGTAGTTTTTATTTTCAAGGTGAGATAATAGTCAGAGATTGTATGCCACCAACACACTGGGCTGTGCAAGACCTAATAAAACTGTTCCAATGTTGTCCTTATGAAGAATCTGTGGCTTATATAATATGAATATGTATATCTCTTTAATGGCAATAATATGTACCATAGATGTACACAAGCTTGTATAATGTTCACTAACTGGCCTCATAACATTTTAGTTCCTGCAACCAATTGATTTAACACAGTCGGCATCAAAGTTTTGTCACTCACTGCTCAATAACTATAACAGCAAATGTGGGATAAATTACATATATTGTGTCAAATTTAGATACGAAGACATGAGATGAATAAAGCGATCCAACTGTCCAAATGTGTAAATATATCTAATGCCAAAGGGAGCTGCGATCTAAAAGCTAATGTTATGCTAGTGCTGCCTGGTGTGTTTTAACATCGTTCTTTAACTTGTTGCCAAAAATTATTTTAAAAGAGGGAAAAAGTTTAGCTTCCACTTAGTATTTCCAACATGACCCTCCCTCTTTGCTGGCCACGCCCCCACCTGTTTGGTTTTGACTAGGGCTGCAGTCCTTTAGTCCTTTAGTCTAAAGTTATTAGCTAGATAAGATTCAATTGCTTATGTAATATAGAATATTTCACTGGTTTCTTGTCATTTTTATCTTGTTATAAGAGAATTTGTCTTTAAATAAGACCAAAAATTTGCCAAAGGGGTCACAACTGTTTTCTTAACCCATTGGCAAATATTTTGGCTCAAAAAATGAACATGATTGTCTTGAAATCGATTTAAAACACTCTGAAACAAGAAAAATTATCTAGGTGCTTGACTGCTTGAAATTATTCATTCATTCATTCATTTTCTACCGCTTAATCCTGTTAGGGGTCGCGGGTGACTGGAGCCTATCCCAGTGACTTTGGGCCTTAGGCGGGAAACACCCTGGACAGTGGCCAACTTGCCGCAGGGTTAGACAGACAACCATTCACTCTCTCATTCACTCACTAAGGGAAATTTACAGTGATGCCCAATTAACCTAAACATACATGTTTTTGGCGGTGGGAGAACATGCAAACTCCACCCAGAGAGATCGTGAGATGTTGATATGGTCCGACCCGGGAGTCGAACCCACGACCTCCTTATTGGGAAGCCAGAGCTCTACCGTGCACCCAATTATTTATTTAATATTGCTTTGAAATGTCTTTTTTGCTGTGTACATTTATCTGTTTTGCAATTGCATATTGCCTTGTTCAGTGATATGTCAAGATTCAGCATAATGTAACCATGTTGGAACAAAAAGTGAATTTATTCCAATCTACAGCACTTGGCGTTGTCAGCATGAGGCATTTGGGCAGCACTTTACTGTTGTTGCTTATTTAGTTCGTCAAAGATATTGTTACACTTTCAATATTAGATTTTAGAACCAATCTAGACTTTTTATCACCTTAATCTCTCCGTTTACATCTGCTGAATGTTGATATAACCAGCAACATAAGTCGACTGATTGTGGATAACTCAACAGAAAGCTCTGAACTTGACTGTGTGCATAGGTGGAGAGGGGTGTGTTGAAAAGATTGGCATCCCACGTTTGTTTTGACTGGTGCGTTACAGCTGCGGCCCGAACCAGAAAGGGCGCACTTCAAGTCAAACAACCAGAGTCGAACTTCTTTTCTTCTCTTTTCGGCTCCGTCTTTGGAGAAACGGCCCGGAGCCAGTCAGCTGTATAATCAAGTCTTTCATTTGGACTTTATTGACAGATGCAACTCCAGACTTCATTCAGAGAAATACACACAGTTTGTTTTTCTTCACCTCTGGGAGTGATTGGACTCATGGTACAGTGTTAATGGTGGAGCACAGCTGCACGCAAAGACTCAGGAGCAGGTTTTGGCAAGGAAAAACTAATGTAGAGAGTTAGAGAATGCCTTGAAATTGCTAATATGTAACATGCTTTATATTTATATTATTGGCTGTAGACCTTGTCCACTTCTCGCTATACAGCTAGAAGAACGGCTCTGTGCAGATTGGACGTCCATATTTGGCAACTGTAATTTTCAAAAAGTCTTAAACTCCATCAAATTATCCAAAATGATTTCACAAAAAAGCAAACATAACAGGACATGTCAGTAGCGTAAGATTTGCTTGATTTCATGCCTTCTTTGCGTAAATATGACACATGCTACTGCCCCAGTTCATTTGGTGCTTGTAAAATTGTTATTATTTATGTATATTTTACAAAATTCCTGTCCTAATCTTACCCCACCTCAAGCCACAGCCCTACACTTACTCTTTTCAGTAACTTGAAGCATAAACGTACACTTTAAACCTAAAGAAATGTCCTCATGTGGTTTCAACCAAAACTTCTGTGTATTTTATGCTATGAATTGCAGTGTCTGGTTTATTGAATCTTTATATACAGTGTCACATATATACCCAAAAAAGGCGTTATTCATACGCTATTTATGTTTTGTGGTATATCTGATGTTGATCTAACAACTGAGCCCTAATTCCTTACCCATGCCATTTACCCATTCCAATTTTGGGAAAAATATTGAAAAATCTAAACATTTACTAACATATTGGATATGGGCATCTCTTTTGTACCGAGAGGTGCTTCTGGCCTGTACAGAGAAGTAGCTTGGGCTCTGTGGTTGTTGCCTGGAAAATCCAGACGATATATAAAAAATATATCTGTGCTTGTGATTGACAGATAATTAGCCAATCAGAGACGCGCACCATCTGAAGTGTGAAAACCAACATGGCTGCTTAGGTCAATAGAAAAATATCACATAGAACTGAAAAACATCACGGATTTTTGCAGAATCAATGCGCAAAAGCGGTGAAGTTAGATTTTGGTCTTAACAGACACACGACCAATCTTCTTTGTTTCATCTGCCTGATTTTGGTAATATCATTGACTCAATTTGGTGTTTTTCTGTTTGTCTGTGAAATGGTATGATTTTCCTGCAATGTTCATGTCATTGCATTTTATGAGAATCAAATATTACCAAAACTAGATGTGTATTTCATTCACAAGGACCACGCTAAACAAGTCGTATGTGCCTTGTTCTTTACTGAAGTGAGTTAGATGCTGATCTTTCATGTAATTCCAGACTCTGGCGGTAAGTGTGAGAACTGCATCTCTGTGATCTGCTTTAGCTGATTCAGGCCCCTACCTCCAAGAGAGAGGGGCATCCTGAATCCCTCCTGCCAAATGGGAGTTAGGATTGGATGGAATATCTTCTATAAAATGTGTTTAAAATGTGTTGTTTACATTGTCTCTGTATTTAGATTAATAGACAATAGAATTATACTATTTAAATTAATCTTTGATGATCTGACCAGACCAAGTTTAATATTTGTCACTCCACAAACAACTAGTCAATAGATGCCCATAGTATATATTGACCACTGTTCGTGTTTTTTGGCTTTAAGGAATAAAATATGACATCTTTAGTACTTTTAGTTGTACCAGAATGCACAAATTCATTTCAGTTTTAAGCAGAAGCCTGACTAATTGCGTTGATTATCCAGATTATCCTCAGGTGTAATAAAGCGATATCTCTTTCCACCAGAGATGGCAAGTAACTAAGTATTTTTACTCAAGTACTGTACTTAAGTAGTTTTTTTGAGTATCTATATTTTACTCGAGTCTTACAAAATCTGGTGACTTTTTACTTTTACTTGATACATTTTTCAAGAAGTATCTGTACTTTCTACTCCTTCATTTTGTAATCAGGTTAGTTACTTTGTAAGCCCATAAACATTTATTTTTCCTTTAAATACCAGGTCAAACATGCTGCCTTCGTGCCAAGACTTTGTGAACAATTAGCAAGTGAAAAACGCCAAAAACGTTTTAATTCCTAACAAAATGGCATGCTTATTTCATGACAAGAGTCAGATGAAATGTCTATTTTTTCTGGTTCAGATGGTTTTATTTGATTTACATAGATTATATGACCTGTTTTTATGTTTCTTGTTTCAAAACATTTCATCTTATTTCAAGCCAAATTATTTGCTAATGAAGTCAAACATTTTTACTCACCTCATTGGCAAAGTTGACTCACTCTCAAATCTCTTGAAAACATCAGAATACAAGTAGAGAACCATAAGTTTTACATGTGATTGTTTTTTCTTTTTTACTTAAGTAAATTCACTGTTACTTTTATACTTTTACTCAAGTAAAGCAGTTCCAGCAGGACTTTGACTTTTTCAGAGTGCTTTTTACATAGTATGTACTTTTACTTGAGTATGAATTCAGTACTTTTGTCATCTCTGCTTTCCACTTGGCAGATGAAGCCGTGTATCAAATTGTGGAGATAATAAACCAGTGTCTAGGATTAGTCTTAAAATCACAAAAGCCTTTCTATGCACGGTTTACCAATCGCTTAAGGCAACAAAAATAATTCCCAAACCAAGAGCCTGATTAAGAGAAGTAATTAGCAAAGTGGTTTAATGGCCTGTGTTTTATATTACAAAGAAAATACAAAATAGTCTGTAATTCTGAGTGACAGAAGCGTGCCAGAGCCAAACTCTCTCTGGGCTTATTGTATGTAATGTTTCTAAACTGGTTCTGCATGTAAGCTATGTGTCTGCAGGGATGATTATCATGACTGCATGAGATGAATATTCATTTTAGTATCAAGCAGGCCCCTTTTAATATGATGAATGTGTGTAGGTCTTTGCAGATCTAAAATGGTGGCATAAACATGTGAAGCATCATTATGTTGCTCTGTTTATATCAAAAGTGCTAGTATCAAATCATTTAACTGTTATCAAAACTAAATTATGCTGGGATACAAGGGCTGCAGTTCTTTCAGGCGATTAGTGGATTAATCAGTTGATGGAGTCTTTGACGACCAAATCTTGTTGGTACTTTTTTATATTGTTTCTAACCTGCTGTCAGCTTAGATCTCAGAAGCTAAGCGAGTTAGGGCCTGGTTAGTGCTTGGATGGGAGACCGCTGAAATAGGCTACAGTGAAACGACAAGAGTGGATTGTTGGGCAAGACACTTAGCCCACATTGCCTCAGTTTTTTTGCAAACACTGGTTTGATTGTAAAGCGCTTTGAGTGCCTTGAAAGGTGGAAAAGCACTATATACATAGAGACCATTTATCATCACTTATTTTAAACAGCAACAAAAATGAATGAGTTAGTTGATGATTTAGGACTGAATCATTCATCTGAGTTTATTTTTTCTGTATAATGTTATTGTATGAACTTAACATTTTTAGCAAGGCCGTAGCAAGTTTTTAGGTGCCTTAAGAAAATTTTGGAAAGGTTGCAACTGGGGCTGTGCAAATAATCGAATTTCAATGTCAGCTACAAATATTGTTGAAATGTTGGCAAAAATTGTGTAATTGAGTAATCGTGATTATTGACCGTAACTCTTTTCCTAAGCGCTCATTTGTTTCCTTGATTTGGATAAATAGGTGGTTTCTTTACAATTGTAGAATACATTTACAGCTGTTTATTTTTGTGAGACCTTTCATTTATCTTTTCACTCTCTACATTCATTAAGCAAACAATTTCTTCACAATCGACCAGCCCTAGTCACACTTGATACGTGCACATAGAGCAACACTGATTTGTCTATTTGAGTCAGATCAAAAAAGTACATTTTCGCTTCTGAGCTTTTGCCACACTCCAAATCAGCTGTATGTACGTATGAAGTATGTTTCTATCTTTAATGTTATTGTCAATATTTAATGCTAACATTATGACATGAAAATAGTTTATATACAGTAGAAGGCCCTAGGGAAGACCCAGGACATGCTGGAGGAACTAAGAGCCTCTTTTAACAAGCATTTGCTCAGGTGCCTAAAAGCTAACAACACTAAAGGACAAGCAAAAACTTGACACAACTGACAATCGGGTCTTGTATAAAACATTTTAATTGCAATTTATATCATATTTACAATGTATGTCACTTTTCTGCTTGTCTTTATGGAGATGGTTTCTGTATTGCTATTTAATCCCTTCTTGCGCAAAAATCTACATTTTTTAGTGAGAGAGATTTCTTCTTCACAGATCTGCTCATCCTAACCCTGTCTAACTAAGATTCTGACGTATATTAAGCAGTTGGCAACTTAAGAAATGATTTAAGAAGTGATGATGGGTCGGGCTGCTCTGTGACGTGTAATTATCTTATATTTTATGTATTTAATGATTGTGAACCTACTTTGCTGAGTTCAAGTGAATTATACAAGGCGCCTGGGTGTGGGTCCATTCTACGCATATGAATCATCAAAATATAGTCTTTAAATGTGTTCAGTAGCTAATAATAGGCATCATATTATTAAGTTAACAATGTATGTATGAGAGAGTTGAAGCTTGTTTTGCTTTTCACATTTACATATGTCTACAACGTCGCTCCTTTAGCTGTAATTTGTCCTCTGAGGTTATAACGCTGACATCCTTCCCCACTGCGATCACAAAAGCAGTTGTTTTAAAGACTTTTCTGGCAGTGAAGTAGATGTTTGAGCGCGTGTAGAGAGGGCTGTGCCTGTGGGAAAGGCAGAGACGGTAAACAGATTTCTGACAGAGCTGCTGTTCACACGCCACAATACAACAAGCATGTTCTGTTATTCTGTTTGAGACGCACAAGCAGACACGGGGTCTAAATGTGAGATGTAAGTCATAAATATTCACTTTACAAGTACATGGTAATGTAAGGGAGAAGATGTGTAAGAACTACTGGTGTAAGTCTGTTTGAAATATTGTGTTTTAAAATTTAAAGAGTGTATCCTCTTACAAATAACCAACGTTTTAGTTTACATTTGGATCGACGTATGTCAGAAAAAGTAAAATTTTGAACACATTGTGGTTGTGTTTTATAATAAAGGGACATGCATCATTGATTATCATCATGATTTTATGATAGTTCATGAGGAATTAATACATTATTTCATGATGTATTTATCCATTAGTTCACCATAAATTTCAAATATTCAAACAAAACATAATCTAGCCTTTTAGAAAACTTAGTTGTGGAAGAGCTTATAATGAACTCATGATGATTCATGATGAATTTTAAGTTTTCACAACTAGTAAAAAGTCTGTTTTGTTTGAATTTTTGATGAAGGGAGTTCATGATGAACTCATGATGTACATCATGACTTCCAAAAAGCATGATTAATTACTATTTTGGTTCAAATATCTTTAGAACATGTGAATTTCTTTGATCAAGGTTTAAATCATGGTTAACAAACATGATTCATGTTAGCTCATTAGATGAAAAAAATGTGGAATCCATGAATGAATTCTTCCATGAAACACTTGAATTCATAATCATTTTTGGTGAATTCATATTAGTTATCATGGTGAACTATGCATGAATACATCATAAATTCACCATGAATTCATGGATTATTCCGCATGAACATATCATGAATTCAAGATGATAATCAATGAATTCATGTATATTCATTATAAAATGTTACCCACATTTTTGATACTAAGGCCTTGTTGCTCATTACCAATCCTATGGCAATGAAGGCATTTGTAACCCAAATTAAAAATTGAATGATAACAATAAAAAGACACTAGGTTTTCAGGTCAGTATTCTGTAGGTCAGTATATTTCATACAGATATTTACAACTCAAATGAACATTATTAATGCAGTTTTTGGTTGTAATACAAAAGGCAAATGGGTCTAGTCTCTAATAGAAATCACCAGACTGAAAATTGTGAATTGCAATGTAATTTCTAGGAATGTGCCTTGCAGATAATTGATTGTCCTAAAAATAATCAAAGCTTTCTTCACCATTACATTGTTTGGGTCTTTTGTGGCAAGACATTTTTTAATTAGATATAGAGTCAGTGTGATTGTGGGCCGTTTTTAAGACAATAGAAGGCATAGTTCGTTCAGATTGCCACAGAGCAGTAACATGACTTATTTAATTGTGTGTGTTGTGAACAAATACTTTTAAAGACAAGGCAACAGAAGTGTTATTCCCTCTATAGAAAAAAGGTATGTGCCTTTGAAAACAAAATAGCTTGACAAACACGGCAGCATTTAAGTGAATTACTGTTTCTCTTGGGGAGGATGTAATAAAATCACTGTGTTAATTGTGTTGAGTTCAGGCGTTAAACTCTTCATTATGTGAGACTGAGTCACCTGCTGCTGTGTTCTATTCGTTAGACTCTGATTGTGTTGTTTTTGTGCTCCACCGACCACAGAGAGAGAGAAGGGAGGGGGTGGGGGAGAGAGGGGGAGAGAGAAAGGGAGAGAGAGAGAGAGAGGAAAGAAAGAGTGACAGATAAAGAGAAAAAAGGAGAGTGAGAGAGCGAAGGGAGAGGGGGTGAGAGAAAGAAAGGGAGAAGATGAAAGAAGGAAAGAGGGGCCAGGAGAAAGAGATAGAGAGTGAGTGAGGAGAGAGTGAAAGAAAGAGGAGGGAAAGAGGGAGGAAATAAGAGGAGAGAAAAGAGAAACAGAAAGGCAGAGGGAAAGGAAGAGAGTCGTGAAAAGAGAGAACAAGAAAGAAGAAATTGAGAGACAGAGAGAGAGAGAGAGACAGAGAGAGAGAGAGAGAGAGAGAGGGAGAGAGAAAGCAGCTAACTCAGCCTCTTCAAATCTCAAGAGTCAGATGTGATCAGTCAGAAAGAACCTAAGTGTTGAAGGATGGGTAAACTTGCAGGGTGACGGGAGCTAAGTCATGCAACAACCAAACTCAACTGAGTAAATAATAGAACAAAATGTCCTTGGGGGGAAAAGACTTTTAAAACAACACAAGTTTTATGTCTTGGTCAAGTATTTGTTGTTGTCTAACTGAAAGTTTAATATTACCTTAATACAAACATCTGTTTCGGATGCCTCTCATCTCTCAGAAACCTCTTTGGTTAGGTGTTCCAGGTAAGTCCCATCGGAAAGAGACCAACTGGAAGACTCAGGACACACTGCAGGGACTATGTCTCTACTGGCCTGGGAAAGCCTTGGGATTTCCCTGGAGGAGTTAGAGGAAGTGTGTGTAGAAAGGGAAGTCTGGGCCTCCCAGCTCAGACTGCTGCCTCCGCGAAACCTCTCCAAAGCAAAAGAAAAAGGATGGATAAATGGATAATACAACAATGTTATCCATTTTTATAATTCTCTTGAGTATCCACCATCCTCCATTACAAACATAGTAGCCATAAAGCATACTTTGAGGCCCATCGTATAACTTTTTAAACAAAAAATAGAGTTCAATGAAAGCATGTTCTGTATTATTGTGTTTTTGTTGCTCTAAGCAAACGATGAAAGCCTGTGACCTGACTGTAAGCGGCGAACACCTATGCTAACATAGCAACACAAATGTTGCTATGTTAGTGATTTTTTTTTCTCACATCATGGCATAAGGTATGTCTTGAAGCATATACAGTATGATGCTCCAAAGTATTATTTTGACCTCCAAAAAGTTACACAGTGTCATAGAGTTTTTATCCAGTTAAGCTTCGTCACAACATCATTTGCAAGTTGGATCATGTTTGACCGTATCTTAAAAAAAAAACTGTTCTGAACATGCTGTATTTGTCTGCAGAAGTGATTATTGTAACGCTTACAATCATGAATCATTTTGCATTTAGGATAGGGAAGATGATGACACTTTTATTGCCACTTGTAGATTAATTAAATGGTTTATAGTTTAGTTTATACTTAAATGTGTAATAACCTTTCTTATACACAGCTGCTGATTTTATGGCATCCCAGTATGACATTATGCTTCTCACAACAATCTTGAAAACAAAGAAAAAGACTAGGTACAAACCCTTATTTAGCAAAGTTCCACAATGCACCTTTAAATAACCACACACTTTATTCCGAGTTCCATGCCTTGTCCAAAACTTACTCAAAGCTCAGTGTGTTCGGGTCTGCAGGGTCAGCGCTCAGGCAAAAATCAAACTAGCTGTCAGCTCACCGCACCACACACAACACTGCAAAAAAAAATAATAATGAAAAATAAAAAATCTTGTATGTACCACAACCTGAAGCCAAACTCCAGCAACAAGAGAGAGAAGTGAAGGTGTTGTGGGGGTGACACGGTCCGAGTTTTGGAGTTCAGACTCAGAGCTAGACTAGGGAATTGGGAGATTTTTTTCATTTTATTTCTTGCTTATTTGCAATGAGCTCCACGTCTGCTGTTTTTTTCTCTGCCAAGCCATGAGCCAGTATACCACCATTTTTTCGCCCGGGGCCATATTGACTCTAGCCAGGCATTGGGGTCTGATATGACTGCAGGCTATGTATAAACCTTGGGCTGACTCTCCGCGGACCCGGCTGGTCTATGCGGCTTTCCATTGGGGCACAAAGCTGCTCTCCACTCTTCCAAATTAACGAGATGAAATTCGGACCAGAGTGGATTTGACAGGGCTGTCTGTCTGCAAACTTACTGTGGGAGTGAGTGCTCCTACAGCCGATACAATTTTAAACCCAGAATCCAAATGAGGGTCCGCTGGGGGGCTGGAGATGTTAGCGCGTGCAATCCCCGAAAGTCCTTTTTTAATGAAGCTAAAATGCTAAACCTCTCGTAATCCCTTCAGCTAATAATAATTATGAGCTAAGGACAGGCTTAAGTCGTTTCAACGTAAAATAGCAGATTAACATAATGGTGTAGATGATTCAAATTCATTGGTGATATTCAGATTAGATTAGTTTGTAACGTGTAAACAAACCTTGGCATTTACAGCAAAACTAGACCTTGGTTATATGAACTACTTGCCCTTAAAACATTTTAATTGTGGTCTAGTTTAAGTCTTTTAAACTACTGTGCTGTGGAACTTTTCTGAGGCAGTGCAATTGTATCTATGGATTAGGGTTGTCAAAAGTATAAACAAATATTGATATTGATACTAATCAATGTTAAAACTCATATTGAAAATAATTCTTGATCTTTCCTGAAAATTATTAGAAGGATCTCTAGTTTTATCCCTTTTGTTTAAAGATCCACTGTGTAACTTTTGAACAAAAATAAACTTGAATACATTTGAGTCCTTTATTGTGTTAAAACAATAATAAAAATCTGTATTTTTCTTCTCTGAAGAAAATGCAAGAAAACATCAAATATGTATGATGACCACATTTTCACGCCTTTTTTACAAAAAAATATGTTACGGAAAGTCAAAACATAAAATAACCACAAATTTTGGTTGAAGTCTCATGACAACTCCTTCTTTGGGTTTAACGGGTAAATCTTAACCTACCCCAAGCCCCAGTCTTAAACGTACCTTTTTTAGTAACTTGAAGTGTAAATTTGCGGTAACCATTTACTCATTGTGGCTTCACCCAAAAATCATTGTTAATTTACAATTTGACTTTTCGTACCATATTTACTTAAAAAGGCATGAAAACATGCTAATTATGTGTTTTGACGTTTCGTAGCATATTTACATTCTCTCTGGAGACTGTAAAGCTCCTGTTACTCTGCAATTTCGGATGTTTTTCGTCAGAAGAAACTTTCACAAATAATCTTTTCCCACAACAGTGCCTGGTTTTACGTATGCCTGGATCAAAGGTGTTGACAGCAGCAGCAGCACCACCAAAGGAGCAGGGGACTAAATGTAAGCTATCCTCCAAGAGAGGACTGGATCAAGGCAGGAGCGGAGCTGAACTGAGTCAGAACTGCACTCGGTCCAGCTCTGGAGCTGTCATTTTTGGCTTTCAGACACTCACATGACAGAAGTAGCTTTTACCAGACCGTCACAGCCCTCTGCAGAACTTTTCTCTTCACAAATAATCTATAACCGTAAGAGCAAGTGGCCTTTATAATAAAAACATAAACAATAACTGAATTTAGCAGTGAAAACATTGCAGATGAAGTTAGCCTGTAGAGAGTAACGTTAAATTATATGATAAAAAGCTTAAACTTATGTTCCAAAAATCTGTTTCTAAGTTTGTCCAGGTCGCTTCTAGCTCTCAAAAATCCTGCGGCACAAGCCAATAACCACATGCATTTATTTTGGCTGCAATTATAGCTTAAGAGCATCTTTTTACAGACAATAAGGTGAATCTGAGTTTGACCACTTTGCCCTGTGGATGTGTTCTCTTCAATGTAAAAGGATAGGTCGATGCTGCCAGCAAAATAAACTTTCCCAATATTTCTAGAAATAGTTGTCTTAAATTCTAATGGCAACATTACATCAGTTTATTATTGTGTGTTACAGACATTGTACAGCAAATGCTAAAGCAGAAATCTATAACAGCAGTAGGTCTTTAACTTGAGCTCAAAATCTGAAACATGTGGTCGTAAAACAGAAGCGGATGTGCAGAAATCCGGACCGAGACTGTCGACCCACTGTTTAAAGCCCGTCTTCATAATTCAGCTGTAGATCTGAACTGACAGGGAGCACAGCCATGAATCAAGCCCACAGCAGTGAAAACTTTTACAGAGCAGAGGGTGACACCTGTCATTGTGTAAGTACAGTCCTCCGAGCCACTTCACCTGCGAACGGGACGACGTGGTGGAAAGGAATTTGTCCGCTTTACACAGGCGGCATTTGGGCGGTTTTACGACCCCGGCGAAACATGAATGGGACTTTGTGAGTAAAAATGCATCCACTGTTTTTCCTTCATATGGGAAAGTTAAAATAATAACAGCTTTCTCCACTTTGCCGGTTAGATTTATAGCCTGAAAACGGCCACCCTCGTAAAATGATGAAATGTTTTCCTTAAAAGTTTACAGTGGAATCTGCTATTACCATATTACTCATGAAATTGACACTGTATGTTTTGTGTGGTATAAAAACTTATTCTAGCACCACCAAGAAACTGCATTTTGACTCAGCATAGCAACAACAAAGACATTACAAAAATATCATGCCATTTTGTGAGTGAATGTTTAGCAGACGTGACACTAAGAGAATCAAAAGAATCACATGATTGTTGAATTAACAAACACAAATCCAGTCATTGGTCATTAATGCAGATCAGACAGTCCAACATTCACAGTAATAGATAATTGTCTCCAGAGTATTCCCTGTCTCTTCAAGAAAAGACTCCAAACAAACCCAGTGGGAAAAAGAGAAGCTGGAGAACCACAGTGAAGGAGAGATCCACTCCGATGGATGGACAAGCTTTAGATGTGACCAGGACAGATGTGATTAGCAGATAGAGATATATGTAAAGATCTAGCTTTATCAGGCAGAGAGAAACAGGCTCATCCGGCAGGACAAGAACAGTGTAATCCAGGAAATGGAGCTGGATTGAACTGGTCAGGAGAGAAGACGACCCAGAAGAAATACAGTCTCCAAAAAAACTTAGATATACAACAAAATGTCAAAAAACGAAAGGCAAAGCTGTCGATTTACAGGTTCCAACCCTCACCTATGATCATGAAGTTTGGATAATGATTGAAACAACAATATTGTGGAAAGTTATCAAGTTTTCCTACCATTGTGGCTGGGCGCCACTTAGAGATTGAGTAAGTTACATGGGAGGAACTGTAACAGTCGAGGTAGCTCAGGCATCTGTTAAAGAAGCATCCTGAACGTCTCTCGTGAGTTGTCTTAGACTTAGTAGATCCCAGATCCAGGACATGTCTCTAAATTGGCTTGGAAACGCCTCTAGAATACCCCAAATGAGCTGTAGGAAGTGTGTGTGGAAAGTGAAGTCTGGGTCTCCCTGCTCAGACTCCTGCCTCAGCAACCTGGACGGTAAAGTAGCAAAAAATGGATAGATTTTTCAGATAAAGAGTAAATGCTATTTTTCAGGTAAATTGTAGTACATATTCACATTGCAGGTGTCCTGAAACATGTGTTTAAACATCTATGTAAAACTATAATTTGCTAAACTCAGAAATAAAACAAACTCTGATGTCGTAGCATTACCTCTAAGACAGAGGCACATTTTCACTCCTTTTTTATGTCAATATGTTACGAAAGCTAAATGTAAAATAACCATGAATTTTGGTTGAAGCCACGTGCCAACATTTCGCTGTATAGCTACGTTTTCTCCAGAGACTGGGCTTTTTAGAAGGGTCGTTAGAAGCATATGATTTTTTTATGTTTAACAAACAAACAATTGTATTGATTGGACATAAAATGCCTCTCCAAAGATCTTACTTGTAACTTGGCTTGTCTGTACATTTCTTCAGATTAAAAAATAAACAATGGATCTACAGAAGAGGTTAATATTTTTTTAGTTGATGAGAAAGCTTAGTCTTTTCTACAACAACAAAAAATGTTATAAATGCAAACTGTTGTATAAAAACAGTCCACTCTATTTTGTATGAATTCCCCAAGGCAGTGCTCTGATTGGCTGAGCTTTAAAATTATCACATATATATTTGTTATTTGTTAGAGTGGATACTGCAGAGTTGTGTTTGAAACCCGCTATGCTAAGCTCTGAAATGTAATTTGGTGCAAAACCTAAACCAGATATTACAACGATCAGTAAAATAAATTCTACAATCAAAATTCTTCCAGAAGCAGGAAGCCAATGGAGGGAAACTAAAGAAGGAGTGACATGCTGAATTCTGTTAAAATTTGTCAAAAAAAAATAATTTGAGATTTTGTTTGTATATGTTTTAGTTGGTGTTACATGTTACATCCAGATTAGTTATTGTTTACTCAAATAGCCTATGTTTTCACTCTTACTTGAGTATACATTGTGATACTCTTTCTACCTCTTCAACTCTACGTGGCAGATAAGCCCATGTGTGTCTCTCAGAAATAAAATCTCAACCTCTGTTTTTCGCTCATAGACAACTTTGATCGTGCAGCTTAATTCACTTTTACGGAAAATGCCCATGTGTTGCTAATTACAGGCAGCAGTCCTTCTTCCTGCTCAGTTTAAACCAGGATGTTTAGAATTGCTAATGGTGCGTTCAGTGTTTTCAAAGAAACCGTGTATTTACTTGCATCATGATCCAAGCCCTCGCCAGTGGCCAATCAGATACAGGGGGAATACCCAAACTCACACAAGCCTCTCCTGTGCGCCGGATTCCCCCAAAGAGGAAACATTAGCGGCCTCAGAAGTGCCACTGCCCTGTATTTCCCTGAGCGCCATCAACCACATTTCATCTTTTTTATCTAGTGAGTGTCGGAGGAGCTGCCAAACTACACAGATCTCTATTTACTCCATCAAAGTGAAGAGATTTCAACAAGTGACAGGCCTCCATCAAAGTTCACTGGCAAAGACGGCATGAGGTACATATTAAGCACTGAATTAATGCTTCAACTGACTTGTCATGTGGTAAATTATGTGCGGTTTGCTGGACAGTTAATGGAAGAGTTTGACACATTTTGGACATATGTCTACCAGACCATCACAACTTGATTTCAACATTCTAATTTGAGCTTTCTTTTCAGTTGTACTCTCAAAAGTTCATCACAACTTATCTGGTGTGTTAAAAGTTCAAGTTTTTGGCACATTTTGAATTGCTTACTATAAGTTTTAGACCTCAGTTCAGTCTTCTGTCACTTTGAAATAACTGACCAAAAATATACAGTATTCCTAAGTGTGTGAAAACTGACCAAGTTTTTACACACATAGACCTTAGATATGATAATGTGGGAACAACAACTGCTTGAATAACGTAATATTTACTAAGAATAAAAAATATATATCCAGAGCTGAAGCTGTGTTCCCATTGCTGGCAGTAAATCAGACTTGTGCATGTTGAATTCCGCCAGGTCTATCCTTCGTCACTGGTTCTGTTGATTGTTTTTATGGACAGAATTTCTAGGTACAGTCAAGGACAGGTAGGGGGTGTCCGGTTTGGGGACAGGATCTCATCTCTGCTGTTTGCAGATGATGTTGTCCTAATGACTTCATCAAACCAGGACATGCAACACGCACTGGGATGTTTTGCAGCTGAGTGTGAAGTGGTTGGGACAAAATTATCCTCCAAATTCGATGCTCGATGGTCCAATGGTTCTCAACCGTGCCTTGCCTTTCAGATAGCGAAGAGTCCTTGCTCCAAGTGGAGGAGCTCAAGTATCTCGGAGTCTTGTTTACAAGTGAAGAAGGATAGAGCGTGAGATCGACAGTTGGATCGATGCAGTGTCAGCAGTGATGCAGTCACTGTATCAGATCGTTGTGGTGAAGAAGGTGCTGAGGCAAAAGGCAAAGATCCAGATTTACAGGTTCCAACCCTCACCTATGATCATAAACTTTGGATAATGATCGAAAAGAACAATCAAGAAAGTCATCAAAATGGGTTTTCCTACCATGGTGGCTGGGCGTTCCCTTAGAGATAGAGTGAGTTACATGGAAGGAACTTGGAGTAGAGCCGAGGTGGCTCAGGCATCTGTTAAAGAAGCATCCTGAACGTCTCGTGAGTTGTCTTAGTAGATCCCAGATCCAGGACATGTCTCTAAATTGGCTTGGAAACGCCTCGAGAATACCCTAAATGAGCAGTAGGAAGTGTGTGTGGAAAGTGAAGTCTGGGTCTCCCTGCTCAGACTCCTGCCTCAGCAACCTGGACGGTAAAGTGACAGAAAATGGATAGATTTTTCAGATAAAGAGTAAATGCCTTTTTTTCAGGTAAATTGTAGTACATATTCACATTGTAGGTGTTCTGAAACATTTGTTTAAACATCTATGTAAAAATGTAATTTGCTAAACTCGGAAATAAAAAAACACTGATTACCTCTAAGACAGAAGCTCTACTGTTGCAGCCCATTTGCAAGTGGCGGATGAAGTGTGTTTTTATCAGCTCTATAGGAAAAAGGGAATGGATGAGTAAAGGCCAGAGACTTGAGGTTGGTTTGGGGCGATGAGAAAACTCTTCAGAGGAGGGTGGAGCGGTGGAGCAGAGATGAGATGGGGGCAATCTTCGGGCGAGTCCAGCGGAGAAACGAGAGGATTGAAATTATGAGCAGGGGACTGGAGGATGGCATCAGGTGAGTGTGGAGGTCTCTCAGCTGAAGAGACGTAATGATGTAAGTGAATGTAATCAGGCGCTAATGAGGCAGGCGCCGAGGAAAACAGAGGAGGCTACACAAGGAAAACTAGTCAATTTAGCCACAACTGGAATGGTGTGGCTTGGTTAGAAACAATTCTGCAAATAGCGAGGAAAAGCATGCAACTATAGTACTGCTATTTTTGACTGCATGAATGGAAAAATTGAACTAATCTTATTCATCCTCATAGACACAAGCACACTGTGAAAACTATTTTTATAGACCTATTAGTTTAAGGTGCATGGAGTTACATTTTGAGCAAAATTTGACTTCAAGAAAAGCATGTTTTGTCAGTTAGATTTTACTGTTGGATTTAAATAAATAATAAAAAAATAAGCCTTTACTTTGAGCAGCTTGCATGACCTAATCCTGTTTGTTTCCTTGAAAAAGGTGTTATTTTTGCTGTATTTTGTGTACGATATGGCTTAAGACATATTTATCCCCATTGAGAATGTCACAAAATATGCTTTTAACTTTCTATTTCTACTGAATTGTGTAGTCGACTTTTCCCTCCAGAAAGTTACACAGTGCACCTTTAAACGTAAATATAACAAAGGGAAAGTAAAGGGAACCTCCCAAAAAACAGTCCATCAGAATGTTACCGTGACAGTCATGTGTATAATAATAAAGTAAGTAATCTTGCCTAATATGCTAATGCTGCAGAAATGACCAGAGTGAGTCTGGATGATTTAAAAACCTCGCAGAAGATCTCAGCGATGCACGTATGACATCGCAAAACTGGAAAATTCAACACATTGTTTTTTCTGATGCTCAGCAGAGAGAAAATATTTTCAAACAGACATCTCCAGTTTTAATGAAGAAGCAATGTTAAAATGCAATTCCAAAACTTTTCTGACCAGGACCCCCAAAATAACCAACTCGCGACCCCCACAGCAAAACAAAATAAATACGTAAAAAATTCAAGTTGGAAAACCTCTCAAAATCACGATGCTTCCAGTTACAAAAACAGCTTCAAAACCAAGTCAAAAGTGTAAAATTACATCATGAAAAAATTCCGCAACCCCCGGATTGTGCCTCGCGACCCCCACTGTGGGAACCACTGCCTTAAAGGGGTTAATTATTATTTTTACCATCGTACAGATAGATTATAAAAATGCATAGACTTACATTGTTTTGTAAAGCACTTTGAGTTGCTGAGTATGATTTGTGCTATACAAATAAATTTGCCTTGCCTTGCATTGATCTTATAGGCAATGCAATACAGTCTGCGAAGAAAACGTAGATGCAATGAAATGTCAAAAACGTATGATAGGGCCTTTTTTACGTTAATGTGTGACAAAAAGCCAAATCATAAAATAACCATGAATTTTGGTTGAAGTCACTTGGCGACTTTGAGTTTAATGGGTATGTTTAGTTTGTGGTTACATTTTGGCTTTTCATAACAAAAAAAAGGTGTGAAAACCATCTTATCATACTTTTTTGACATTTCGTTGTATATCAGCTTTTTCTGTTGCTTTAGGAGCAGATTATAGAAAGCAAACTGACCATAAATAAATCATTATAAACATTATCAAATAAAGAGTTTGTGCTTGTAGTGTTTCTCATTAAAAATTCCATAACAGCCAAGGGTCAATTGATAAAAAGTGAAAAAAAGCCTGAAATTCCCATAATCCTTTTCTCCCTCACTGAGTCAAACACAACTGATGCCACAAATATTGTTTACATTGACACTATTACCACAAACGTAATGATCCGTCTTTGTCTGTAAAAGGGATTATGAAGCAGAGGGAGCAAACACACTTCTGCGGCGGATAGAGGTGACCTGATTTAGTGCAGGTTAGCTCTGTCAGCCTCCAATTACACATAATTGGATGGTGGTCACCTCACAAATTTGCGCTCCTAATGGGGTTTCATGCTCTCGGACGGAGCAAAAATAATGAATAGGTAGTGCATTTGAGCTGTGTTGTACCAATTAGGGGTAGTTTTGTAGTCAACTGGGATTCTGAAGCGAGATACAACTAATAACAGCCTCATACAGACACCCAAATCTCAAGGTAAATGTGTCTTCTAGCACTTGCTGTATTGTTAAAATGTCTGTTTGTTTTCAGAAGGTATGCTACTTGCTAATAACAGAAACAGAATTATTGTTATACATTTTTTATACAAGTGAAATATTTTTTCTCTGCAGCCAGCCAGAGGAAATAGTGTTGTTAAATCTATGTAGGCCTAGGTCAAAATATTTCTCAGTACAATATGTAAAATCATAATAAAGGGGAAGCAGACATGCTAAATCGGCTCTGTGCACAGAAGTCAGTTGGCTTGTTTATTTATTTAAAAATGCTAACTTCCCGTCGTTATGTTCATTTCCTGTTTAATTCATTACTATGGGATTTCACTGCCTCAGTCTAAAATGAAAAAATATTTTAAGATTGAGCTGTGAGTGAACAGTGAGTTACTGTAAATACTTACAAATGAGGACAATAATTCACCAAAGGCCCAAAGTGTGTTTATAAAAAGATGTGTTTGTCCATCAGTGCTAACGCTAAAGTCTGACAATTTGAAAATATGCACAGGGTCAATTACTTTTATCTTGTTGCAAATATGAGAATGCTTTGTTTCACCCTGTGATGTCATATGGTATTTGTTTTAAAATCAACATATTGTTTTGGCCACAGTTATACAAATTTGCTCAGCAAAGAAATGTTTTAGTTTGTTTTTCCTTTTTGCAGTTGAGATTGTCTATGTTGAGATAGTGTTGAGATAGTGTATTACTACTTTAAAGAAAAGACACGCACATCCGAGTCTAAACTGGCGTGCCAGACTAAATAATCGTATTACAATGAAGCAGAAGTCTGCACAGCCATCAGCTCCAAAAAGTTTTTAATTGGAACACCAAAAAACGTTACGTTTCGGGCATCAGCCCTTCATCAGACGTAAAGGCCCAGACACAGCTGTTGACCTATATATGTAATCAGGGTGTCACATGACTTGATTGACTATTGTTACGTCAACATGGAGCAATATGCATTTTAAAAACAACGATCAAATGTATACATGTGGAGTCATTTGTATACAATAATAAATATACACAAAATAAAGTTCTTCAGATATTACAGCACAAACATCAGGGTTACCCCATCATAAAGTGATGCAATAATATGTCTAGGCAAAAACTGAAGTTGGTGATCATGAAACCACAGTTTTAGTTGTACAAATAAATAACAACAAAACCACTGCAGTGATTGTACAACATGGACCATATATACAAGCACTCACTGAAGTTATGTTAATACTTATAGATCACAAAAACGGACGCAAGTCAAAATCTTCATTCATTCCTTTAGGGCTGAGCGTTTCCAAAGTGAAAATCCAGTAAGCTTCCCTTTTCAAAAGTAAAGAATTTATGTCTCCACCTCGAGTTGGTAATTTGATTTGTTCGATTCCCAGGTATTTTAAAGAGCTCACATTGTGTTTTGCTTGGGTAAAATGTAAGGCTACAGGACTCCTTTGATCATTGTTACGTATGTTGGATCGATGTTCGGCAATCCTGTTTTTGAGCGGTCGTGTTGTTTTACCAATGTATGCCAGGCCGCAGGGACATTTTAGCATATAGATCACATTATTGGTGTTACAACTTATAATTCCTTTTATTTTGAAAGATTTGCCCGTTCTCGGATGATTGAACGTGTTGGTTTTATATGTGAAATTGCATTGGATGCAATGTCCGCAACGGTAGTTACCTTCTGGAATTTGTTGTAAAAAGTGCGGTTGCTTTAAAGTAGGTAGTTCTGCTCTAACCAACATGGTGCTGAGATTCGGTGGCCTTTTAAAGACGACACGAGGTGGAGAGATTAAATCTTTCAAACTGGGATCAGACTGAATAATGTGCCAATGTTTTTTGATGACATTTTCCATACACTTGCTTAGTGGTGAATATTGTATGACACAGTTGACACTGGGTTTTACATCAATAGTTGTTGCTGTTCTGGTGCGTTCCAAACACTGTTTTTGTGAGACAGAGTCAAATCTTTTACGGGCATCATAGATCCATTCATTTTTATATTCTCGTTGTTGAAAGCGCTTAACCAGTTCATTGGCTTGTGTTTGGTAGTCGGCTTCTGTGCTGCATATTCGTCTTATTCGATTGAACTGTGAAATGGGAAGACTTTTCTTAAGTGGCACTGGATGAAAAGATTTGCCATGCAAAATAGAATTTTTGTCAGTACTTTTTCTGAATAGATTGGATTCAAGTTTGTCAGCATTTCTATAAATTAAAATGTCAAGAAAGTTCATTGTGTTCGTATTGCATTCCATTGTGAATTTGAGATGTCGATTGTTTGTGTTGATCCATTCATGAAATTGTTCAAGTTCAATTCTTGTGCCCTTCCAGATGAAGAAGACATCATCTATGTATCGCTTCCAGTGGAAGATGTTATGCAGATACGGGTTAAGAGTCTCATTGAAAATCAGTTCTTGTTCAAACAGTCCCACAAACAGAGATGCGAAACTTGGAGCCATTCTCGAACCCATGCTTGTTCCTGAGACCTGGAGGTAAAAGTCAGAATCAAATGAAAAAAAGTTAGATGTCAGTACTATCTCTAGCAGGTCTACTAAACAGTCAGTGCTGGGTATTTGGTCAATGCGTTTGTTTAAAAAGAATTCAGCGGAGCAGAGCCCACCCTCAATTGGCACATTGGTGTATAGTGATTCAATGTCCATGGTGACTAGATGGCATTCACAGTCAATTTTTATGGAGTCCAGCATTTTGAGGAATTCCATAGAATCTTTTACATAGGATGGCAATGTTGTGACCAGAGGTTGTAAAAAATGGTCTACAAAAGCTGAAATTTTTTCAGTCAAGGAGCCAATCGAAGATACTATTGGTCGACCAGGAGGAACGTCAGTGTAAGCTTTATGTATTTTCGGAAGCACATATAATACTGGAGTGACTGGACAGTCCACATACATGAATATGCCTTCATGTATGTGGACTGTCCAGTCACTCCAGTATTATATGTGCTTCCGAAAATACATAAAGCTTACACTGACGTTCCTCCTGGTCGACCAATAGTATCTTCGATTGGCTCCTTGACTGAAAAAATTTCAGCTTTTGTAGACCATTTTTTACAACCTCTGGTCACAACATTGCCATCCTATGTAAAAGATTCTATGGAATTCCTCAAAATGCTGGACTCCATAAAAATTGACTGTGAATGCCATCTAGTCACCATGGACATTGAATCACTATACACCAATGTGCCAATTGAGGGTGGGCTCTGCTCCGCTGAATTCTTTTTAAACAAACGCATTGACCAAATACCCAGCACTGACTGTTTAGTAGACCTGCTAGAGATAGTACTGACATCTAACTTTTTTTCATTTGATTCTGACTTTTACCTCCAGGTCTCAGGAACAAGCATGGGTTCGAGAATGGCTCCAAGTTTCGCATCTCTGTTTGTGGGACTGTTTGAACAAGAACTGATTTTCAATGAGACTCTTAACCCGTATCTGCATAACATCTTCCACTGGAAGCGATACATAGATGATGTCTTCTTCATCTGGAAGGGCACAAGAATTGAACTTGAACAATTTCATGAATGGATCAACACAAACAATCGACATCTCAAATTCACAATGGAATGCAATACGAACACAATGAACTTTCTTGACATTTTAATTTATAGAAATGCTGACAAACTTGAATCCAATCTATTCAGAAAAAGTACTGACAAAAATTCTATTTTGCATGGCAAATCTTTTCATCCAGTGCCACTTAAGAAAAGTCTTCCCATTTCACAGTTCAATCGAATAAGACGAATATGCAGCACAGAAGCCGACTACCAAACACAAGCCAATGAACTGGTTAAGCGCTTTCAACAACGAGAATATAAAAATGAATGGATCTATGATGCCCGTAAAAGATTTGACTCTGTCTCACAAAAACAGTGTTTGGAACGCACCAGAACAGCAACAACTATTGATGTAAAACCCAGTGTCAACTGTGTCATACAATATTCACCACTAAGCAAGTGTATGGAAAATGTCATCAAAAAACATTGGCACATTATTCAGTCTGATCCCAGTTTGAAAGATTTAATCTCTCCACCTCGTGTCGTCTTTAAAAGGCCACCGAATCTCAGCACCATGTTGGTTAGAGCAGAACTACCTACTTTAAAGCAACCGCACTTTTTACAACAAATTCCAGAAGGTAACTACCGTTGCGGACATTGCATCCAATGCAATTTCACATATAAAACCAACACGTTCAATCATCCGAGAACGGGCAAATCTTTCAAAATAAAAGGAATTATAAGTTGTAACACCAATAATGTGATCTATATGCTAAAATGTCCCTGCGGCCTGGCATACATTGGTAAAACAACACGACCGCTCAAAAACAGGATTGCCGAACATCGATCCAACATACGTAACAATGATCAAAGGAGTCCTGTAGCCTTACATTTTACCCAAGCAAAACACAATGTGAGCTCTTTAAAATACCTGGGAATCGAACAAATCAAATTACCAACTCGAGGTGGAGACATAAATTCTTTACTTTTGAAAAGGGAAGCTTACTGGATTTTCACTTTGGAAACGCTCAGCCCTAAAGGAATGAATGAAGATTTTGACTTGCGTCCGTTTTTGTGATCTATAAGTATTAACATAACTTCAGTGAGTGCTTGTATATATGGTCCATGTTGTACAATCACTGCAGTGGTTTTGTTGTTATTTATTTGTACAACTAAAACTGTGGTTTCATGATCACCAACTTCAGTTTTTGCCTAGACATATTATTGCATCACTTTATGATGGGGTAACCCTGATGTTTGTGCTGTAATATCTGAAGAACTTTATTTTGTGTATATTTATTATTGTATACAAATGACTCCACATGTATACATTTGATCGTTGTTTTTAAAATGCATATTGCTCCATGTTGACGTAACAATAGTCAATCAAGTCATGTGACACCCTGATTACATATATAGGTCAACAGCTGTGTCTGGGCCTTTACGTCTGATGAAGGGCTGATGCCCGAAACGTAACGTTTTTTGGTGTTCCAATTAAAAACTTTTTGGAGCTGATGGCTGTGCAGACTTCTGCTTCATTATAGTGTATTACTACCTCATGACATCACAAGGTGGAACAGTGCAGTTCCGTGATACATGACTTAATAGCTGGTGTGAAATTAAATTGAGCGAAGGCACTAGGTGGTGCCAGCCTGGCTTATTGTTCACCATAAATTGGGGAAGAAAATGTGTGTGATATGGATCCTTTAAAGCAGAGAGGTCAAACTGGCGGCCCAGGGGCTAAATGCGGCGTTCAAGAAGATTTTATGTGACCCCCAGAATGATATCTGTTTATTATTGATAGAGCCTCCCCAACAAAGCTCTTCTCTACTGTGCTGACGAGAGGAACCACATTAGTCATAAGCCTAAGGAAAATAAACGTTTATATTGCTAAGATGTGACTATACAACCTAAATACCTCGAAATGCGGCAAATTGTTAATCCAAAATGTTCTTGGAAAGACAATAATATAAAGTAATGTAATGTAAAGTACTGTAAAACACTATAAATCTGGACATACAATTTAGAATATAACAAAAGGACCTATATTTTAAAATGCAGACCTCAACAAACTCTGACTCCAATCGATTTAATCCCTGCTCAATTTGTGCAGGGATTAAAGTGTCACTGTGTAACTTTCCAGATTTCACAAATCCATGGACATAGAAAACTACAGTAAAACCATGCTGTGAATTTAAAAATCTGTGTAACATTACTTTGTTATTCCTGCAGCTGCTTAAATGCCACGACATGACTGTTATTATTTTACATTATTACAGTGACACAGTGTTATGATTTTTACCTAGTAACAAGATACCCATAATATTATTCTAAGCTTAGTAAATTGATGAGTTTGACATGGACAAGGAGGGCACTTGAGCTCAAAATGTTGCTGTGTCTGTATCTGTCCAAAGGCACTGGAAACATCTGTCATCACACCAACTCATTCAAATGCTATTCTGATGTTCAAATACTATTGTACTGTGATCTTGTTGCATTTGGAAGGAAACATTTTGAAATAGTGCTTAAGTTAAGGTGCACAGCTTTTTTTTATTCTGTTTTGCTCCAAGAAAGTATAGACTACATACTATGTTTAAAACTCAGACCTCTAGAACCCTTCCTTCTATTAAGAAGCCATGTGAGTCGTTATGTGACTGTTTGGGGCTGATGGGTTGTGCAAAGAGTGGTCCTCCTGCTTAATTTTTTGTGTTAGGAAAACAAAATGTACTATAACTTTTCTATTACATACAAAAGCATTATCTTAAAGGAGACCTATTCTTTTTTTCCTTTAAGTGGACTGCAACATCAATAATTTACATTTTGTTCATTGTCAAACATAAAATTGACCTAAAAAGGCTTAAAAATAGAAACAGGTCAATTGACTTAATGTTCAAAACTGCAGAACTGATGAACCTTGTCTCTTCATTGCAAAATCTAAATGTAACAAGCAGCAGATTGTTAATTACTTGTAGTTACTGTTGGGAAGTGGCTACTTGACTATTTTTAAGAATCTTTAAGACGATACAAGATTACTGAAACATGAGTCAATCCAAATACAAGTAAACCAATGAGAAAATACTGTATACTGTTTTAAAACTATAAAAAACACAACTAGCTCAAAGTGTTCTTACCGTCCAAAAATCCATTCTTCACCATGATGAACTTAGTAGTGCTTTTAACAACTTTTCAGAAGCCCAAGTAAGGTAATGCCAATAACTAATGACAACTAGCCACGCTAAAAACAACACTATTAGATGTAGATTGGATAGTTTATATTACAGTACATTGCACTTTTCAATACACAGGACAAGCACAAATAGCACCTCTGCTTTATTTTACAATTTAACAGCTGCACTCACAAACATAGTACATTTTTACAGCTATTATCTCCTTACGTTTTTACAATGTGTTCTTCAAGCTGCCAGCTTTTGCTTTTGTGCGGTTTGGCTCATTGTCTGCTCCTCTTGTAAACCTAATTATCCCTGCTCTAAACTCTGTACAGCTCTATTCTATAAAAAGCCTGATATACTGGTTTTGTCGAGGGGTAAGTCTCTCATTTGGCTGCGTAACAACACATTAAAAAGCATACACACAATACAAGGTGAATCCAGGACGCTTACATAAAAATGGGATCGTTTTCATTACAGGTGTAAATTTGATCCAATGCTTCCTCTCAGTTTGTTAACGTAAATCTATTGTGTTTTACTTGTATTTTGAAACAGACATTGCCAATTTAGAATCAATAATTCACACTTTGTTCTTTGTAAAACACAAATCCAATTCATAAAACAGCATAGAAATAAAAATATAAAAAAAGTATTTTTTTAAGTTCCATCAATTTTTCCGCTTTCTGGAGTCATGTTCACCCAAAACTTCCTTCAGCTCTTCCAGGGTAATCCCAAGGCATTCCCAAGCCAGTCAAGAGGTATAGTCCCTCCCATTTGGCTCTTCCCACAGGGGGAAATGCTTCGAACATCTCTCAAGAGAGGCATCAAGGAGGCATCCGGAACAGATGTCTCAGCTGACTCCTCTGGACATGGAGGAGCAGCAGCTCTTCTCCGAGTTACTCATGACTGAACTCCTCATCCTATCTCTAATGGAGCACCCAGTCACCCAGCAGAAGCAGCCTGTTCTCACAGATGTGTGTGTCTATACCACGCATTTTGAAACAGTGTTTCATATGAACACAATTTCTATTTTTAACATGTGTATTTCCCCAGTTCATTTCTATGGTGGATGTAAAGACGTGTTATTATATTCATAAATAGTAACACAATCCTAACCCTATTCTTAACCAATTTCGAAGCGCAGACCTAAACTTATCCATTTTTGTAACTTCAGACCTGAATATAGCCTTTAATTCCCAAAAAACTCCTGTTTGTCTTCAACCAAATCGTATGTCTATACCACGGAAAGAAAATGAGTGTGATAAACATGTAAAATCAGTGACATCAATGGCAATTTGGCATCATGTGGTATACACACGCAAGCCATGAGAACACGGCAAAGGAAATTCAATTCATCCACTTCTATTTGCAATTTTGTCATTTTGGTCACCACACAAAGTTCATGACAATAGGTGAGGTTTGGTCAATCAAGAGCTTTCTCCCCGTGTCTGGGTGGGTTTCCTCCGGGCACTCCAGTTTCCCCCACCAACCAATAACATGCATGTTAGGGTAATATCCTCCAGCTACGGTAGTCCTGACCAAGCCTAGCAAGAACATCTGGAGATGGATCCCCGAGCGCTGCACTGCGGCGATCACTGCTCCTGAGGAGATGCCCCAGAGGCATTGAAGGATGGGTCAAATGCAGAGGACAAATTTCCCTATGGGGGCAATAAAGTATACCTTAACCTTAACCTTAGCTTCGCCTTTTGACTCAGCTCCAACTTTATCACAGCAGTCTAATACATATGAGTATGTAATTTATCCTTTTTGCGTATGTATATATGTATGTATTAGCAAAATCCTAATCCTAATCTGAATCAACTTCAAGCCCCAGAACTAAATGTATCCAATTTTGGTCAAATTTAGCCGTTAAACCCAAAGAAAATGTCCTGAGGTGGCATGAACTAAAATATTTCAGAAACACAAAAAAGGGCTGGAAACTTACTCATGATACATTATTAACATGTTATAGTCAAGACATGCATTTCAGTGAGACTAAGTTGAACACAGCAGATGCAATCATATCTGCCGCAATCCTTGCAAAGTTAAACTACAAAATTTGTCTCGTGTGCCAGTGTGTTAATATTTTGAATTGATTAACATTATAATGGGAATTGTTGCTCTAGAATTAGCAACATCAATAAAATGATGTTTACATAATGTTTTATAAGTGTAAAGAATTAGGGCATAACGTACTCAGCTTTTGAGATTTTTTTTGAGACGTGGCTTCTTCTTCTTTCCCAGGTTCAAAATGCAAACCACACTCTATTTGAAATAGGAGGAAGTGGTCATGCATTAACCCAATTGTACATGAACATTGTGTCTCCACGTTGTAAATGCCCCACAGCCTTTGTAAGTCGTAACACAAGAGACGGCCTTTTCATTCAAATCAAATCTACACCTGTCATTCTACAACGGGAGCCTTCTTCTGCCCCGGCGCGGTAGAGAGAGACTGTCCCACCCGGATAATTACATTGGGATATAGAGATTGTATTGCCACGGGCTGAAACACTCCCACAAAAAGAAAGGCGATTCCCATGCTTGATGAACCGCCACAGTCCGACTCCGTTTGATCCTTTGGAAAAATGGGAAAATCAAGCACAGACATGAAGTGGTGGAGTCCTATACGAGCCAGAGAGATGTGAGCTAAAACTACATGCTCTGTACATACCAGTGATGGAGGGCTGGAAGAACCTAGAGGCCATTGTAAAATGTTTTGCGAACATTAAACAGTGGGGGAATGGTGGTTCTCTTGTGTGTCTGAGCAAAAGAACAGCTTGTGTTGATGCATGTCATCGTGTGTTTGAAGTTAGTTTAGTCTAGATCTGGTTTTAGCTTAGTTCCATACAGATAAGTATTATTTGTCTTTATCTTAGCGTAATTGGAAAAGTACCAGGCCTTATCAGTTCTGCAATTTTTGAACCGGTTTCTTATCTTTACCTTCTTTATCTGCATATGCCGTAGTTTCCACCTAAATATAGAGAAAAATCATAATAGGTCTCCTTTAAAAATGTGTTCTGAGTTAAAGCTCCATTTATTGGCTGCAAACAAATTTACAGAGTGGAAATAATCAAGCCAATCTTGCCTGATATTCTAAAGCTGCAGAAATGCAAAAAGTAAGTCTAGATATTTTATGGACTTTAAAATTAATGCAGGAGATCTTAAAGATTTAACAAACTTGGGAAATTTGCAACCGAGTTTTCTGAGGCTCAGAGAAGAAGAAGCTGCGCTATTGATTAGGAAGCAATATTAGAGCAGAATAAAACACTAAAAAAAGAAGAAAAAAACAACTCTGCCTCCATTTCTCATTAGCAAATTTTAAATCAAGGCTATTTATCTGTATAGAGACAAGCAGAACAGATCCAGGTAATATTTGTGGAGATGTGGCTATAAAAATAACACATAATAATTTGAATGAATGAATGAATGCAACCGTAATTTGCAGCACATTACGCTAAATCAACTTTACTGAGTTTCTTATTTCAAGCTTATTCAACTAAGACACATCTGCTTTGAGCCTCAGAAAACACTTTGCTTCAAGTTTCCTTGTAAATTACTTTTCTGACATCACTCTATTTGATCTTTGCAAGTGCTTATTAGCACTTTGGGACAAGCTAGCTTTTCTTGATTTTCTTCATTTTCTCTGAGTTGCCAAGTCAGCTTTTTTATAGCAACTTTGGGCTTAGGGTTTAGGGGTCACTTATGAATTTTGACAGTTGGGGGGTGCAGTTTTGGGGGTTTGCTCCTGCTGTCATCAAACTTTTTGTTTATTTGTTTTTTTGCTTTGATTCACAACAATTTACTACTTATGACTGAAATACAGAAATTTGGCATATTTGTATATTTTAGTTTTGTCATAAATGTGTCTGCGGTGACAAACTATGATTTAATTCACTTGAAACGTTACATAGTTCATCTTTAATATGCTTTTATAATAATGTTTGAACTCTCTGCTGTCATAAATATGTCGTTCAATCCTCATCCTAATCATAAAGTTACAAGATCCAAATGAAGCGACATCTTTTCTTTGTTTATTCCCTCCGCTCAGCACTTTTCCTGCCTTCAAAGCCACATGCAGATATGTCTTTACTATTACACTATTAAACCGGGGCTACATTGTGAGTGCCAAGTGTTAATTGAGTCTTCGACAGAGATGTGAAATTTGCCGGCTAAGCTCTTCGCACCACGTTAGCCGCATTATCAAGACAATAGGTCATGTCTGCAGCGCTAACGTAGCCGCTGATCAATTGTTTGTTATCAGCAGGCAGTGATGAGCTGTAGGTATGTGTTTTAGGCTTAAGGCAGTAGTGGAGGTCTGCTAATTGTGTTATACTGTAAGTGGGCCGGCATTACTGGTTACAGTGAATGTCAACATTGATATTTTAATTTGGGGAAGGAAAGTTTATTGTTGTCTGTAATTAGGATTATGTCTCACACGACTAGTTTGTCACAGCTGTGGAACGTAGCACCGGTTGTGTTTGTAGCTGATTTGGTCAAGTTAAAAGTGAACTAGTGAAACTTGTCTTTACAGAGAACGGATAGATTTGCCTAAAATGTTACACAGAAAAGTTTTGTGAATAGGTTCAGTTACTATGACATCATTGTACAGGCCAATGTTATTCCAGTGAGGTGGAGGGCAAGTAAAATGAACATTGCTTAAATGCAGTTTTTTGTTGTAATACAAAAGGTTTTGTGAGGCAACTGACCTGAAGTAATCATCAAATTTTGAATTTATGAAATGTGTTGTAAGATATTTCATACCAAAATACAAGGTTATTGTACAAATTCATGAAAGGAGAAATTATGTTTATAGTCATCCAACACAGTAAGGGAAAACGTATAGACTGTACTGCACATGCTCCATGCAGAAAGATATGTTGTTCATCTAGATGGCTGGGGAAACTTCTTTGATTAAAACAACAAAACGGGATTAAAGCAGCTGTTTGGATCAGGTCTGAACTGGTCTGGCTCCTGAAGCTTGAGTCAGTGTTTTTCTTGCCATTTTTTCACTCACTGAATGTAACATTTATGGGTCGTAGGGGCGAATTTTATTCATAAATGTTGATTTAGCAGCATAACTTTTTTTAGTTAGAGGACAACAGCCCTGGCTTGACTTGTTTCCATGGCTTGTGTCAATGAGCAGCAGATCTTTCTGCATACAGGGTGCAAGTGTCGCTCATGTTGATAAGAAAAAATTCCTTAACAGAGCCTTTTTTTTTTACCAAGAATAAACACACTAAAATTTTGTTACTATACATTTTTGAAGGAGGACAAATTCCACTACATTGCAGCACAGCACCACCCACAAATGCCTGTGTCCACTGGGCTAATGATGCTCGCCGTCCGGGTTGTAGGCCATGGGAACCTGGTCCAGGCTGAGACCCTGGGACCTGTGGACATAAAGGAGAACAAATACAGCAGGTGAGATGAGATACCAGCCCCATTCACAGATTCACATGCAGAGAAAGCACAGGAAAGCACAGCACAAGGCCCTCTGAAACCTGATGATCTTTGACCCGCATGCATTTCCTTCCTCACTCGCAGCATCAAATTACCCACATTTCCTATGCACTGGGATGAGCTCAACCAAACCATTATATTGTAGTCTTTAGGTGGCCTGGTGTAGGGTTGTAAAGCGGCGCTATAGAAGACCAAGAACCCTTTCAGACCTTAGATTTCCCTTCGGACACAGGTCGGATAGAAATGCAGACTATTGTAAAGTAAAAGTCAGATTCCTTGAGACCTGGCAGTGAGCATTGAAATAAATGTTGTACATTGGCTAGGATTCTTCATAGTGTCACAATATTTTGTTTTAGTACAAAGGAAAAGGCTTGCCCCACTATGCTGTTTGTTTTTGTAAATAATTGGAATGAATGTGTGGATGAGATTTGAATCTCTTTTTCAAGGGTTGTCCTTGCCTGTTGTACATGAGAAGCCTATTGTCCATATTTTAATGAGCAAAGTGGTTGGAGCTCTGGCTTCCCAATAAGGAGGTTGTGGGTTTGACTCCCGGGTTGAACCATCCCACAATCTCTCTGGGTGGAGTTTGCTTGTTCTCCCCGTGTCACTGTGGGTTTTCTCAGGGTACTTCGGTTTCCTCCCACCTCCAAAAACGTGCATGTTTATGTTAATTGGGCATCACTGTAAATTTCCCTTAGTGAGTGAATGAGAGAGTGAATGGTTGTCTGTCTAACTCTGCGACGAGTGGCCACTGTCCAGGGTGTTCCACACCTAGGGCCTCAAGTAATTGGGGTAGGTTCCAGTCTCTTGCGACCCCTAACAAGATTTAGCGGTAGAAAAATAAATGAAACCAGAGCATCTGGATGAAACCTACACAGATGTGGGGAGAACATGATCTACAGAGAATTGTGTCAGCCTCAGTCAAACCCAATTTTCAGTGAACCAATAAGGGATGCTAATAAGTTTAATTCATACTAACACATTTCTAAGGATAAATTCAAACTTCCTGTGTATGAAATTCATTTGGTACTGTTCCAGTTATTGTTTATTTCTTTTACTACAGGGTCGCTGGTTGCACCTATAGAGATAGAGCAGGGTTCTGCAATCTTTCACAGCAAAAGAGCCATATTTGCCCTATTCAAACCAAATGAAAGTCAGAAAGAGCCAGTATTTAGCTCACACACACTTGCACATTTTTCGTGTTTAGAGACATTTTTTCACATTAAATTTATTAAAACAATAAAATGCAATGGTTATAAATGAAAATATTTAAGTAAATTTAAAATACCCCAAAAACAATACATGACGTGTGTGAGATCATGATTAGGGATACTCGGGACAAAAAGGTTGGGAAACGATAAACACATAGTGAGACTAGAATAATAAAGAATGGTCTTGAATTTTTATATAGTCTAGTCCCACAATCTCAATCAAATCTCTAAAGAGCCGCATGTGGCTCTCGAGCCACAGGTTGCAAACCAATAAGTAACTCAGTCACATAAGGAACTAAAGTATGTAGATTAGAGTAGCTCCTTCACATTTAGAAGAACCTTGACAGGACACGCTGAAGCCTCTCTGCTTAAGCTACTGCCTCTGTGACCTGATCATGGATAAAGCGGAAGAAAATGGATGGATATGTGTTTTGTGACAATTACAGAATGTTGTATTGGTGTATGTGTATTGATTCATCTCTTGTCAATTAGAATATGAGTTTTTGACGTGCAAGCAAACGTACATTTAGAACTAGGTACACTGTATGGAGTCAAAATATTATGTTTGCACAAAGTGGACAAATGGCCAGTGCTGCACTCCTTGTTCTGTAGCTGCTACATTTCTCCACCGTCACATCCCCACAGACTCGCGTGCACCTCTCCTGTCTGCAGCTCAGCCTCGGTGTCAGATTAGCTGCGACTTGTTCATGAATAAACAGCTGGTTCCCCCTCATTTCGTAACATTAGTCGGTGTTTGGCTCCAATCCAGTACAGTAGAGGCTAAGATAGAGTAAACACAGACAGGGCTTCCAGATGCAAATGCACTTAGCTCCGGCGGTAAACAAAATGAGATTAACCGGGGGAAAGGGAAGGCAACTCTCAATTTGATTTGCACAGGCTTAGCGTAAACAGCTTGTCAACTCCTCCACCGCTGTTATGAAAAGAAGCTGCAGAATGTGTATTTGACTAACAGGCACTAGCTGGGGATGCTATTCATAAAATTACCCAAGCAATTGTCACTATAATTGGAAGAGAATGTCAAAACAAAATACAAAAAGTGCCTGCTAAAAGAATCTAACTGGTGGTTGTGTCTTGAGTGATAGGGATTATCTCGAATAATAGAAATAATATCTGGATAATGGTAAACAAAAGTACAGCTGTGAAGGATCAGAAGTAGGTCCTGTCAAGGAAGCAGCGTGTTCCATTCTCAAATATTAGCATAATGCAAATTTATAATCTGCACAGTCCTTAAGGGAATCACTAAATTACATGAAGCCAGGCTGTGCAGTTGAATGAAGATTAAGGGATGATTTTGGCAAGTAAAGTATTTTGAATTTTTAGTAAAAGAGGCAATTCTTAAAGTTAAAAAGTGAGTTCCAGTTTTGGAAGTGTAACTGTTTCAGATGCTGCTGTTCCAGTGATAAGGTTGGATCACTGATGCTCCCTAATGGACATGGACCCTCTCACCTCCTGACACTCGCCCACCTCCACCTGTTACTTTGCCTGGTCTATGGATTCTAAGTGGTACAAAATACAGAGTCAAAAAAACTTGAAAAGCTGACTTTAAATCAACTCTGCTCTATCTTCATATTTACAGCCGGAATACCTGACATTATTGTTGTAAATTTGCAACCTTTTCTCCATTGAATATATTGCTAACAGAGCACAAAAGCAGCGCTCTGATTGGCTGTGCTTGGGTGGTCACTTAGGTTTAACTGTGCTGTCTGTGAAACAATGGGCGTTCTCGCACTGTAGGAACTTTTGTACTTTCCCTTGGACCGAGAACCTTTCAGTGACGCAGCGACGTTATCCGTGACATCGTTGATGCACGTTGTACGGATGCGACATACATCAACAACATCAGGCACGTCGGAAAGTTTTTGTAAAAATAATAATGGCAGTAAAGATTTAATGATAGCAATGTGAGATGGACGGATACAGAGGTACAAGCACCGCTAAGTTTGTAACGACAAGGTATAGCGGGGCTTTGAGGGAGCCAAAAATAAACGTACAAACTTGCTGATGAGCTGATGAGCCAGCGCAAGTTGGCCTTTATCACACACCTAAGCAATGACACGAGAAAAAACAAAAACAAGGACCACAACAATCGGACAGGGCAAACAGACAAAAAGAGTAAATGGTTTCCCATTTTCAACAGTATTTTGGCACATAGTTCAGCTTACACTGGCAATGTCCCTGGATTCTTTGTGAGCAGTGCGAATGCTAGGGACCTGTTTTTAGGGTAGAAGGCCGTGAAAGAAGGCGTGTAGAAAGTATTCCTGATGCTGTTCTTTAGTAAAATAAAATAATAATAATGGATAATAACCATGTACCAAAGGAAGGGCAGTGTCGATTCAGAGACCTACTTTGCAGTGTGAAAATTAGCTATACCAACATTAAATCAAATCTCAAAACCTCTTTTTGCAAGAAATTCATTGAACCAAACTATCTAATTTATGCCTGAAAGATTTTGTTTAAGAAGCCCTCCATTTTAGTCAGAACATGTACTTTTATGTGTTGGGATTTCTCATAATTTACTCCAATCCTCCAACATTTAACATTTTCAATCATTTGGATTCTAGTCTAACTGTGTATTGTTTCTCATTGTTATCAGCTGCTCTAATTATGCCTCTAAACACCCAGCGCACTTTCTTGCTTCCCTCTAAACGCTGCATTAAGTCAGAAGTTAAACATTATTTTGTCCAGGAAGTCACTCTCCTTAACCCATAATCCCATTCCCCTTTTGTTTATAAAAGCTTAAAAGGTATTACCACTTTTGTACTGGGACCGTTTTAGAGTATCTGCTCGAGCCCGCCTCTCCTGCTCTGATTGGCCGGTGATGAGACATAGCCGGACACTCTCGACAATAGCCCCACTTCCTGCAGGACTAATAGCCCATGAGCTGCAGCTTTTGTCCCCTTATTAAGCGCCCCATTCAGCCCTCGGACCCTAATTGCGAAGCCTTGCATTACTGTATTGGCATAAATGAGTCACAATTACTGTTCGCCTGAAAATCTGCGCCTGGCCTCTTCGAATTCTCAGTACAAAACCTACTGAGTGGAGAATTCGGCGCAAAAAATAAGGAGGGTGAAATCCAGGTTTCTTGAGTAAAGAAAAATACATGCATTTATCCAAAGCTTGGCCCATAATGAGGCCTAGAGTGAAAAGGAGAGAGCAGGGAGGACAAGAGGGAGGAGTGGGGGAGGGTGCGTTCAATTCAATGGGCCGCACAGATACAAAAGGCGGAAGAATGACAACCTGCTTTTCAGAAATCAGGCCAGCCGAGATGGGGAAGATGGATAAGCTGAAATTCTGGTGAAAATGCAGGCAATTTCAGGATCGAAATGGAGGCTTAAATAGAAGGAATAAAGTGCATATAGGTCTGTATCTGAGAGGCTACTGATTTTTAATAGTGGCTGTAACAATTTATCATTTAGACAAACAGATAAAAATATGGTTACTGTTGACTGCTTTTTGAGATTGGTTGATAAGAACTGACCTGTTAAACCCAAAGAAAATGTCGCTGTGTGGTTTCAATCAAAAAGTGTTGTTATTTTACATTTTAGCTTTTCGAACATATGACATATTGTCCTTTATTTGTATAGGGACGCCAAAGCATTTAATCACATGATTAATCACATGATCTCACCTTGGTTTATTTAAGAATCCTTTTTTTACTAAAAGTCTTGCCTGACCAGCAAGTCCTACACGCTTTGACAGACACTTTACAAAGACATGAGGGTCTGGGATCAGAGCGCCGGGGTTCAATTTCGAAAACGGGCTTTCCGAGTGCGGAGTCAACCAATCACAGAAAACCCGTAAATTCCACAAAACAGCGACGGCTAAACCGGATGTTATTGTAAAAATGTAGCGCGAGATTTTTTTCAATGGAGCAGTGATGTATGTGAAGACAACACAGTTTGCTGCTTCGGTTTGATTGATACTTTCCTAATTGTTCAAAACCGAGCTAGAGCGAAAAAATTATCTATCTGCTAAGTCTGCCAGCTTGAATGTTTTGAAACGGTTAGAAAAAAAAGTTTTGAAATTGCGGAGGGAGGCGAGGGGGGCAGCCGTTTGTGATTGGATCATCCTAACTTTGGACGACAAAATTGTTAGCTCTGTCTTCGGTTTCAGATCCTTCTGTATTCAAACAGAATGTCAAAATGCTTTGGCGTCCCTACACAAAAAAAGGACTTTTAATTTACCAGTCAGTGTGCCTCAGATCTTATGTGCCTCATCTACTCGCACAGGAAAGCAAGTTTTGCAGTTTTTCAATGTCTCTTACAGATCCTTGAAGAGCACCTGACTGTTTTACTGGTTGGCTACTTTTACTTTTTTGACCCAGAGAAGCACTTATGCCGTTTTTTTCTTACATTTAACTTTTACTTGATTAATATTGTGAACCACTACCTGAGTCATCTTTATTTACAAGTAGCTTTGCAGTTAGTAGGCCTACATATTTTGACTGCTCTCCCACCTCTGATTACATCTCTATGGATACAAGCACACAAAAGTTACACAGTGCACCCTTGAAGTCACAATACAAACTGACCTGAGCGTGTGTTGTTTGATGAGAGAGTTACAGGTGTCCAGCGCACTAAGGGCAGGGTCAGAGGGATGCTCCTTTAGGGTCACTCTCAGGGTTTAGACACACGATGATCTCCAGGTTCTGCCTTTATCTGTGTGACCTGCTCTGACAATACTGCAGGACATATGGCTATGATGAGGAGAATACTTGAACATGTATTTAGTTACAGAAGACCTGTATTTCTGTTATTCTGCTTCACTGTCCAATCAGAGTCCTGTATTTTAAGATCCATTACCTTAAGTAAAAATGCTACAGTCATTACTGTGTTTGTATTTATTTATCACTGACAAGAATGAGCCTGCTTGACTCTGACCACATCCATGATCTCTCTCTGATGAAGTTTACATGTTGCCTGTGTCTCTCTGGTTACTCCGACTTCCTTCCATCTCCAAAACATGCATGTTCAGCAACATTGTAAAATTCCCCTCTGAGAGAGTCAATGATTGTTTCTGAGTCGGCCACTGTCCAGGGTGTGCTCCAGTCACCCGCGATCCCAAACGAGAACAAACGGTAGAAAATTTAATGAATAACTGGACAGTAAATTGCACCCAAACTCAACGCGAGAGCAGTGTCTAATCTATCATGCAGTGTTATTTCTTTTAGCACATTGCTCAAATATTGTATTTGTGAAAGTGCATAGGAATATCATATGCATTCAATGTTTTCAATGTATTGCTTTTAAGACATTTTACATTCATAGTTTAATACTCAACACTTTGTGATGGTACAGTACGTTACTATCAGCCACAGCTGCCCCGGACTGACTGCCAACTGACACCACACATTCACACACATTAGATCCATAATGTGGGTGAAGTGTCTTGCTTAAGAACACAAATTATTTCAGTCGTCACCCACTGTGGCACTGGGTGTTCCAACAGTCTCCATATAGGTATGCCAAATATCAATTTTAGTGTTGCAATTTAGCGATTATTCACAATTACAATTACGGTAGCTGATGCATCAGTCAGTTTCATTTCACTTCAAGGAAATCGCATCCTTGGGGTTCGTTCGCTTCACAGGAGACGTTGCTTTTTTACTCTAACAACCACTGCTTTTTGATTGTTTTGTCGACCAGGAAGTAGAGTACAAACATGTACGTCAGTGATTGTTCTGGTTTCTATGTGGTAAACTCTAAAACTAAATGGTACAATATCATCTTTTGACACCAATTCAAATAAGGAGACACAAACAGTCTGGTATCTCACTCGAGTTGGCTCTGGCCAACGCTCCACTCCTGCTCTCTGATTAGACGACTGTACTTCTGCAGTCCATACCTGACCTACAGCTAAGTGAACTGAAATTGAGTGGAGGCGTGCCCGCATGGCAATGACCAAAACAACTTGTTCTTTTTATCTTACTCTCATTATCTGAAAAGTTTGTGAGCTGTTTTATCAAGTAAAACTATCTGAATGGAAAAAATCTAAATGGGGCCCAAAAAAAGATTAATATGTTGCATTTAAAAAAACATTATGATATTTTGAATCCAAACTGATCACAACATGCTGATACGCACCACTAATACCGATTGCTATCGTTCCATTGATTAATGCCTCCAGAAAATACTAACACGATTAAAACACCTGTAGCTACTTGTGTTAGATAAAAGTATCTCTAAGATATTTAGCTTTGTTCCCATTCTAAATTACGTCTAATAACTTCCGATAGTCCTATCGTGTACATTAATATGATCAATAGACTCTAACGGTCAAACGAGTTCTTAGTCACTGTATCATCTGCATATCACATTTGATCAATATCTCAAACTTTGTACATAATTGTTTTTCACTTGGATCACTCGATAAGTCACCGAAACTCTTGTTCGCACATATTTTGTCTCATCTAAGATCCAAATGAATAGATACCGTTACGACCTACTTTTGTCTCAGAAGTTTTCCAATACATATGATTGATGACCTTAAAAAACTCTACATATGTTTGTTTCACTATTCTGTTATACAACCACTACATTGGACAAAGCTACTAGATAATTACACAATCTATGTATTGGAAGAGTAAAAATAAGCTTAAGCTAAAATTGAAGTCCTTCTTGTATTGAAAGCATGGAGTTATCAACTACACATGACAACTTTGACATAGTGGTATAGTTGACGATTAAAATTGCATTAAATATTGACACGCCAATAAATTCAAAATTTTCCTTCGTATGAATATGTTTACTGAAGATCACATAAAAAATTCACCATAAATGTACCGGTAGCTGAATCGAAAAGGAAACTTTCTTTCATATAAAGGCATCTATTATTGATCTGTGCTGTTGTAGTGATGTCTAATTGCGAAGCAAACACATCAACCGTCAGAAATCTGTCGGGACGTAGATCTTAGAATTGAATCGACTTAAAGACCTCAGTGAAAATCTCTAAACTTTTCAGGCTCACAGTGTAAACCGATTAAGCAGCTATGGTCAAGTCTCAATTCGAAAAACGGGCCCGTCTGCAAGTCATTCCTCCAGGTGTAATTGGAACGGAACCTATCCCAAAAATATTTGCCCACACCGGTTCGAGTCTCCTAAGTCGTTAAGATAGTTGAGAACTCGGAGAAAGAAGCGTGATCAAGGCGAAACTGCAGAGAGTCAGCGAGTTATACGATGAAGTATTACGTGTTGCTAATATTATGCCAAATAACGACAAAAGTAGAAGAAAACAGCTCGAAACTGCTGCAACAAGTAGAGAACAGGTGAAACATCAACACAATACATCCCCACCACCAAAAGTACAAGATGAGTCCGTACGATACTCTTTTGTCGCCCACCCATGATTGACCCTCGATTATGTAACATGGGGTTATTCTCACTTTCAAACCCTCACCCACCAACAACTAATACTCCTCCCACATTCTTCCCCAACATAAATCACCCCGACCCCTATGTAACGGCTCCCTTACTCAACACCTCACACGCACACGGCGCAGTTGACACAAAGCAGAGACAGCAGATGCCACAATATAAAAGTTCCCCACTTATAAGAATCCTGAATTACACCCACCATTCAGTGTCTTACGTGGCGTTGACTCTGCAAAAAACACTCTCTTTCCAGCTGCTCCGGTGAAAACATTGCTCTTGTTCCCAATGAACCTCACAAACCCGCCTTTCAACAACAAGTCATGTCTTTACGACGACAATGCCCACCTCATTAAAAGCTTTGACTTCTACACATCTGAACTTGAATTTGATGAATCGTTTCGACTGACTTCCGAGAACATAACTCTCACATCTTACCCCCCCAGTATCATATGATCACATTTTCTAATACTCTAGGTTGGCTGCCTCATGGCATAATACACGTTTGACACACACAAGTGGTGGTCATGGATTGAATAATGAAAATTCTTCTATTATCTTAAATGCACGTGTAAATATATTGCGTGAGCGCTGATTTAGAACGGGTCACGCAGCTTAACTAAGTCTCTCATGAGAAATTAAGATTAGAGATACTAGGTTACATGGAAGTACATAAACTTACGGACATCCTGAAGTCTTGTTAAGACTACACATTATTGTTGAGCCGCTCGTAGTCACTATAACTATCGAATAGCGATACTCCTTAATGTAGCACTGAGCCACACACTTCAGTCATTTTCACTAAATGTTTACGTTCATCCGGATTAATAATATCAAAGAAAGGATGTTCACTACAAGCCACACAGAAAGTGAGAGACTTTATATTCCCATGCATGATGTATTGAAGAGTGCATTATTTAAAATACTCACAATGAACAACATGCAACCTTGATATGAGATGATTTGATGCAAATAAAGAATTTCAAAGATCAATGCTATCAGGTAGGGCGCTTGCACCTCGCTGAGGTCCGTCCATTAGACTTTATATCTGAGGTCGATGAGTGATAAATAACAGAATGTATTATCACGACATCCCAACGCTCAGCAATATTAGGGGGTATTATTAGCAAAATATATATTGTAACTTTTAGAGAAATAAGTTATGAACTGGATTTGGTTAATAAGAGCTATATGTTTTCCTAGATTAAAGCCGCAGAGTTGGAAACACTAAGTGGTACATTCAGTTTAAGTGCTAAATATTACATTTCACCTGATTAACGTACTTTGACCTTCGTCTGTCCTTAAGAAATGAAAAGAAATAACTTATATGAGATTACCAGAAATGT